>VBSM01000361.1:77208966-77233044 GCA_008086735.1 Cheirogaleus medius
AAAAAAAAAAAAAAAAAAAAAAAAAGTGAGGGAATGATAAACATAAAATCCACATTAATGGTTACCTCTGAGATGGAGAAACAGAGAGATGGATTATAAAGAAACTCATAGGAGATGCAATGGTCCTGTTTCTGAAATCAGGTGGTAGATTTACAGCTATTTGTTTTATTGTAGTCTTGACATAGCTTCATCATTCATATGTATGTGACTTATATTGTGTGGAATGTATCAAATACTCATAACAAAAATATTTTTTGAAGAATAGAGAGAGAAAAGTGTTATTTCATTTCTTACTGCATGTAATAGCACTGAATAAATATAAAACATAAATCCCTCTTAAAGTCTTTGTTCTTTAATCCTGAAAAATAAAATTATTTTCTCAATATTACAAATAGTAAGCTAGTTATAATAAGAGGACCAGATCAAACATTCTGACATAGATTTCCACTAAATGATATTTGATTCCTTGATTCCTTTAATGTTTCAACATTTTAATGATCATAAATATCTAGTTTTTAAAATCTCATAGTAAATGCTGTTTCAAAGAGAAACAATGTTTAACAGTTTGTGTCTGTTGTAGAATAAATGCTGGTTAAATTGACATATTTTGTATTTCAAGTTAACAGTTCTGATACCCATGGGCTTCATTGTGATTATGTTCTGCTAAATGGGTTGGAGATATCCAACAGTCAGTCAGCTAAGAAATTTTTAATTGAGTGAGTAGTTTGCAGTTGCCCCTTTGACAAATGGTGAGTGCTAATCGAGATCTTCAGCACGTTTTGTGGTGGACGTGTAGCTGCATAGATGACTTAGTAAAGTATCGGAGACATGATGATGTTTGATCAAAACCATCCCACGACCATAGATGACTCGTGAAGGAGTGAGAGATCACTGTGCAGCCAAGCCCTAGTACTCAACCAGAAATGGAGAGCACGCGGTATCCGCTTGGGGGACAAGGACTGCATTCAAGCTCCCTGGGGTTCATAATCGGATATCAAAACCATACTGGTTGCTATGGTAACAGTAGCAAGAAGAGAGCAGGCATGTTTGTGGATGAAAAATTGTCTTCCTTCTTTCTAAATGTGGGAGACAAGTTACATGTTTGTGATAGCAATCTATTCCACCAGCTCAGAGAACAAATTGAAGTCTAAACACTCAAAATGCCATAAGTTTGAGAGTCAGACCTGATTTCCAGAAGCTAGCTGTCCATTTGTGAATACAAGGGAGAGGGATTTTGTTGACACCCTTTGTTTCCTGATAGGTTTTGTAAGTTCCAGGACCAATGCAAGCACAGCTGTACTGTCAGAATTGCAAGCGTGCTTTGCAGAGAACTACTATACTACTATATCCACTTTCCACATCATCTAACAAGCACAAATGGTAAATGATCAAAAAGCTATTTCTAGCTGCTTTAAAAACTCTGTTTAAGAAAATATTAAGTCTTAACTTCTCAGGAAAGGTCTCAGAGTAGATGAATCTGTGGTTGTGTCAGGGAATCTCTAAAGCTAAGTCATAAATGAGACTCCTGTTTAATCTTCAATAACCATTTGCTGTTGCAGGCCTATTATGCAATATTCCTCAACAAAGGCCGTCTGGAGGTGCATCTCTCCACAGGGACAAGAACAATGAGGAAAATTGTCATCAGACCAGAGCCAAGTCTGTTTCATGATGGGAGAGAACATTCCGTTCATGTAGAGAGAACTAGAGGGTAACAATCACACTGGAGTACTTATTGCTGTTACTAACCTGAACTTCCTTTGCTAGCATCAGTCTCTGCCTGAACCTCTGTGTGTGTGGATGTACTATGCATTGCAAAACGATAAAATGTTAGCTTAATCTCCTCTTCTTTACATTCCATACTTCAGGAGCCTCATTTACCTGGGCCCTTAGGAGTTCTACTTTTAACATTTTTATTCTGTGCAGTTCTCTCCACCTTTGGAAAAACCAAATGCATCTTCTGAAGCTATAGATAAGAGAAATCCCTCCCTCCGCTCCTCTGAAATATTCTCTTCTCAAATAAGATATGCACACAGTGAAGCGCACAGAATAGCTCAGCTGGAGCCTGCAGCCTTTGGCAGCTGCTGTTTCATTCAGGTTCCAAAGCAGTTATGGCAGCTGCTTAGAAACCTGTCACAGACACGGAGCATGGCTACAGCTGCAGTACCTACTGAGCCTGTTAAGTGCACACCTTGTCGCTGTCCCCCTTCCCAATGTGTGCATGGTCCTTGCAGAGTGGCTTCATGAGGGAATAGCATCAAGGGAGAAAAGGGAAATAGCTACTGCCCCGAGATCAGCGCGTGGAGGTCACCTCTCTACAAATCCACCAGAGCACTTGCCCCCAGCCCTGAGCCAGAGAATTGGCCTTAATAGTGCACAAACTGATTTCTCATTTCTTTAGAATGCTGTAATACTTTCTACTTGCTTTATTGGAAAAGTCATCTGTATTTTTCATCAAAATATTATATGACAACTCAGAGAGGTAATTAGTTTAGTAGGACAATTAGAAAAAAATGAAAACAGAAGCCCAGAGACTTCAGGGGCCTCAGACCTCCAAGCCAGCAATCCATTTATTAGATTGAAGACACAGAAAAGAACTGGAAATCAAATTTGATGAAACTTCAAAACACAGGAAATACTTGTAAATGTAACACGTATGGATGTGTAGCAATAGTTACAGTAGGCAAATGCAGTTCTTTAGTTAAAGATCTATATCTTCTAATTATCCTCAAGTGGATAACAGATAAGTAATAAAAATTTCTTACCTTCTAAGTAAATAATAAAGCTTTCCTCAGATCATTGTTTTATTATCATATGGAGCATTAGGTTGTGGGCTGAATTGATACTAAGCACTCATGCAGAGTGTATACTAACTGAGATGCTTAGAAGCCATGATTAAGACAAATGAGGGATCAATATTTGGACAAACTAAGAACTTTTACTAATCTAATAGCCAGATATTGTAGTCATGGTCTCTGAGGAGAAATGCAAACTGAATTTTCTCATTTGAATCTTAAGGAATGCTGTAGAATACTGATTTTACATGTCTTTTAGACTATATTTTAGGCCCTTTGCCAAACTTTAATTCTTTTCCTTGTGGAAAGGACTTTTTTAAAAATTTAAACTTTAAAGAATTTCAATAGAAAAAATGCAGATTTGAGAAATACAGTTGACCAAAAATCACCCAAAAAATGTTATTTTTTAGAGAGAGAATTATGAAATTCCCAAATGCATTACAACATTGTACTAAGGTGTCCTTTGAACAGGTGTTTCTTCAAGAAGGGCATTTTATTATGCCAACTTCACAGCTGTTGACCATCAATCTAACCTTTATTTGATTAAGCTCAGTGTATATAGTACATCCCTGAAAACTGGTCATTCAGTTAATTAGCCATATAAACAAACAGTTTTGCCATTCACTGTTAATTACAGGATAATGTATTGGACATATTAGCACGTAGACAATGAACTCTGTGCCAAAACAAGACGCATTTGCTGCCATAATGGCTCTTTCAACACTCTAAGGTCAAAACGCAATCACCATCTACCCCATAAGCAAGTGCTACATTAAACTGATTAACAAGAGATCACAAATGACCACAAGAACTTCACCCAGAAACATTTGAATGCTTCATGTGCCTATTCCATGGCATGACCTGTCAAATAATAGACAGAGATTATGCCTTTTAATCATTCTAAATGTATGTGAGATCTGTGTTATTATTCTTTCTTCACAGATGAGAAAATATTAACTAGCTTGCCCCAAATCACATACTACAAATAACAGAGCCATGTTTTAAATGAGATATATTTTACTTAAATACCTCCATCTATGTACAGCCAACTATTAATTCTTACCCTTTTTTGTAATCCTAAAGATTTATATGACTTTATGTTGATTATGATATACTATTACTAATTTGGAAATATTTGCTTTGTCCCAATGCTTTTCAGAGAATACATGGTATCATTTCTTTGCCTAAAACCCTAGATAGGAAGATAAATTGAATACCCCCTCACAAAATCACTGCACTTTTACCAAATTGGGGGCAGATTTCTCAAGGTGTTCCTTCTGTCTCACCCTCTGCCTCTCTTTACCCCTCCTTCCTTATTGTCTCTCCTTTTCTACCCCTTTCTCTGGAAAAATCTCTCTTCAGTCATGTTGGTATCTAATTTCCTGGTTCTCCAGTGACTCCTGCCTTCTATATCTGCTTTGCCCTCTGATCTTTTTCCTGGAGTCCACCTCAGTGGCCAGCAGTCCTAACTGGACAAAAACATCAAACCCTAAGAGCCTGAAATAGTTGCTTAGGCAAATAGGATACCAACAGAGTTGAATTTCTCCTCTGTGAAAGCATTCTTCACACAGGTACAGCATGAGGCTACAGATCATGAAGTCAGATAAGATGTTTCAGCAGTAATGTGAGGTTTCCAGAATGAGATCATGATTTGAACACTGCAACCCAAATATTTTCTTTCTTACCATCCAAAATATGTCCTATCATAAAAAAATTGAGATTTTATTTTTCATGTAAGTTACAAATGTCAGGGCACTTCTTTTAATATCTTATTCCACATATACAACCCGATTGGTCGTGGCTTAAAAAATAATTCTTGGACTAATATTCCAAACAAACAGGAAACAGAATGTAAATAATGAGATATTTCATAATGAAACTCTAAGAATCAACCATTGAAATTGTAAAAAAATACATATAATTACTGCTTATCTATCACAATACTAGTAGTAATGCAATGTTAAATATACTGTTTTGCACATAGCAGGAAAAAAAAAAACAGAAAACATACCACACCAGAATCATAATGGACATGCTCATAATGTTTTTCTCGACAGAAGAACTAAATGAGTGATCTAGATTTGATGCTCCTAGAAAGTAAAATACAAACAGGATTCAACTATAGTTCTCTAGCAAAGCCCATATTAAGTAAGATAGCCTCAGGACAATCCCTTAATTAATGTTTTCCTCCACTTGAAGTAAGTATGTTTAATCTCCATTGTATAAATGAATGAAATGAAACTGAGCATGATTAAATAACTTGCCCAAGGTCACACAGCTAGTAAGCTTCCAAACTAGTACTGAATGCCAGTCTGTCCCTTCCGAAAGCCCACATTCGTTCTACATCACCACCCTGTGAACCAGTAAAGAAGGACCACTATTACGGTCCTTGAGCAGAACCAGGCTAAAGAAAGAGTCTACATCAGAAAGAGGAAGGCCTCTGACTTTTGAAAATTCTAATCAAGAGCAGAGATTTACTCTCCTTAGACAATCTTTAATAGTAGTTTAAAGCCCTCATTAAAACCCTTAGGAGCACTGTTACATCATGTTAGTAAGAGACTACTTTTAACCAAAGGGGGAAAAAAGGTGTTGAGGAAAGGGGTTTTTCCGTGAGTCATATATACCTAGAAGTGAGTGGTTTTCTAAAAGTCTCATAAAACCACCAACACTTGGCCAGGCGTGGTGGCTCACGCCTGTAAATCCTAGCACTCTGGGAGGCTGAGGCAGGTGGATCGTTTGAGCTCAGAAGTTTGAGACCAGCCTGAGCAAAAGCGAGACCCCGTCTCTACTAAAAAAATAGAAAGAAACTAGCTGGACAACTAAATATATATATATATATATTAGCCAGGCATGGTGGCGCATGCCTGTAGTCCCAGCTACTCGGGAGACTGAGGCAGAAGGATTGCTTGAGCCCAGGGGTTTGAGGTTGCTGTGAGCTAGGCTGATGCCGCAGCACTCTAGCCCAGGCAACAGAGTGACTCTGTCTCAAAAAAAAAAAACCCACTAACACTCTTAGCAAGGAAGCTGAACCTCCTGATATTTGCCAACACATTTTTCCAGAGTCTGGTAAACACACACACACACACACATAGTATGTCATTTCCCCTTATTTTCCCATTGAAACTAAATCTGACCTGTTCTTTCTCCTTTACCCCCTGAACAGTGACATTTTGAGACATAATGAAATCCATCTTTTGCTCCATTCTCTTACTTTTGAAGTATACCAAAGTGGACCAGTTTCTCAGTGCCAATTCAGAGCATCTTTGTCCTGGCTTTTTGTTTCCAGTTCTACTTGTAGTTTTTCTTTATAAAATCAAGTAAGGTGGCACTTTAAGACCTAGTTTCCCACTCAGTACTTAAAGTACTTTGGTTTTCTCCCCACATATGAAGTAAGTTTCCAGCAATCCATTCATGATCCTCATTCGGGCTAGTGACTAATACTTATGACTAATAGCATCATGATGACTGTTGGAATGGAAGCTCAAAACCTGCTTGTACAACAAAAGAGAAAATGCCTTTGGTCATTTTTATCATCAGAACCTTTTGTCTCCTTCTGAGTCTTTGCTCCAGGATCTAAGGATGTTGCGAATAAGTAGCATGAGGTTCTCAATTTAGCAGTATGTGAGTTATCTCTCATAAGCAAATTAGGGAAATTAATGAAACAGCCACTAAGGAAAATCATTGCAGGGAACAATTAACATGGTGTTATTGCCTGCCTCTTCTATTCAAAAGCCAGCAGCTACATTCTTTATAAAATCATGCTGTAAGTGTTTGCTGTTGATTCCTGTAATCTAAGCTCTCAGGAGTACAGTTTGTCCCCTAGCAAGAAGATAATAGCCAGCACAAACCAAGAAATAAAGAGCCAAACAAAATGTGACCCCATGCTGTGCTAAACCCACTGATCCTGATACGATTAGACATTATTACACAGTACAGAAGCCTCAGTTCTTACAGGCTCATGTGTTGGGCTGCACATTACTGATGTCAACTCCACCAGAGGCTAATGTTGAAGCTACACCATCGCCTGGTTTCAGTAAACTTTCAGGGAGTGTGAACCAGGGAGGCATCGGACAAGACCCTGAGAAACAAGAATAGTTGCTTAGTGTAGAATTCCTAATCACCCAATTTGGGTTCACTTAGAAACTATGAGCGGGAAGGGTGAAGGGTAGGAGAAAAGAGTTTTATTTCCAACTGTATTGAATGTGATATGATTCTGACTTCTTTATTTTAAATGTTTTCTCAGCATCTTGACGGTTCAAGTCGATGAAGACAAAAGACATATGCAAAACCTGACGGTAGAACAGGCTGTTGAAGTTAAAAAGCTGTTTGTTGGGGGTGCTCCACCTGAATTTCAACCTTCCCCACTCAGAAATATTCCTCCTTTTGAAGGCTGTGTATGGAATCTTGTTATTAATTCTGTGTAAGTGAATTGCCTAAATTTTGTTTGTTTGTTTTGGTATGAGGATCACCAATGCATCTACACTATCCAGAACCATCTGAGGGAAGAAAAGAATGAAGATGTTCAAGTTAGATTTAGAAAATTGTACTGATGGTCTTAAAAGGGGGTAGGGTATCTGATTTAATTGTAAGGAAGCAAGACAATGAAAAGTTTTAAAATATTTATTTCAATTATATTTTCTTAGCCCTATGGACTTTGCACGGCCTGTATCCTTCAAAAATGCAGACATTGGTCGCTGTGTCCATCAGAAACCCCGTGAAGATGAAGATGGAGCTGTTCCAATTGAAATAGTTACCCAGCCTGAGCCAGTTCCCACCCCGACCTTCCCTGCACCCACCCCAGTTCTGGCACATGTGAGTCTTTATATCCCCATTGCTTTCTAATTTTTACCCGGCATTTTGAATCTTTTCAGAAGGATAGTTACTCAGGATATCTAGTGTACTCTACTGCTAGAATAGAGGAAGGATAACCTGTCTATAAAAACCTATTCTCACATCTTCATTGGATTACTTTTATTTACATACGTATATGTTCTCCTTTAGCTTTTTCTGTTTATAAGATAGTACATTTTCAGTTGAAAAGTCAGAAAGCACAGAAATATCCAGAATCAAGACTAAAAGCCACCTATAATCCCACTACACAGAGGCAACCATATTGATTTTCAATCACTTTCATTTTACATAATAGATCACCTACCACATAAAATATGGTATCCTGTTTTTAAAAACTAGTAATACACAATTAAAACTGTTTCCAAATATCGTGAATGTACATGTCTAACATGATTTTATATTACATATATACACATGCACACCAACACAGAGACACACAAAATATTTTATAATATCGGAGGTAGTATATCCTTGATTAGACTGTGCACTCGGAGTCAGACTTCCTGTGTTCAAATCCCAGCACTCTAACCTACCACCTGTATGAATTTGGGAGAGCTACTTAGCTAATTTATTCTCAGTTTCCTCATCTGTAAATTGAATACATATATCAAAGAGTTATTATCAGGATTTTAAAAGATAATGTTTATTAAATGCCTGGCATAGACTAAGCATTTAAGAAATGGCATATTATATAGGAATAATAATAATTACTGCTTTCAAGTGCTTACTATGTGCCAGCTACTGCTAAACGACTTCCATTCAATATATATGTCATTTTTATAACAAATCTGTAAAATATAAATTGTCATCCCATTTTTAGTTGAGTTAATACAAATTAGCTAGCTTAAATAACTAATCCACTCACATAGCTAGTCAAGGGCAGAGTGGGAATTTGAATCCAATGGGTCTGACTCCAAAGTCTGACTTCTGATCACTGGAACACTCTGCCTTTGCAATTTATTCTACTTTTCATGGCTCATTCTGGGCTATTTAGAGTGTTTCCAGTTTTTCTTTATTAGAACCATTCTCTGATGAGTACCTGTGTGCATCAAAGTTTTTCATGATTTCTGGTTATTTTCTTAGAATAGATTCATAGATTAATTGTGAGCTCAAAAAATGACTGTGTCTAGCTTTTCAATACATGTATCTGAATTGCTTTTTCCACAAGTTACACCAATTTTTTTTTTTTTTTTTTTTGAGACAGAATCTCACTCTGTTGCCCAGGCTAGAGTGAGTGCCATGGCATCAGCCTAGCTCACAGCAACCTCAATCTCCTGGGCTCAAGCGATCCTCCTGCCTCAGCCTCCCGAGTAGCTGGGACTACAGGCATGCACCACCATGCCCGGCTAATTTTTTCTGTATATATTTTTAGTTGGTCAATTAATTTCTTTCTATTTTTAGTAGAGACGGGTTCTCGCTCAGGCTGGTTTCGAACTCCTGACCTTGAGCGATCCGCCCGGCTCGGCCTCCCAGAGTGCTAGGATTACAGGTGTGAGCCACCACGCCCGGCCAAGTTACACCAATTTATATTCTCAACACCAATGTATTAAAGAGAGTCAGTCTCACTACACTCTTTACACATGCATCATGTTTATAATACATGCCAATAATGGGTGGAACATGTTGTCTTGAGTGAAAACTCTTGAATATTTCATTGTCTTCGTTAGTTTCCATGATGGAATTGGTTGTTCTGTAGAGAAATGTGCCCCTTGCCACTAGAAATATTTATTAAATGAGAAACCAAACAGTCATAATTCAGGAAAACTGGTGATTTATTCTAAGCATCATTTCATCCTCTGTAAAATATAGATATTACACCTACTTTGTCTGTCACGTGGAGTTATTGTAATAGAAAATGAGAGAATGTATGTGGTAGTTCTTTGAAAATTAGCAGAAGCACATCCACATAGCTACTGAGAGGAATCCTGCATTTACTGGATAATTAAAGTATGTGTCCAGTACTCTGCTAGGCATTTTATATCCATTATTTCATTTGATCCCCACAAGCTATTGTTTCACTTACATTTATTTACACTCCTAGAAGTATTATTATCCCCATCTCACAAAAGAAAATACCTAAGATCATCCAACTAGCTAGTGGAGGCTATCAGTCATGTGGGGATTAGTTCCCAAAGTTAATTTCCTCCTAAGGCATCCCTGAGATCTGCTGCATGGATTTCAGAATGTCTCCTCAGCTCTTTCGTAATGTGGTCTTGGGCTGGGTCTTTCCCCAGCAAAGAGAAGGTTAATGATCTTCCTTCTCTTTCCCCTTAAGTCCTTTAAAAGCATGTGTCTCTTAGCCTCGAGAATGTGTTTTCAATTGAAGAATTCGAAAACATCATGAGTTGAATAGTCTTTTTTGACCTTGGATCCTAATGTCCACTTATAAAACTGTTTCTAGAAGAAAACAGAGCCAAATTTCTAAACAACTAACTTAGAATTATAAATTATAATTGGCAAGAGCCCTAGAAATCATCTAGTCCAATCACCATCGTAACACATGAATTCCTTTTATATGATACTTGACATGGGCTTGCAGCCTTTACTTGAATACTTCATTAATGAGAGTTTTCAAGTGTTATGATGAGGCAGGCTCTGGTTGCTACAAAACCATTGATTATATTAAAGTTAAACTGTGGCCCTGTAACTTCTATGTAATGATTGTGTTTCTATAACCAAACACATTACATTTATATCTTCTCTGTCTAATGTCCCTTCAAGGATTTAGAAATATCTAAGTCTTCTCCTTCCCTAGACTAAGTATTCCACAAGTTCAGGTATTCTTCATATAACCTAATTTCTATTCTCATACTCCCAGTGATTAATATTCTTAAGTTTGAAAAATAAAAATAAAATAAAATAAAATTAATATTCTTAAGTTTGAAATATCCCTTTCAAAATATGGCACCTAGAATAGACTATACAAATTAAAATGAAGTGATCAGTTCAGGGGATAGTGCGACCCCTTCCTCCCTTAGTCTGTTAATGTTTCTATTAATGCACCTGAGAATGCTTTAATGTTTTTAACACATGCATCATGCTACTGACTCCTAATCAGGTGCCATATTTGGTCAAGCAAAACCTAGTGGGTCTTGTTATCACTAGAACTTCCTTCAGCCAGGTATCTCAGCCTTTCGGTATTGGTTTGGTTTGTTTTTTAGAGGAGAATCCTGCCGGCTTCCATTGAACACCTTACTTTTCCAAATGGCCACACAAACTTTGTTTTATAGGGCATCGCAAGCACATCACATTTTTTCCCTTTTTTCTCAAAATAAAGATACTTGCCCATCTGGGACTGGAGATTTTCATTCATTTGAGGGTTTTTTTTATAACCTTCTGTTCTAATTCCAATTTCCATTTCCTCTCAGCAGTGTAGGTTTTAATTTTTCCAAAAACAGAGCATTCCCTTTAGTAGATGAGACAGAAGCAAAGGAGTTCAGTAGCAGCCCAAATTGGTTGGTTTGGGAAGAATTGCAGAACATTAGAGCTAGAAAACACCTTAAAGATTCCAACTCTTAATTTGCACATGAGGAAGAAAAGCCCTAGAACATACAGCATGGTTTGAGGCTACCCCTATGAGTAACAGTTGGCATTAAAACCCGGATATATAAATTCCAACTGCTGTCTCCCCTTCTCTTGCACATGACACTTATTAATGACTATGTGGTCTGAATTATATTTCTAGACCTTCCATCTCTATTGAATTACATTGCACTTTAGAGTTTCCAATCTTCTATTTTAATTTGATTTCTTTCTTATATTCTTTCTTTTTTGTGTGTGGGAAGAAGCGTCTTCTTTTTAAAGGTTACTAACAGTAAAAGGATTGACAATTTATTTTGTAACAAATATTTATTAATATCCTACTAAATGCAAATATGAATAAGATATCATTATTGCTAGCCAGGGAAAAAGAAAGAGAGAGAAACATGTTTCTGCCATGGCCCACCGACCTTTCCTCAATGAACTCTGGCAGGTTACCTGTCCTCTCTAAATGTAAGATAACCCACTGAAAAATAAAAATAACAATATCTCCCTTCAAGGATTACTATTAGGAGGGAATAAAGTATACATTATATACAAAGCACCTAGCACAATTCCTGGCTCAAAGTATTATTCCATTGTTCTATTAACTCTTCCATGTTAGTTCAAGTGTAACTTCTGTGTTAATTTAATCCTATTAATTCTTCTAGTTAGTTTAACCTTTCACACTTTTAGTTTGGGGACATGTGCTAGGAAAAAGAGAGTATGGTGAGTATTTTATTTTTAAGCAATTACAAACTCCAGCATGATATGGTTCTTAGATCTCAAGTCTCCCATAATTTTTAATTCTCACCATTTTCTTTTTTTCAATCAGAATTTATATTTTTAAGAATTATTTAAGAACTAAGACTTAGGTTCTTAAGTTCAAGTTAATTCCTTTGGGGGAACTGCCTCTTCGTGAGCCCATGTTTGTTCTAGCACAGTTGACAGAAATGACCTCCTGGTCTCAGCGCCTTCTTTTTCTCCTTTCCACCCGTCACACCCAACCCTGCCAGCCACTTATGACATGAGGACAATACTCACTACACTGCAGAGCAATGTAGGAGTGTCTGGGGAAAGCCCTGCCCTGTGAAATGGATTATGTCAATCTCACAATTAATGCATGTTAGAACATCATATTATAGATTAGACAGCATTTCATGCATATTATCTCATTAGATAATGTGGAAGCTTATCTTCTCTTTCTGCTTCTCCCTTTTTCTTTAGCCCATTTAGAGTTGGAGAAAACATTTCTGCACGTTACATTTTTGGATATTTCTCATGGAAGATGGCAGGGGGTGGGGGTAGATAAGAGCTTGGATTTCGAGTATTACAGGTATTTGTTGAAATGTTGAAATGTAGCAAGTTCTCTACAAGTATGTACACTGTTTATACCGAGTCTTTATAACAAGCACGGCTTGTGTGGATTTGTATGCAATGAGCTGGCTGCTGCTTCTTTTTAAACTTGAATTTTATTGGAAAGTTGAACTGTGAACCTCAAAGTTTAAAATTTGAGAACTAAGAAGAGCAATACAAGAGGCCATGAAGAGTTCTAGTGCTGATAAGGGCTCTTTGGGAGTTGGGGGAAAGAAGTAGGCAGAGGAGGAAAGAATAGAGGGAAAGAAAGTGATTTCTCCAGCAGCTGTAACACTACAACTTTAAAAGCTAAGTACAGTCAAGGCCAAAGGATAAATTGAGTGCATACTGATATCTATTTAAAGAGAAAGCAAACATTTTCCACACTTCAAGAAATCTGTTCAGGAGTTAATGTGCCAATATTACTGTAAAATACCCTCTACTCACCAAAAGAACTCAACTGAACATAATTCAGTTTCTCAATAAACAGCTTGAGTAGTGATTGTATGTTTCAGAACATTAAAGTCAGTGCTGTAAAAAGTATCTTTTGCTTATTCATCCATAAAGAAGATCATCACAAATAAGCATCAGATGTGATTTTAGCCTATATTTATTAGGGGAATTATTGACTCATGAAAGAAGAAAATTATGCAATTTTATGATGATTCATTGTTTGGTGCTTTTGAGAACAAAGATGCCATTTTTGATAAATGCAATTTAAATCTCTGCTCAGGACCTATCTAAATTCAAGGGATGCTTACCAACGAGTCATATGCTATCTTGAATCTAATAACTCATTTCCAAATGCCAGCCACCAACCGGCAGTTAGAAATGACCACTGCTTTATTCTGACCTGAAATTAAATGAGTGCTCTAATAAACAGGTGCATTGTCATGTTAGACTCCCTGCCCAAGTCCTGTCTGCCTACAACTTGTCACCTGCTAAGCAAAGACAAAAAGCAAGCACATCATATGTACTTATAGTACTTTAAAGAGTTCCCACAAGGTGGCAGAATTGTAACACGTGGAGATTGATGAGCTTCTACTGAGACCCTGATTTTTTTTTACTGTTGTTTTAACACATTTCAGAGATCGGTGTTTCCAAAACAACACAGATGAAGCATCACGTCCATCAAAGTGATGACTCCTTCAAGCTCATATTAGCTTAGAGGAGGAATATTCATATTGCAATGACTGTTCTTTAAAGATTCCTTAAAATTACCTCATTAGAAGATCTCTCCTCCTACCCTTTTTTCCTTAGCTTAGATTTCTATGGGAAGCTGGGTTGAAAATGTCCTTACTGACAAGCTCATTTCATTCCTGTGCAAAACACAGGGCACTTTCTGTTCCATCCTACACGTTCCCCTTTAAAGTGCTAGAAGGAAAAAGAAGGTTGAGCAGCAGGATGAGCAGCTCCTCCCACCAGGGGACATGAGGGCGGAGGAGGACGAGAAGATGATGACCACAGCAGGCAAACAGAAGGACTGGCATTGCCCTGCACCCATCGTAACATCAGGCCTGGTTTCAGTTCACCCAGGGGAGAGTGATGCACAGAAGACATGATCCAGTCTGGTCTCCCTTTAACCAAGCAAGAAGAGAGGTTTAGATTTGCACCAAAACATTACCACATTAGTGGTCGGAGAATTTTCATCTGATTTAAAAGCTAAAGTACAACTGTATAAAAACCCTCTTGCACCAGCACTTCTCAATCCTTTTCCAAGTGTCAATTGTACAAAGGAAGGTGATTGAAGTTATATTAAAGCGATACCCATAATATCCATCTTGTTGCAAATCAATGATAATAAACATCATCTTGGATGTTCTTAAAGAAAAAATTTACCTTAAAGATTTATACTTTAAGATTACCTATTAGGGTGATCAGCTTGTTACCATTCTCTTTGATACCATTGGCCAATCTAAGAACGCCGTTTTATTAACCACTGCTTCTGCCTGCTGCTTAAGATTTACTCACTGCAAAAGTGAAGCCAGATCCCCTCTAGGGGGCGCTCCTCTTCCTAAGTTTCAAGTGCATGTGTCATGTAATGATTCTTAAAAGGACCTAAACAAAGTCTCTGTCCTTTTCTCGTCATAGTTTTTTCTAAAAATGCCTTAAACGGTGCCTTTCCATTTAGGAAATCTGATAGAATATGACAAATCACTGCTACTCAACTCCGGACCAGTTTTGGAAGCACCTGTCCTCTCTACCAGCAAACAAAGTTATTATGATGTTTAGTCTGCCATGGGACAAAAGCTGTCCACAACATACAGCTGCTACCAATAAAATAATCTTTACAACTGTCACCTTGACAATTTTAAAAATTATATTAGAAAAGTTATTTTATATTAACATCTATTTATAGTAACTGGACCAGTGACTGCAATAATAGTAATAATATGGACGTAACCTACTGGTGGTTTTCTTTTAGGCTACACATTATCGTTTCCTAATTCTTCAGCAGTCATTGACCTTTTCAGTCTCTCCGTTTCCAGAGCTGAGGGTTTAAGGATGTTTTAGTGAAACTCTGCCCCTAATGGACTCACAGCAGATAGGATTCTCTTAGCGATTTCTGAGGAAGACGCGTGTTTGTTGAGATGGTCCTCTGTACAGGAAATGTCATGAAAGGTTGATAAATGATCCCAATTCTATTAATAGCAGCATTCATAACGGAGACATTAAGGTACCAAAGCCTCTCCATTTGGGCTCTTTTTGCAGGCAGAGTGATAAGAAAGGTGCCACAGGTTGATTCCAAAAGAGGCCATTCAGCTGTGCAAATGAATAGCATTTTCCTGTCCTACCCACTGGGTTTTTGCATGGCTGTGTGAATTTCAGCCACAGTCTGCTCTTTCTGACCATCTCCTGGGAAGCAAGAAGGGAAATACTTCCATGAAGATCAATTTTATAGCATTTCAAAACACTTTAAGCCTTTTACCTGCTGTGACAGAGTGCTCCGTTTGACTGGGATCAAGAAAAAAGAGAACAAGGCTTTCCCTCATCAAGTCAAAATTTCCTGTGTGCTGATGAGTCATCTCTGAGTACACTATTTGGGAAGAACACTCTGCATCAAAAGCCTGCCTTGGGCTACTCGAGAACCTCTGCTGACTCAGCGCTCAGTGGGGCACTGGCCCAGCCAGAGCTATTAAGTGCAGATCTTAAAAACAGATAGTTGGTGAGAGAGAGTGTGTAGGTTATTTATTTTCTTATGCACTGCGTGTTCTAAAAGACTTCCTAAGCAGCCTGTACATCGAGCTATCTTGTATGAATAAAAATAGAGAACAGGGAAAGAAACTGTGGCCTTGGTAATTTAAGGAGCCTTGATTATTTATTGAGTTATGCGTTAGAGTAGTCAAATATGATCCACTTAGCCAGGACTGGCTGTATAATTTGCAAGGCCTAGTGCAAAATGAAAATTCAGGGTCCTTGTTCAAAAATTATTAAGAATTTCAAGATGGTGACAGCTGAGCATTAAACCTTGTTGGCTGCACAGCCGTGCACCTAGCTCTCCCCTCTTAAGCACCCTGGGAAGCTGATCTTTGAACAGTGGCAGTTGAAATGGTGTACAGTGGGTTACATTCTTAAAATGTTCTGGGTTGCCTAGCAACTGGCTGAAGGCCTGAATGGGCTGGCTTGCAGGTTTAGATACACCATCTTGAAAGTCTAAATTCATGGAAACCTTCTAGTGGACCAATAATTTTCAAGGAAAAGTAATATAGTGGGAGATGGAAATGGGGAGGGCAAGAAGGAACACATTTTCTACTCTTATAACCTGGGTGGCTAGCTTGTCATTTTCCCTGTTCAATCTTCTAAGAATAAAACTCTTTATAAGTGAAGTAAAAGTGAAAAGGAAATTCCAGCTTTCTCAGAAATATAAACTATTTTTTCTTAGATGATAATGAAAATATTAACCAATAAATATTTTTGATGACATTCATTTAGCTATCCAAGGGTATGATATAAGAAAACTGATTCACATTCACTAATCACTTAATAATAAGTACCTACCATGTTGTAGATTACGGAGATGAATAAGAGACAGTTTTTATTTTTAAATAATTTAAGATTATGTGAAGACATTAAACTAATACATAAGAAACAATTAGACAGCATTTCCTTTTTAAAGAAAAGAGTCCATAATCTCTTCTCTTTCTCTTCTTGGTATTTTACAGGGTCCTTGTGCTGCAGAATCAGAACCAGCGCTTTTGATGGGGAGCAAACAGTTCGGGCTTTCGAAAAACAGTCACATTGCAATTGCATTTGATGACACCAAAGTTAAAAACCGGTATGTGTTATTCTGAGATATTGGGAAAGAACTGACAAATGAAGAACTGAATATTCTCATTTAATCAAGTTAATCAACTATATTTATTAATTAATGAGGTTAGTTGTTTTTTATTTTAATTCACTGAGTACAATAGAGAATAGAATTCTATTTTTCTTAGCCTTAGGAGCCCAGTTTAGAAAATCAGTAGTCTGGTTCTCTGAGAAGATTTTACTTTCTTGTATGAAAATACACCCATGATCTGACACCAGACTCTATTTTAGCATAAGTATGTTTTTATTTTTCTGTTTTATTTTGCATTCTTTTGTTTCACAGTCTGACAGTTGAGTTGGAAGTGCGAACCGAAGCTGAATCAGGCTTGCTTTTTTACATGGCTCGGATCAATCATGCTGATTTTGCTACAGTTCAGCTGAGAAATGGATTTCCCTACTTCAGCTATGACTTGGGGAGTGGGAACACCAGCACCATGATCCCCACCAAAATCAATGATGGCCAGTGGCACAAGGTAATAGTCCCCAGGATGTTGGCAGGACCTTAAGAGGGGGTTCCTAGGTGGTGGCCATTCAGCATTCCCTTGGTACTAGTACTATTTTGCCAGTGCAGACACTGGCTCTGAATACGGCAGAGGTTGAGAATAAAGCAAGTACCACAACAGTATGTAACTGCCACAACCTTGGAAAATGTGATCAGACCTGGGTAGATTTGTCTTTGACCAATTATATGCTTCGTGACTGTACTATAAAATTCCACCATTGTTATAGGGCTGTGGTTCTCAAACATGTTTCTACAAACTAGGACCAGGTAGTCGAAGACATTTCTACTGTTCTAAATGAGAAACATGGGACAACAGAATGTGTTAAATCATAAAGCCCTATGTATTCAATTTAAGGGAATAATATTTACTCTGAGATTACATTTTCCTACTTTTTAGGTGCCTTTAAAAAGGCCTCTCTTTTATGAAATCATATTTATCCAAAGTAAAAGTGAGCAACACTAAAATGAGTCCTAAGACTTATCCCCCCACCTCAACACACACTAGTCTGTGAAAACCAGGAGTCTGGGAATCTCTGCAATAACGTGCTTAAAGGACTCTAAGGTATCATTTCCACTGACAGCAATTTGAAACAACTTTTAAAATGTTGGCCTTACACCCAGAAACTGGTACTGTTATGGGCACAGAAGGCTCATTTGCCAGCCTACTGTCCTCTTTGGCATGACTGCAAGTAGATAATATACTGCCTGATTAAAAGAAAAACTCAACATTTGTCTCTGCACCTGTGATGGCCTATTAAAGTAAAGCTTCCCTAGGTAGACCAATAAAATTTTTAATTTTCAGAGTAGGATATTGTTGGATGTTAGATTTGATATATTAACATACTTTGATTTGTCATATCATATAGAAAGCCAAAGAACCTTTAAAAAAAATACAGACTCAAAGTCAACCAATTTTTATCTAGAATCTTCATACTTAGGTTAAGTATAGAATGTCCAATTTCCTTAAGTACTAAGTTTGACAGTTGATATCTTTGACATTTCACCTTGACACTTCTTCTTTTATTTTTATTGCAAAGGTATATCCTCAGTCTTGCAAAAGCATGTTTTGGCTGTGATTATCTCTCAAATTTTTTTTAGAGCAATTTTTGTGAAACCATGGATAAGTCAAAAATTCATTTTATTTTTTAATATGAGTTCATTGTGGAACCAATACAGTGCAGACAGCTCGAAATATCAACAAAGTATTTTGAAAGGATGTGGCTAATGAATGCACAGTACGAGGATGGTTTAAGAAGTTCCATTCTGGTGATTTGAAAATGAGTCGAGTGATCTGAGACCAAGGTGGGCAATGATGAGCTGAAAGCTATAGTGGAAGTGAATCCATCTCAACCTATGCATGAATTAGCAGCAAGGTTTGATGTTACTATTCCAACAATATTGAATGATTGGAAACAAATGGGCAAGGTAAAGAAGCTGGATAGATGGGTAGTACATGAATTAAATGAGCGTCAGCAGAAATATCGTCTCAGAGCTTGCCTTTTTTTGCTGTCATGACATAAAGGCAAAACATTTCTGCACCATATTGTTATGTGTGATGATAAATGGATTCTTTCTGATAATCGCAGGCATTCACCACAATGATTAGATAAAGACAAAGTGCCAAAACACAGTCCAAAACCAAATATCCATCAAAAAAAATTAATGGTGTCTGTTCAGTGGTCCAGTGCTGATATTATCCACTACAGCTTCATAAAACCTGCTCAGTAGATTACAGAGGATGCTTGCTGCAAACAACTGGATGAAATGATGAGGATGCTTGTGATTAAGCAGCCAAGGTTGGTCAACAGAGACAGGCCAATCCTCTTGCAAGAGCATATGTCAGAAAAAACAAGGCTTCTCAAACTACAGAAGTTGGACTTGCAAACTCTCTGTCATTCACCATCTTCACCAGACCTTGCAACAACTGACTACCACTTCTTCCAGGCTTTTAACCACTTCTTACAAGGAAAAATATTCAATTATCAACAAGCTGTGGAAAACGCCTTTCGTGATTTCATTGCCACTCACTCTCCAGGTTTCTTCTCTGCGGGCATACACAAGATGGCAAAACTGTGTTGATAGTTTAGGTGTATACTTTGATTAATTGTACTGCCTCTTGTTTGAGATATAACAAATTACACTTTTTCTTCGAAAATGGACATTTCATATTTAATGACCTAACTACTAATATTTGTGTCCTAATATTTACTTGGGAGCTTATGACTACCAAATACTAATCCTAATGAAGGAGCTCTCATTAAGTTTTCTTCTCATCTCTGGCTAGTAGAATAATAAATATGACATGTGAGAAAAAGACATATTGTTGGGCCACAATGAGGCTGGGATTAAGAAGGAGCTTAAATACTATAATGAACCAAATTAAGGACAGATTTTATTTTTGAAGGTTTTTAAAAATTACTTCCCCAATCAGAATAGGTAAATGTAAAGCGAGGTGTTAAATTACTCTAATCCTGATCCAGACTCATTTTTAAACCATCATTGTACTCAGCATTACTCAAGTTTACATGCTCCTTTTCCTAAATTCAGACTCAAGGTTTTTATATTCAAGCCAGTCTTCACACCCCTTATTTCATTCTGTCTCAGAAGATAATTCACTCCACTGCCATAATTTTAGCATCAGTCAGGTTTCCATCTTCCTCCCTGACTTTGTACTGATCAGCTGCTGCAGAAACGGCATGCAGCTGGGTTGTGCTGCTCTTCCTTTAATTCTGCCTGAGGACCTGTTAGGCAGAGGGACATAGCATATCTGAAATTGTGTTGAGAGCCCAGGCTTTGCTCAATCTAAATAATGCACTCTTAAAACTGGACATGTATACTCTGGTTTCTCTTCAGATCATATAAATCTTTTGCCTATTAAAACTGGACCTGAATTTTGCAGCCCACTTAGTTCATGACAGTTATTGGCATGCAATTTCCTTATGACACGCCTACGTCTTGATACATAGGCACATTTTGCAACCTACAGAATAAACTTCAACCTAAAACTTACCCAGGAAAATTTTGCATTCTTTTGGCAATGGTCGTCATGGAAAAGATGGAGTTTGAGCTATTCTGTAAAATAGGTTTACTTTCACTTCTATTATGGGCTTAACTAGGCACTATGTAAGTCATTTCTCTTTTTCATGGAAATATCCTAAAAGTTCTTATGTCTTATATTCTGCATACTTGGAATTTGTTCAAGATTGGCATTAATGCCAGCCTAGAATCTTGTACCTTGGAAAACTAAGCTTCTTATAAAAGGAGAAATAAAGACCTTCTCAGACAAGCAGAAACTGAGGGAATTCATCAAGGCAAGACCTGCCCCCCAGGAAGTACTCAGAACAGTGTTACACATGAATCAGCACAATAAACACCCACCTGTGTAAAATCATCCAAAAGCTAAAGGTTGAAGGTCAGATACCACAATGGCTCAAGAGAGAAAACAAAGCAATAAAGTTCAACTCAACAGGGTGAACAGAAATCTGCCCCACTTATCAATTCTTTTAACAAATGTGAATGGCTTGAACTGCCCACTAAAGAGACATAGGCTAGCCAAATGGATAAATATACACAAGCCAAGTATCTGCTGTCTTCAGGAAACACATATAACCCACAAGGATGCATTCAGACTCAAGGTAAAAGGATGGAAAGCAATATTTCATGCAAACAGAAGCCAAAAGAAAGCTGGCATAGCAGTTCTGATTTCAGATAACTTAGCCTTTAAATCAACAAAATTAATGAAAGACAAAGATGGTCATTACATAATGGTGAAGGGTACAATCCAACAAGAAGAATAACAATTCTGAATATTTATGCACCTGACTGAGGTGCACCCAGATTCATAAAGCAAATCCTACTTCATGTAAACAAAATGATAAACAGCAACAAACACTGTGATAGCCAGGGACTTCAAGACCCCTCTGACAGAACAGGACAGATCCTCCAAACAGAAAATAAACAAACAATGGACTTAAACGGAACTCTAGAACAAATGGGCCTGACTGACATTTATAAAACGTTCTACCTAAAAACCACTGAATATACATTTTTCTAATCAGTTCATGGGACATTCTCTAAAATTGACCTCCTAGGCCACAAAGCATGTCTCAACAAATTTAAAAAATAGAAATTATACCATGAATCTTCTCATACCACAGTGGAATAGAATTAGAAATCAACTCCAACAGAAACTCTCATCTCTACACAAAGTCATGGAAACTAAATAACCTTCTGCTGAACAATTATTGCATTAAGGAAGAAATTAAGATGTAAATCAAAAGATTCTTTGACCTAATGATAAAGGAGACACAAGTTATCAAAATCTGTTTGACACAGCTGAAACAGTCCTGAGAGGAAAATTTATATCCATAAATGCCTACATCTAAAAACAGAAAGATTACAAATCAAAAATCTAATGAATTGTCTCAAAGAACTGGAAAAGAATGAGAAAACCAACCTCAAACTCAGCAGAAGAAAAGAAATAACAAAGATCAGAGCAGAACTAAATGAAATTGATAACAAAAAACTATACAGAAGATTAATAAAACAAAAAGTTTGGTTCTTTGAAAAAATAAAATTCACACGGCTCTTGCTAGATTAACAAGAAGCAGAAAAGAAAGGACTATAATAAGCTCCATCAGGAATGAAAAAGGAGAAATTACAACTGATACCACGGAAATACAAAATATCATCTATGAATACTATAAAAACCTTAATACACATACACTTGAAAATGTGGAGGAAATGGATAAATTCTTAGAAACACACACCCTCCCTAGGCTCAATCAAGAACAATAGAATTCCTGAACAGACCAATAGCAAGTACAAAATTGAAGCAGCCATAAACGTTTACCTTCCTAAAAAGAAAAGTCCCGGACTAGATGGTTTCACACTCAAATTTTACCAGACCTACAAAGAACTGGTGCCTATCCTGCAGAAATTATTCCATAACATCGAGAAGGAAGGAATCCTCCTCAACACGTTTTATGAAGCCAACATCACCCTGATACCAAAACCAGGAAAAGACACAACAACAAAAGAAAACTATAGACCAATATCCCATATGAATATAGATGCAAAAATTCTCAAAAAATCCTAACAAACAGAATGCAGAAGAAAAAACAGAATGCAGAATTATCAAAAAAATAATCCATCATGACCAAGTGGGCTTCATCCCAGAGATGCAGGGATGGTTCAACATACACAAATCTATAAATGTAATTCACCACATCAATAGAAGCAAAAACAAAGACCATATGATCCTCTTGATACATACAGAAAAAGCATTTGACAAAATTCAACATGCTTTTATGATAAGAACGGTTAACAAATAGGCATAGATGGGACTTACCTAAAAATGATACAAGCCATGTGTGACAAATTCACAGTCAACATCATACTAAACGGGGAAAAATTGAAAGCATTCCTGCTTAGAACTGAAACAAGACAAGGTTGCCCTCCATCACTGCTTCTATTCAACATAGTCCTGGAAGTCCTAGCCAGAGCAATCAGACAAGAGAAGGAAATCAAGAGCATACAAATGGGGGCATAAGAGGTCAAACTATCTCTCTTTACTGATGATGTGATTTTATATCTAGAAAACCCCAAAGATTCTACCATGAGACTACTGGAATTGATAAACAAATTCAGCAAAGTCCCAGGTTACAAAACCAATGTACAGAAATCAGTAGCATCCCTATATGCCAACAACAGTCAAACCTGAGATCCAAATCAAAGACTCAATACCTTTCACAATAGCAACAAAGAAAAGAAAATACCTAGGAATATATTTAACTAAGGAGGTAAAAGACCTCTATGGGGTGAACTACAAAACACTAAGGAAGGAAAGAGCAGAGGATGTAAATAGGTGGAAAACAATACAATGCTCATGGGTTGACAGAATCAACATTGTTAAAATGTCTATACTACCCAAAGTGATATACAGATTCAATGCAATCCCTATTAAAATACCAACATCATTTTTCACAGATCTAGAAAAAAATAATTCTATGCTTCCTATGGAACCAGAGAAGACCCTGTATAGCAAAAGCAATCTTAAGCAAAAAGAACAAATTGAGAGGCATCAATTTACCAGACTTCAAGCTATACTACAAGGCTATAGTAACTAAAATAGCATGTTATTGGCACAAGAACAGAGACATAGACAAATGGAACAGAACTGAGAACTGTGATATAAAACCAACCTCATTTAGCCATCTGATCTTTGACAAAGCAGACAAAAACATACACTGGGGAAAAGAATCCTTATTCAATATATGGTGCTGGGAAAATTGGATAGCCACATGTAGAAAACTGAAATAGTATCCTCCTCTTTCACCTCTCACAAAAATCAACTCATAGTGGATAACAGACTTAAACCTAAGGCATAAAACTATAAGAATTCTAGAAGAAAATGTTGGAAAAACTTTTATAGACATTGGCCTAGGCAAAGAATTTATGAAGAAGACCCCAAAGGTAATCACAGCAGCAACAAAAATAAATAAATGGGATCTGATCAAATTAAAAAACTTCTGCACAGCTAAGGAAACTATCAGAAGAGCAAACAGACAACCTACAGAATGGGAGGAAATATTTGCATGCTACTTATCCCATAAAGGGCTCATAACTAGAATCTAAATAGATCTTAGGAAAGTCAGCAAGAAAAAATTAAACAACCCTATCAAAAAGTGGGCAAAGAGGCTGGGCGTGGTGGCTCACGCCTGTAATCCT
Source organism: Cheirogaleus medius (assembly GCA_008086735.1). Taxonomy (NCBI): domain Eukaryota; kingdom Metazoa; phylum Chordata; class Mammalia; order Primates; family Cheirogaleidae; genus Cheirogaleus; species Cheirogaleus medius. Next base: position 77,233,024 of record VBSM01000361.1, read on the forward strand.
AGCTCTCTGGGAGGCCGAGGC
>VBSM01000361.1:77236776-77318802 GCA_008086735.1 Cheirogaleus medius
CCTAACAATATTTGTACCCCCATTATATGATGAAATAAAAGGAAAAAAAAGATAATTATGGGAAAAAGAAAAGTAAACAAACTGTAATTTTTTTCCTTCAAGACTGTATAATCAATAGTTAAGATTTTATTTGCTCAGAAATCACAAGAAGGCAAGTAAAAATGGTTACACACTGCAAAAGACATATAAGCAAAGTTCTGTAGATATTTAAAAGAAAGATTAATTTTGGTTGGGGAAATCAGGAAAGGTTTTGTGGAGGAATTGACATGTGAGCTAGGATTTAGAGATGATTTTAATGCTCCCATGCAAAAGTTGTGGGAGGTGAAAGAGTAGGACCCTTCAACAAAGTATAGGCGGGAAACTTCACCTATGTGGAAGCAGAAAACTGAAAAACACAGGATATGTTAAATATTGAAACATTTGGGTTATGTTGAACCCCAGATTCCATGTGATGTTAAAGTCCAAACAAAGGCTTCCCCAAGATTTCTGCCAATTCACAGATGGCTTGCACTCTCTTAGATCTGACAGAAAGCTTCAGCTTCAGACTCTGCAGTTAATGGATTGACTGCCATCCTGCCTGGGCTCTTTTGGTTCTGGATCAAACTGGACCAGAAAATTAACCACTTCCCCAATTTCCAACAACTCCTGCTATCCCCTCAACACACGGTGCAATACAGTCTACATGAGACGTGGATGGTCAGAGAAGATTGCTTCACTGGAAAACATACAACTTCTATTTAATCTTTGACATCTTTGTTCATAAAAGCTTTCTGGCCCAGATCACTGGCGTTTTTATTGGCCTTTTCATTCCCTCTGTCCTCAGCTGAACTTCCTCATGTCATTCTTCCCTTCTCCTTACTTCTCCCTTTCTGTTTTACTTTTCAGAACAAGTCAGTGTCTTCTACCCTTTATTTTCAAAGCCACCTTTGCCCATACAAGCCCATCAAGATTCTCAGTAGAACAAAAAGTCTTTCATATAACAAATACCATTCTTCATTGGAGAATTGTAGTTATTCATAGCATTTATCTCTTACCTAGTAAATAGAAGACATGGGAAAATTCCCATGATCATTTCCCTAATACTCCATGCAGCTGATGTGGTCTAGACTTATCTTAACAAATCACCTTGTTCCTAAGAGGTAGATCTGAAATACTTGCTCAAAAATTAAGTTAATCAATGAGCCAGATATGGTAAATGATAGAGAAAAGAATTAATTGGATGAACTAGAGAAGTCTATTTTTGTCCCAGAATTTTCCCATCAAAACTGAACTTGCAATTCCTCTATTTATTAATAAAATATATAGCAACTTTTGAACCCTTTCAGATGATTGTATTATTTAGAATGTCCCAACAAAATCTTGCTGAATAATCACTGAAATGCTTTCCTTAACCCAACAGAGAGACTTCTAACATAATCATACCTGGCTGGGAGATTCTTTGAGTTAATCTCAGTGTGTATTCATTTATTCAACAAATATATATTAAAGCTGCTCAATGTACCAGATACTTTGGTAGATACAGGGATAAAACAATGAGCAATATAGACAAAGTCCCTGCCCTCACAGAACTTACATTCTAGGAGGGAAGATAGCCAAGAAAATAATCAATAACTATAGAATGTGTTATATGACACAATGGTGGAAGTGTAGGCCATATGGGAGTCTGGAACTTACAACCCTCATCAATAATTATAGGTGGCTAGCATCTGAATTAAAATCTAGTAAAACCATTGCATTGTATAAATCTGAATTAACAATCCCCATATTCTGATCTGCAATTTAAAAAAAAAAAAAAATCTTCATTTTACAGTTGGTGGATTCAAAGTGGGATTGGACCTTCTCGTAGAATTTGAGTTCCGCACAACTCGAACCACTGGAGTTCTTCTGGGAATCAGCAGTCAAAAAATGGATGGAATGGGCATTGAAATGATTGATGAAAAAGTGAGTGTCAGCAGTCCCAACATTTCTGATTTCTTCCTGACATTGTTGATGTGTAGAGAACTCTATTTTGAAGCCTGGCTATATTCTTTGTGGGGAAGAAGGCCAATTGTATCTTTTCCTCCTTTGGGGTTATCTCAATTTGTGTGTGTTTTCAGCGTAACTATTCTGTATCAACTTTAACTATGTTAATTCTACAGCAAGCCAATTTTATTGACTAATAAGGGACCAAATCATTTGAGATCTCAAGCTCTTACTGCGTTGCTGTAAGTACACTGTTATTCTCCTCTTTACGAACACACAGACTCTGAAAGTAATGATTCCAGTGGTAGAAAAAGGAGGAGGCTTGGATCATCTAACATCAGTCAGCCGCTTATAACAGGGTGGGCATCTCTCAGAAGTCAAGGTAGCCAGCTGACCTATATCAGCTTCTCAATCTTTATTTAAAAGCATCCAGATACCATTTCAAAAAAGAGAAAATTTATAAGAGTATTGCGTCATTTTGCTTATAATTGTTAATCTAATTCTAAACACCTATTTATACTCTAGCCCAAGCAACAGAGCGAGACTCTGTCTCAAAAATAAACAGTGAGATGACTTTTTTGGTCCCTGCAGTGAGATGACTTGTTTAAATGTACTTTGTACTACAGGGAGCAGGTAAAATGAGAACACAAAGCAGGAAATTTCACAAGTTTCCTCTTTGGCTATTAAGTAGGAATCATACTTCAACTCTGTTCATATTTCCACCCTTAGTATGCTGTTGCCTCTCAAGAAGAAAAATCACTTAGTGACCTGAAATACCCTTTCCTTGCCTCTTTCCTCCTGTTTCTCAGTCCTCAAACCATCCTCAAAGGCAATGTTGAGGGGGAAAAAAAAAAAGATCCAGGAGCTTAGAGGCACAAAAGGATGAACAAATAAGCAGCACTTAATAGTTTTGTCAAATTTTTAAAACATACTTTTACTATACCTTGTTCAAGTAAGCTTCATTTTATCACCCGCTTATAACCACAGTTACTATCAACATGTCACCGTGTCATGTGCATTTCTCACCAAGCTCCTCATACATGCGAAATCCTGTTATGATCAACGCCACCCAGTAAACTCTCCACTAATATTTACGTCACCGTATAGTTTACAACCTTTTCACCTATTTACTTGCACTTTTAATTTTCTTTTTAAAAACCCCATTTCTTTTCTTTTACCTTGTCAAATGTGTTGCCAAATTGACTAATGGTTTTAATGTTTCAATATGTTTCTTTTCTTCATCAGCTTCAAAAGAATTCGGTCATCTCAAATTTCAGGGACCTTTCCACATTACTAAAAACAGACTTTTCTCATTTAGACAAGAACTTCTAATCTAAGTTCTTGATTGTTAGGAATTTAACTGGCCTTCTGGTTCAGGTCTTTGGCACCTGCCACATGAAACGGGCCCCAAAAAGTAATTTATGTAACTCTCAATTTTGAGATCCACGAAAGAAAAAAAATACAATTAAAACATCAAAAGTTTAAATTTTTAAAAATATTACTTAAAGTGAATTTGTAAAACCAAATTAATGAGTCACTTTAAACAACATCTTTTAAGAAAATTTTATAAGGTTCACTAAGAACTCTCCCACTCTAAAAAGATCTGTGGTAGAATTTTTCCCTGTGTGCAAAGAGGTTCTTTTCTTGTCACCTGGCCTCAAATTTTCCTGAAAGCAGAATTATTACTAGCTTCACACGTCTTGCCTATTACTCCCAACAATGCCCAAAAGGAAAGAACATAATTTGTGACTTCTGGTGATTAGATTTGTATTTTATTTTATGTCAAGTTTTTAAAAAATTTTCAATATGCCCCCATGATGTTCACTTCTAACAATTCTAGTCGATGCCTTTCCTAGAGACTTAGTAATTTATACCATGTGAACCATTATGATACCCCAGTAATGAAACCATCTGTGACCATTCAATTTCCTACTTTCTAGCTTATGTTTCATGTGGACAATGGCGCCGGCCGATTCACTGCTGTCTATGATGCTGGGATCCCAGGGCATTTGTGCGATGGACAATGGCATAAAGTCATTGCCAACAAGATCAAACATCGTGTTGAGCTCACAGTAGATGGGAACCAGGTGGAAGCCCAAAGCCCAAACCCAGCATCATCCTCAGCTGACACCAATGACCCTGTGTTTGTTGGAGGCTTCCCAGGTCAGTATTGGCTACCCCAGCAAGAATATCTTTGCTCTATTATGTTAGTGGTTTTGAAAACATTTCTATTTATATAAGTATGTCCAAGAATGTGTGCTTAAGTGTACTTGCTTCCTAGCTTTAGCATCTGCTCCCATAAATAACACCTTACCTAAAATTTCCAGTGTGTAAAATGAGCATATTATTTATATGAACCACATGGGACTGAACTTTTCATGATAGCCCCTAAAGTTTCATTCATGGAGAGATTGAGCCTAGAGGAAATGAATTTGGCTTATAAAAGATATGAGGCATTTAACAGCAATTCGAGCCAAAATTGGTGTTCTTTTTGATTTTTTAAAAAAATAATATACCAGAGGAATCATAAAATGTTATGGAAATTATTTCCTCGAGTTCTGGAAATCATTGGGTTAAACGTAGCTAATTTCCCCCTTAGGTTATTATAGAGTTTATATTTATATTACAAAGAAACCCAAGCAATAAATCTACATTCAAAATCCTTCTCCAGCACATTAAATATAGCATGTGAACCACAGAGAGTTACCTAAAGTGCCCATAAACAGGAGTGGCCAACTTGATGAGAAATAAGCCAAGTGCCTCTTAATAATACTGTAATAACACAGACTCCTGGAATGATCTTTCATCATTTTGTCAAGAGAAATTTCGGCCCCATTTATATAAAGCGCCTCTGCTTAACAAAATAAACAAAATGTATATTCAGCAGTGGGTGACAGAACAAAAGAGAAAGAAGTAATGGGGGCCAATTGAGAGCTTCTCTTTCCAAGCTTGCTTCTGAGTTTTGAAAAGATCTTCTTTTACTTCAATCAGGATAAACCCCAATATATCAGGAAGGAGATAATGTACTTCTCCATTCAGTCTATGAAATGGGAGCCCAGTCAGCACCTAGTAGGTCTGCTGAAAGAATGGCCTCCTTAATAAAAGGAAGATTTTATATGAGTTTCCAAACAGCTTCATCTTTGGGGATTTATTTTTACAATGTAAGGAAGTGATAAAGTCACCTTTAAAAATCCATGTTCTAACTCAGTATTTAAAGTATTTGATCAATTGTTTTGTTTCATGAAACAAAATTGTATAGTGTTAAGTCCCAACTTTAAATGTGTTCATTCCAAACCAAGTGGTTTGATGTCTTAAAAGGTATCATTCTAGATGTTTTCATATTTCATAATACATAACTATTTAAAAAGTTGATTATTTCTCTACAGTTCTGTTAGTAAAGCTGAAAACAAAATCACTAACTTTACATTAAGACAGCATTCCAGTTTAATCTCAAACTAACAGTTGACTCTGAAACATGCTCTTGACATCCAGTGCAGCAGCGTTTCAAAACTGAGCCCTCTTGCGTTGTTTTTTCAGATGGCCTTAACCAGTTTGGCCTGACGACCAACATTCGGTTCCGAGGTTGTATCCGATCCCTGAGAATCACCAAGGGTACAGGCAAGCCGCTGGAGGTTAATTTTGCCAAGGCCCTGGAACTGAGGGGCGTTCAACCTGTGTCATGCCCAGCCAACTAATAAAAGTAATTGTAACCCCAAGAAGGGTCCATCAAAACAAGTATATCCAGTAAAACACACATATTTTACCTATATATGGTAATAAAACTAATTTGTGCACATATATAGAATTCTTTCTGTATTCAGTTAGTGCTAATTCAGACCCCAGACTGGATTTTAATTCAAGGTCTTTCTCAAGTCTATAAATATTAAACCAGTTATTTTATTCTAAATAATTGCTTGTTTTGTGTGATTTTAAGGATAAAAGGCAACTGACCATAAATTGTTGAATTTGCAACATGCCCTGCAGGCATCTCAAGGAAAAGAGCTCAGATGTAATTTATGAAGGCAACTTTTTTTTTTAACTTATTCCTATTAATATTTTTATCATCCTTTTCCATGTATGTTGGCTTTGGCTTTCTGTCTAAGCCACTGAAAACAAGTAGATTTGGCATGTGTGATTGGGAGGAAATCAGTTTCCTTACTCTCTCTGTTTGTGAAAGCATTAGCAAATCATTTCCCTGGTCCAAGTTCATTATTAGAAAGTTTAACTAGCCATATGAGTGAATACCTTTTTATGCCGAAGGTAGAAAGTATAGATCAGATTCAGGCCAGAAAGCTTAATTACTTGATTTTCTTGTTTGATAATGATTTATAGGCTTTGGGGAGATACCAGAACAAAGCTTCTGAATGACAATTAAGCACACATTTGATACTATAGTACTGAGGTTTTGGGCTTTTTAAGTTTACAGTGAATATCACAGTCTACATCTAGGTGGAGAGGAGTAATGCTGAAATGCATTTTTACTTTCTGGGAAACAATAAGCCAGAAACTTAACACACTGAATGCCACAGGAGAAAAACAAATTTTTTTTTTCCTTGCAGCCACAATGTTTTATTATTATAATAGAATAAAAACTTCTAAAACAAAATAATCCTTTCTAATTTAATGAAAACTTTAATGAAAAATGAAATTTATTGACTTCTATTCATTTAATTCATGTTTTTAGAAATAATTTGTCAATATTAATTATAACAATAAAAACATCAACAAGTGAGATTTTCACAAACTAACTGCAGTGTATTGCCCAGGTTTTGATTCACAAGGCCCCGGGCTCAAAACTAGCATGAGTTAAATACAACTCACATGGAAGTTAATGTGTTAAAAGGCATACTTCATTGAGTCTTTTTGAGTTGTAATTTGACCTAACAAATTCATTTTCTAAAAAATTCCTGTGTTTTATTCTCCTTTAACCTGTGATTTCAATCATCTTCAAAGGGGTCTATGAGAAGACTGGCCTAGATTTTATTCATCAACTTAAGAAGGAAACATTTCATTTGCCATTTTAGTAGAAACAGTTGCAGTCTAATAATTCAGAACATTTAAAACAACAGGAGACTTCCCTCAGTATGGAAATTTTAGCCAAAGAAGAAGAATCCTCTCTGACAATGTTACCCACCAGGGAAAGGAAGGTGCTGTTCTAATCACGGTGATGGCTAACACACTCAGCATTTCACTGTTGACCAGTTGCTCAATGCAATTTGTCCACACAACTTCATCCTAGTGAAGCAATTCTCAACTTTGATGCAATTTTTTTGAGAAAATTGCCTGAGAAGTTTTTTAGAAAACTGGTGCCTGATCTAGCGATTCTGATTTGGTCTAGGATATAGCCTGGGCATAAAAATTTCTAAAACTCTTTCCAGATAATTCTAATGTTATGCCAAGAATGAGAATCACTATTCTAAACAGAAAAGTTATCTACCCACGCTAATAAAGAGTTTTATAGTCATTTGATAATCCTACTGTTAGCTTTGTCTTGGCAATTTCCACACATATTAAAAAAATAATATTACATTGAATCTAGTGAATGTCTTTTAACAGAACTTTATGGGATAAAATTATTTGAAAACCATTGTGTTTTGATAGTGAAAACATTACTTCTGCACAGAACACTGACATGACTTTTTGGGCTTACTCCGAACACTGAAAAAGCTAATGCCTTTGTTTCCTGAGTCCTGCGTAGAAAGAAAGATACACAACAAATCTGAAAGCAGAGGTACTTATTGGCACTCCTGCCAGAATCAAGTCCTGCTAACCTTGATTTGTAGGCAGGTGCCTTAGAACAGTAGAGTTGGAAGTGGGCTTTGAGATCAGTCTATACAGTGATCCCCAACTTGAGCTAGACACTACAAATGCCTTGAGTGCTTATAAAAGAAATCTACATCTGGATATCACCCCAGTCCGATTACACCCTAATCTCTGGGTAGGGCCCTGGCATGAGCATTATCTAAAGATCCCCAGTTGATTCAAATATACAGCCAAGACTGAAAACCCCTGGGCTCTTACCACCTCCACAATTTGTGGGAAGGAACTTGAAGGAACCCTTAATATTGTGTCCAAGTCCCACGTTAGTAAAATTTTCCAACGTAGTCCCAAAAAAGTCACACCTGGACCCAAGAGAATTCACTGAGTCAGGTTTTGATTAAACTTGTCCCATACAAAATCCATATTCTGGAATGGCTCATGAATTTGTAAGAACAAAGCTTGTCCAAACTTTAAGATCATAAATAAGGAAATTTTATTAAAGGGAAAAGTTTCTCTAACATACTTCGAATTCATTTTCTACTTCAAAAATCAAATTAATTTTTATCCCAAAACAAGATAAAATGTTTTCTTCACCCAACCTTGTCCCCTCAATGATTTCCTCACCTCCTGCCACCCACAGCAGTCATGATGAAAGCAGAATACTTTTCATTTATTTTCCAAACACCCACTCCTGGGTTGTCAGCCTTCTTCTTTAAAAAGGTGCTTTATACTTTAGAAGAAAAACATTTGTGAGGGGACTTTTATTGAAGTTGCCATGGTGAACACCACTGACAAAGGAAAATAAGAACAGAGCAGATTTCACCCGAACTCACTAGAACACTGACAGACACTTAACGCTGCAATTAGTGGTTTTAAAAATCATAACTGTTTTCTCCCGCTTTGATTTAGCCTATTGTCCCGAACTACAGAATTCTTCTAGATTTTTTACTTAACAATGGAAGAAAAGAATACTTTGACAAATTGAAAAAAGCTCTTGATTTTGTGTGAATTATTTGCTGAATTATTTTGTGTATAAAATTAATCCGTGATTAACATGAAAACGAAACATAATACAGTGGTCAATTTTTGCAAGTCCTGGGTATGGCCTTTTTCACTACCACGTGCAAAGTACATGGCTTACTGGTGATGTGAATTTTTATCTCATTTTTATATGTTTTTTAATCAAGACAGATATGAACATCTATACTTTACCCTTTTGCTTGACTGAGATTAGTACGAGCCAAAAGGCAGCTGGAGGGAAGTGATGCCCCAGGGCTAAGCCCTGAATTCCAACACTATTTTGGAATCTTGATAGGCAGGGTGATGGCTTGGACTCACTAGTTGGCATTTGTTCCAGAGACCTAAGTGAGCAAGACATTCATGCCCATTACTGATATTAGACTGTTACAGCCTGAATTATGTCCGCACAAAATTCACATGTTGAAGTTCTAAACCCCAGTACCTCAGAATGTGACTGTCTTTGGAGATAGGACTTTTAAAGAGGTAATTAAGGTGAAATGAGGTCACATGGGTGAGACCTACTCCAATTTGACTGGTATTCTTACAAGAAGAAGAGATTAGGACACAGACAGGCATAAAGAGAAAACCACATGAAGATGCAGAGAGATAATGGCCATCTACAAGCCAAGGAGAGGTGACTCCAAAAGAATCCAATCCTGACAACACCTTGATCTTGGACTTCTAGCCTCCAGAATGGTAAGAAAACAAATTTCTGTTGTTTATACCACCCAGTCTATGGTACGTTATTATGGCAGCCCTAGCAAACTAATATAGAGTATTTCCTCACTAAAAACAAAATTTTAAGTTTTTTTTTAAACCTAAAGCTTCAGCACATATGAGGTTCCCTGAAGGGTGACATGCACATCATAGAAATCAATTACTTTGAACAGTGACTCTTATGACTTAAATAATGATTAGAAAAAGTTGTAGACTAAAAAATAAAAGTATATTCACAACATGCTTGAATCAAAAAGGGTTGTTTTTATTTTTAATATACTATTGGTGGTTTAGAAATAGCTACATAACATTAGAAATGAGAGAAATAACACCATTTTTTGAACTTTTCAATGGAATGGACTCTCTTGAGAGCTAGTTTGTATATTTAGGTTTGGAGAACTACTCATTCACCCTTGAATGGGTCAAGGCCCTGCTTTATTTAGGAAAATTGTCTCCCTGGAGCTCAACACTTGCACAGGAACACACCTGGTGATATAACTGGTGGTAGCAGTGGAAGTAATGAGAAGTAATTAGACATTGATATCTTCTGGAGATGGACTAGTGTTTCCTGAAGGATTGTCTAGGAGTATGAGCAATAAGGTACTGATAGCATCTGAAAGGATAGAGCAGGCATTACTGAGGGATGAGGGATATGGGTAGATTAGGCATTTTTATGGAAAAGAAAACCCAGAGTTTAGATTTAGACATGTTGAATTTAAAGTGTCCCTTAGGTCTCTAAGTGCATCGTGCCATAGTTGAATATATGAGTCCAGAGTTCAGGAAAAAGATCTGAACTATGGATGTAAACATGGGAGTCATCAGAATATTGATGTTATTTATAGCCATAAGACTGGGTGAGATCACCAAGGGAGTGTGTGTAGAAAGGGCTATGGACACACTTCCACATTAAGAGCATTTAAGAGTACGGGTATCAGAAAAATTACTCAAAACGTCCAAACAGGCAAAATAAAATTTTGAATGTCCTTTCAGTGCAGTACTTACTGGGCTTGACTTTCTGTCCACTGGTCTATTTTGCAACTCTACAGGGGCAGAGGTTAACTTGTAGATTTTTTTGTCTAATAGAGATGAAAATAAGTTCTGCCTGGTGGAAGAGAGAGGTCCAAAGGTAACAGTTTTGTATCTAACTGAGAAATCATATTCTAATATTCCTTTGTGAAATTAAATGTGTGCATATGTATGTATGGCTTCTCACATTCTTAGACCAGTTTTAACATTGTATTTGTTCCCTCATGAATTGAATGAAATAAAATCTCTGGCATGTGTTCACATTATATTTGCCTGAAACTCATAAATTTTTAAACTTTGAAAACTATAACAGGGGAGAAGGGAGAAAGGAGTACTAGCTGAATTTGCCCAGGTTAATTCAAAACTAAAAACCAGTTCACACAATGTGTTTATTTATGATTTAATTTTCTCAACTCCCTAACCTTATGTTTCCATCACTGTGTTTCTTGTGAAGTAAATATACTTTAGAAAGTTATTTTCATGCTAAGGGGAAAAAAACTTTAGAATTTTGCCTTTTTATTTCACATTTATTGACAATTACTCTACCTTTTTAGTTCAGCCTCAGCATTTACACACACACACAAACACAAATCCAGTATTACCTGTTTGGTAATGTTGGAGCAAGGAATAGATTATCTGTAGCCAAATTCACTTTGACTTTTATATTTCTTTCTTTTTTTTTTTTTTTTTGAGACAGAGTCTCACTCTGTTGCCCGGGCTAGAGTGCCATGGTGTCAGCCTAGCTCACAGCAACCTCAAATTCCTGGGCTCAAGCAATCCTCCTGCCTCAGCCTCCCGAGTAGCTGGGACTACAGGCACTTGCCACTGCGCACGGCTAATTTTTTCTATTTTTAGTGTTTGGCTAATTTCTTTCTATTTATAGTAGAGATGGGGTCTCGCTCTTGCTCAGGCTGGTCTCAAACTCGTGAGCTCAAGCAATCCTGCCGCCTCGGCCTCCCAAAGTGCTAGGATTACAGGCGTGAGCCACCGCGCCCAGCCCTGATTTTTATATTTCTTTACAGAAGTGTGGCCTGACCTTTTGATACTTGGATAGTAACACACAATCACAAGAACACTGATAGAACTTTTTAATAATTTTGTTACTTTTGAGTTACATAAGACAAAACAATGATTTTAAGGAAAAAAATTTATATTGGCATATTATTTAAGAACACTTGATATAATTAATTTATATAATATTTTTAAATAAAGTACATTAGCTTACATATAACTTAAAATTATTAGCTTAAATCACAAAAGAAATATCTAAACAGACTTCTACCCAATTTGGAGAGCATGTTCTGGATTGGCTGACTTAAAACGCAAACTATGCAGCCTTCACAGAATTCATCAGGGATGCCCTAATGGGCACCTCAGGGAGATGGGCAATTATCCCTGAAACTGAAGTATCAACATTAGAGACTGTTGACTGCTTATGGAGAAAAAAAAAAAAAAACATATGTACTAAGACATGGTGAACAGAAAAAAAAAATGATATCAAGTATGACCTTCAAATCAAAATTCACCAAGCAGATGCTACAACTTTTATTTGCTGATAAATCATTGAGCTATATTTTGCATTGGGAAGTCTATAGTGTATGTTCCAGGGTTTAAATAAATAAATGATGGTACATAAGTCTTTCAATAGGCGTAGGATAGGCCAGCTAGCCTCCTTCTATATAAATAGATGGAGATGGAGGAAGGGAGGGAGGGGTAGAAAAGACAGAGATTTATACTTTTCTCATTTTAAAGGTGATGCCTACTTTACTTTAAATAAGTAAATAAGCAAATGTATTAAAAAATTTCTTTTGTTTGGTCTTATACCAAATGTTTATTAATATTTTGACTGACATTTTAACAATGTTCATGAAATCAAAAATGGACCAAAACTAACTTTATGATCTGATGTTTGCAATTCTTATATTTGTATACTTTAAAATATCCACTGATTTTTTTAGATATTCTTCATTTTTTGATTCTCAATGACAATTAAAAGAGGAATTTTTACACCACTATGGGCTGGCACTTCTCAAAAATAACACGTTGCTACTATAAATAGTTTAGTCCCAGTAAACTGGATATAATTTAAATTTTTATTTTCTTTTATAAATTGGTTTTTAATGTATTAGTGGCAATCATGATGCCTCGGATAAAATTTTTTGTCAGATGAATATCAATTATGGATTTGATGAGGCAGACGTGCAGAAATTACTTCATAGTAGTCAAAACAATCAAGGTGTCAAGCACCACTCTCTTGGGTAATAAACCACCTGAGTAACTGAATCATGACTATGATTATCTGGCTTTTATTAGTTGACATGCATGCTAACTTGATGTGCTCCAGTGGGCTCTCAACTGTGCAGTTATTAAGGGGAAACTTTTAATAATTATTTCATTTTGTATAATGCCCTTTTAAAGAGAAACGGGAATACTTGCCATTTTTGCCTTATAAAGACAAGAACTCTCTTGAACACAAACATAAACTCCTAGGGGAACAAAATCAATAGTGAGAAAGTACAGCTTTAGCAATGATATTCAAATTGTATTGTTGAGACACATCAGTGGGTCGTAAGATCAAATTACAGATTTATAAAAGAGCAACTTATGTAATATAGTAAAACGGAAGAAAATATAGTAGAACAGGAAAACATCAAAGTGCATTGTACAGAGTAAGTATGGTTTTGTGAAATTTATTTTAAGTATGTTTTATGTTTGTGTGAGCTTACATACTGGGTCATAATGCAAAATGTATGTAAAATGTATTTATTTTTGTGGGTTACAATTTTTAAAAGTTGAAGTAGTAGATATTAGAAATAATATGGGAAAAATAAAATGGGGAAAAAAGAATTGGATCAATATAATAAAGAAATTTTTTTTTTCTTCAGGGAGACTAGAATAACAAATTTGTAAAATTTAGGTGCTAACCTAAATAAGATTGGCTTAGCAATGTAAAATAGACCATAAAGCTGAATTCCCAAACTACACAAGGATGTTACATTTAAAAATGTAGCTTAATTAATAGCTTCCCAATCGTAATGGCTCTGACTCTAACAGATACCAAGGGCTTCAGTTGTGTCCAGAAGCTCATCTTTGAAAAGAGCAGAAAAAATGTGGTAACAATAAAGACGAATCATAGGAGAACAAAGCTCTTGAAGGAATAATTGAACAGGAATATAATAGGAACTGAAGACATTTGGATCCAGCACACTAAAACTAAGAGTTCTTTTTTTGAATTAAAACATTGCCAGAATCTCATTTCCTTAGCAGACTCTGAAGAGTAGAGCCCTCATAAAAGAATTTTTTAAAAGGCAAATAAAAGACAAAGAAGGATCTGTTCAAATCAACCTTTGAATTAAGAATATTTCTTAAAATCCATTTCTAAAAATCTTATTGAGACATAAACTAATAAAATGTATGCAACAATTGTAAAAACTCATACATAATAAAAATAGTGGAGGAAACAACATGTTTTGTGTAGGCTTTTAAAAATTCCTTTCTAAGGTATAAGAAAGGTACATTTATTGAATTTACTGCACCGTAGCAGACATCTACCCCAAATCTATTCCTCTTACTTCTAGGAAGATTTCCCTACGTTTCCTTTAAGGATCTAACCCTCCCACCACCCCTACTCCAGAACTCGGTGCTGTTAATTCAATAAGAGAATCCCCTTCCATCCTCCTCCTACAATGCCTGGGATGATAATGAATCCAATCAGAACCAATGAGTTTTGGGTGAGGCCTATTTGAACTGATACACCCCTATCCTCAGCTAAAGCATTGTGTGTGTAAGGATGTGATGGGTGGGGCTGTTGCATCCAATTTACTACTAAGTGGGAAGAACCCAGATCTGCCAAGGACCCATCAGGGATACAACCTGAGAAAGATGATGACACTGCCAAAGGCAGAGTGGAGAAACTATATTTCCAGGTAAAACCTTATCTGAAGCCTGTCATAACTATGCCTTTGCAACTTACATGCGCCTGAATTGTTCTTCTGTCGTTAAAACCAATATTAGAGTTTCCTACCACTTGCAACATTTGGTTCCGACAGACCTGTGAGCTATGTGCTGGGCACTGTACACACAATTTCCTGGTTAGTCCCGTCAGCAGTCCTTTGTGACAGCACTGTTATCATCCCCATTTTACATAAGAAAAAACAGAAGTTTAAAACAATTAAGTGACTTGCCCAAAGTCACCGAGCCAGGAAGTCCTGGAACCATAAATTTTAAGTTTAAAACATTCTCATTAGGTTGCATACTTTCCAAAAGTAAAAATCCTACATTTTTTATCTTACACTTCAATTACTTCTAAATGTAGAATTTTCAGGATTAAGGTTAAGTAATGATTGTGTTCAGAGTGCTGTTCTCATTGCAAAGTGAGGTAAAGCCATCATTCCTGATCTTTCTTTCTGTATAAAGTTATTTCAATCCTAAAATATACAGGCACTCTTGAAATAAGAATCACATATCCACAGTTCTTTAATTTATAAGTAAAAATCTTCAAAGAGCAAGGCAACACAAAGGTGTTTATTATCAGAACACAGGGGTTTTCGATGAAACCCAAAGAAAGAACAGAAGCCTGAGTTCATAAAGACTTACACTCAAGGACTGAAAACAATCAGGTTCTGCAGCAGCTATTCAGCCTCTCTCTCTGCTTCCCACTGTGTTGCTGCTTCAGTCTTCTCTCTCTCCAGATGGGAGGCCCTGCTTTGGCTGCATGTAAATAGACAACCTCTGACTGTAACAGTTATTTTCAAGGGGCCCATGGAGAAGAACCAGCTGCTCTTGATCCAAATTGTAAATTCTCTAAAAAGAAAGCATGATTGGCCAGGCCTGAGTCGAGTGTTGACCTCTTATGATCCGATCAATATAGCCAGGGGCAGGATCTGGTGGTACAAACACACCAGCGTCTGATACTTGCCCCATGGCCAAGAAGTGGGAGCGATCTTAGAAAGGAAGGAGATTGACTTTACAAAAATCCAAAATGCTGTTTGACTGTAGTATAGCAGCAAGATAAACCAAGACAAAGTTAGTGCTGAATTTAGAATGCATTACAAGTTCAGGGGAGGAGTTCTGTTGGGTCATCAGAAGAAACTATGTGTTCTTGGTGGTACTTGAACTTGGTCATAAGGGACTTGGGAAGGAGAAGGGAAGGTAATCCCAATAGGGAAATCTGATCTGATGAAGGAAAGTATGCTTTTTTTAAATACAATATGTAACAACAGAAACAGACACTGAAAAAAAAAACTGAACTGACATGTTGAAAGTAGAGCTTTTTTGAAATCCCCAAAGAGGTATTCATAGTAAGAATTGTGCGGTGTCTTTTCAAATCCTTCCAAAAAGACAGACAATAAATGAATTTCTCAACTAAGTGTTGGTTTTGAAGTGAAAGCTTTATCACCACAACTACAAAATATGTAGTCATTGATTAAATGATAATGAGTTTTTAAAATCTTTCTTTATTCTCCCTCTGATTCTAAACAACCTCATCTGCCTGATAAATCAATCTAAATTGCTCCATAATTTAAAGGCCTGGTGTCTACTCAAAATGTTTGGTTTGTGTGTTTATTGCAGTCCACGTAGTATAAATATGGGGAAAAAAACTAATTTTCTTAATGGAAGGTCTATAATTGACTCAATCTAATGTATTTCTGAGAGATTAGTAAAGCAACTTTTTCTCATGACAATAAGACAGCCATTAAATAAAAACTTCTCTCAAGAATGAATAGTAATCCCAGTGACCTCCTTCATTATCTGCAAGCATTTTATAAACACATACAAGTGGGATAAACTTGTTGGATCCATGGTCATCTCTTCCGAACTAAACTAGATTGTTTTCCCACTCAAGCGGCATAAAAAATGTAAAGCTCATATAATGACCTTTATTTGTGCTTTCTAGATCAAACATTATGATTCTCAGAAGTGAGTTTTCAATTAATTCTAAAACAAGGTGCTAATATGAATAGCTAATATGAATGCCTCTTCCAAGCTTTTCTCTTCTTCCTCAGTCTTTTTCCTTTTTCTCTGCCTTTCCATGATGTCACTGTCTTGTTTGAAAAACAAAATATAATCTTGATGAATGGCAGATTGCTATCAATAGATATGGCTATTAAAAATAAGAAAAAGAAAAGTTATCACACATCTTTCATCCAGCATCTATGTTTGAATGCCTTGACTAGGTGCTGGACACACGTTTAATAAGACAGACAGAATCCTTTGTCTCTTCCCTTTTTCTGAGATAAATAGGTAAGTAGGGCAATAAATAAAATAAAACCTGTCGTAAGTGCTATAAAGGAAACAAACAGGGGACTAAAATGAGAGAAACAGGAGTGGGGGACTCACGTTAGAATAGGTGCTCAGGGAAGACTTTTCTGAGCAGGTGACCCTTATGTGGATACCCGAAATGAGAAGAACCCAATTATGTGAAAAGTATGTGCATGTGTGTGGGAAGCGGAGGGTGTCACCTGTCAGAAGGCAGTCGAGCAGAAGGACTAGAACACAGACTCTGAGGTAGGACAGAACAGGCGTCTTCTAGGAATGGGGAGAAGAGCAGTATGGCCAGAGGTTAACAAGCCAGGAGAAGCGTGAACTGAGTTGGACAGAGTGACAGGGCCACCTCATGCAGGGTGTTACAGGCCACAGGGATGAATTTGGGTATTGGTTTTAAGAGCAATGAGAAGCCGCTGAATGACTTTAAACCCAGGGCCTGATGGAATTTCTGTTGCTACTCTCTGGAGATAGGATTGGTAGGGCACAGGAATAGAAACAGGAGACCCCACAGGACTTCTGGCAAAAGGATAATAGTGGCCTGGACTATGGGGTGTTTGTAGAAATAGAATACATTAAGAATATTTTGAAGAAGGAGTTGGACCTAAGATGGACTGGGTGCTGGGGAGGTGCCCAAGGGAGCGGGCAGGGAGGGAGATCTCAAGGATAACTTTTGGATTTTGGGCTTGAGTGACCTTATACCAATAGAAAATGATGATATCATTTACTAGACCAAAGAAGACTAGGGAGGTGACTGGAGGGCAACAACTCCCATGCTTTTGGCTAATAGAAAGTCTAGACTTAATTTGCCTTAATTCTTATAAAAATGTATTATCTAACATAACCAAGAAATATGTAGCAGAGCAGAATCCAGGTGCTGGACACTGGGACTCTGGGGCCACTTCTCTGTGGTCCTTTTAGTTCTGCCCTCTTCCACTTGGGTCTATCCTCAGGCACAATAGCTGCAACAGTTTCTGGCATCAGAGATGGGAACGGCCATCTCAGCGAGTCTCCTTCCTAGGAGTGAAGAAAGATTTTCTATAAGTTTTGCAAAAGTCCCTATTCAGGTCCAATTGGCAGAATAGGACCACCCCAACCAAGTGCATGCAAGAAGAAAGAGATCTCCATATTTTCTTGTATCAATCAGGATATTTTTCTGAAACTAAAGATAAAATCTTCCCCCCAAAATATGTCAGGAAGTTGCAAGTAATAAAATCAAATCTGGATTTAGATATTAACCCAAATGTATTGAAAATGTATGTCCACCAAAAAACCTTGCACATAGAAGTTTATATCAGCTTTATTACAGTATTAATACTCTTAATAATTGCCAAAAGTTGGGAGCAAACAAGATGTCTTTCTTGTTTGAATGGATAAACAAACTGTGGTAAACCCTTACAATGGAATATTATTCAGTGATAAAAAGAAACAAGCCAGCAAGCCATGAAAAGATATGGAGGACACCTAAATGCACATCTTTAACTGAAAGACACCATTCTGAAAAGATCGCGTACATATGATTCCAACTATGTGACATTCTGAAAAAGGTAAAACTATGGAGATGGTAAAAGGGTCAGTGGTTACTTGGGAGTCAGGCAGAGGAGAGTGGAGGGGTGAATAGGTGGAGCACAGGGGATTTTGGGGGCAGTGAAACTAATCCATATGAAACTGTAACAGTGGACACGTGACAAATGCATCAGTCAAAGCCCACTCTGTACAACAAACAGTGAACCCTAATGTAAACTATTAGATTTTAGTTAATAATAACTTATCGATATTGGTTTATTAGTTGTTACAGATGTACCACACTACAGCAAGATGTTAATATTGTAACAGAGGAACTTGTGTGGGGGTCAGGGGTGGAAGGGAGTATGTGTGAACTCTGTACTTTCTACTCAGTTTATCTGTAAACCTATAATTGCTCTAAAAAAAATAATCCATTAAAATAAAATCAGGGCTCTGCCAACAAGAAATATAGGATAAGCAGAGTTGCATAGGCAGCTAACAGTGTCTATGATGGGTGAGGGAAAGAATGAGTGTTTCTTTTCAAACATTGAATTTGAGATGTGAAGTCTCACGTGCATGTGTCGGGTGGGCAGTGGATGTGAAAATCTGACACTCAAAGGAAAGATCTGGCCAAGAGATACGAATTTTGGAGGCAAGGACTCAAGAACCCATGGAAATTAATAAGATCCTTAGGGGGAGAGAGAAATAAAGAGGATTTCAAGACCAGACATTTCTAAAAACAAGTTCTTATATATGTATATTACCAGACCTTGGTTTCTACCATTTAGGTACACGACTTTAGGTGAATCACTTAAATTTCTTGAGCCTCATTTGTACATAAAAATAATACCCTCTGCCTTGCCTGACTCAGAGGCTTCCATTTTGCTTCATTTCCCCTCCTTTCCTACATTACATTAAACAAATAATTTCCTCATTTTTCTCTACAGGTTTTGCAGTTAACACTTTCTATTTTTATTCTTTTAATTTTCTTAAAGTTAATTCTTTAGCTTAAGGACATACAACTTAAAGTCTAGATTTGATTTGTAGAAAAAGGTCTAAAAGAACTTAGAGGACTTCATCTTCATCCTTTCCATCTTATGTTATTTCTGTCTAGTGTTTTCATCGCATTAAACTCACCATAATTGGTTGTTGCTGGTTTTGGGGGGACTATTCTTTTCTTTTTTTTTTTTGTTTTGTTTTGTTTTATTTTTGTTTTTTGGGGGGGTTGGTTTATTTTTTATGTTTATTTTTTTGAGCAATGTTTTTTAACTTGTTTCTGTTTAACAACTTATTTTTGTTTATCGTTGTTTATTGGATTCCGTATTTTCCTTCTGGATTCATTTGTTTGTTTTTCTTGTTAAGGAATAATAGTTAAGTAGATCATCTAGTGAGGGTAAACCTCTTGGTTTTTAAATGCCTGGGAATGTGTTTGTGTAGCTCTTAATCCTAAATGATAGTTTTGGGTATAGAACGCTAGGTGAACATTTTTCCTCAGCACTTTGAACATAGGATTCCATTGCCTTCCTGTATCAGTTATCACTAATGAGAAGTCTACTTTTATTCTAATTGGTATCTTTGTAGGGTTTCTTTCTTTTCTCTCTAGTAGTTTTTAAGATTCTTTCTTTGTTTATGATAATCTGTAGTTTCACTACAATGTATTTAGGTGATGGTTTGGTTTTATTTGTGCTGTTTAGAACTCCAAGTACTTTTTTCAATTTAAGACTGAAGTCTTCTTACAATTTGAGGAAATTTTCTAACATATCTCTTGGAATATTGCCTCTCCCAAATTCCCTCCATATCTTTGTTTGAATCTTACTTAAATTGGAGCTTCTCATTTTATCTTCCATGTGTCAACCTGTCTTTCATACTTCCAGAAACAGATCCAGGTTTTTTGAGACCTGAAATTTATACAATCTGGGAGTCTTTAAAGTTAGACTACCAGAAAGAATCCGGGAAAGAATACAAAAGTATGAATAGAAAATTAGACTTGAGATGAAATTTCTTTAGAATGCAAAAAGTAAATCACACAAATTATAAATTTGAACAAAACAAATTCTATAAGCATAATAAACATAACATAATATGCATATTACCTGCTGGAATACCTCAGGATATATTTTTTCTCCTTTATACTTGGGTGTATATTCTTCTATGACAATAATTATGTAATCTCTTTTTCAATTAAAGGAATAGAAAAATATTTCAGTCTCTTCTCTAGCTTCATTCTTATTATTGATAGCTTAACAAAAAAAATACCTTCTTGTAGTGCCACAACTCATCACTGATTATATCTGTAAGTTTTTATGATTGTTGTCAAATATGCAGAAAACCTCTAGCAATTTTATTTTGTATATAACTGTAAGATCACCTTATGGCTCTGTACATATCAAACCTTATTTCTTCATTATTATTACTGTCTCAGTGCCAGGTGCTATAGGATATTTTCCTATCATGAAATGACCTCTGGCTCTGCCATTCTGTGACATGATGCCAAGCATTTGGCACAGTAGTGGTAGAAGTATTCCTGGAAGCCATTTCTACATTAGGATGCCTATAGTAACCAGCTGTGCAGAGAAGTTATTACAGACTATGCAAATATATCCCATCAAACCCAAACCAAAATATCCCCAAGCCAACTTTTCCAAAAATGTACATGGACACTCCAAAGCTACCCAACAGATGTGACAGAGGCCAAGTGGAATGGAAAGATTTAGCAGTCTTCACCAATTGCAGTTAAAAATCTCACTTTTACAAATTTCATGGAAACATACAACAATACAAACAAGTTGCTAAGGAGCGGCATATTGCTAGAAGGGATTCATGCAAGTGAGGGGCCTAGGTCTTAAGCACCATTATTTCATTACAAATCTGGTAAATCTGTCTTGATGTAGTTCCTGTTTCCTTATTTCTTTCTGCTGTATTATAATTTCTTCACTTCTATTTTGCATTTCATTAATTCTCTTTTCAGTGGAGTTAATCTACCATTTAGGCCATCTATTGACTTTTTCATTTTAATAACTGTTTTTTATTTCTAGAATATCTACTTTTTTCTTTTTTACACCTTCCTTAATTTTCAAAAAATAGCAACTTCTTATCTTATGTATTCAATTTCTTCTTTAAACATTTTAAAGATACTGATATTTTAATTTAGTCTAAGTTGCTCTGTTTTCTATAATTCATTAAGTGAAAACGCTCCCAGTGTGTGGCTCACCATCTCAGGGTGGTAGACTGCCTTGTGTGATTTGTAATTTTTGACTGTGTGCTTATCATCACGTGAGTTGTACATGTGCCCTGGCTTATGAAGGCATCCCCATGTAGCACTTTCCAGTTCACCTCTATGAATGGACCCCAGATCGGACACTCTGCTGCCTATAGGGCCTGCAGCCTTGACACCATCTCTGCACCAGTATTAAAACCCCATCCCAGCCGGGCATGGTGGCTCACGCCTGTAATCCTAGCACTCTGACAGGCCGAGGCGGGCGGATCACTCAAGGTCAGGAGTTCAAAACCAGCCTGAGCAAGAGCAAGACCCCATCTCTTCCAAAAATAGCAAGAAATTAATTGGTCAACTAAAAATATATAGAAAAAATGAGCCAGGCATGGTGGCGCATACTTGTAGTCCCAGCTACTTGGGAGGCTGAGGCAGGAGGATCACTGGAGCCCAGGAATTTGAGGTTGCTGTGAGCTAGGCTGACGCCATGGCACTCTAGCCCGGGCAACAGAGTGAGACTCTGTCTCAAAAACAAAACTAAACTAAACTAAACTAAACTAAAACCCCATCCCCTTGATGCAAACAAATGTAAGATAATTTGGTCATTCAGCAAATAGTAGATTTTGAGGGGTAAATACTGTTATCTTCCTGTGGGTAGAGGTAGACAGCAGTAGATACCACTCGTTGATACAAACACACATAGAGCTGGAAAGATGGAAACCAACAGCTTCATGGCCAGATTGAAAAAGAAACTTGACCTTCCAGTTGCAGCTTTGAAACTCCAATGTACAATGCTCCTCTTCAATATGGTGTTCAGATCCAAACAGCCTGATGTGAGCCAAACATCATCAAGAAAAACATAACTCTTACACCATTGAGACAGACATTCTAATTCTGTTTACATGATTGCAGGGGTTTTTTTTGGTTTGTTTGTTTGTTTTAGCAGTTACTGGCTGATATTAAGTTTTGAAATTACCTATTATTTTTCTCACATGCATACAAGTACTCATGTAGGAATCCTTTATTCTATAACTGTATGATTAATTTTTTACACCTAAATTTAGTGATTATATGTATCCCTTTTACATTTAATCTTACAACTTTCCCTACACAATGTCCAAGGTTTTTTTTAGAATATTTATTCTGCCATCTGGGTGAACAGATGGATGGATGGATAAAACGTCTAACATTACTCCACTCAGTAGAGCTGTTTTACAGTCAGCAGTGCTGTCCTAAAACTATTTCAAGCTCTGGATCTTGCTTCTATTATTTCCCTATCATTGCCCCACTTTCTCACTTTTTTTTGATATTGCAGTCACCACTAGCAGCCAAGGAAATTGCAACTGAAGAGAAAAGCTTATCATGAAGAATGTAATAGTAATTTATGAAGTGGTACCCCAGTGGCCTGGATTAATACAGGCTCCCAGTGAGCCTGACTCCCTTTGAGGGTGCAGTTTATACAGTAAGAGAAGCTGATTCAACACATTTCTGATTCTGTACCTCTCTTGATACTGGGTATGCTATAACCAGCTCTGCTAAGTGATCAAGTTTCATGGCACATGTAATGATAGCACAGTGGGAGTTCAGTAAACAACAAAAATTAGAGTTAGCTAGGGTAAACAAACGATTATGGAGGAGAAAAGCCAAGGATCAGGGAGAGGCAGCTCCTAAGGCAGGCTGTTTCAGGCTTGCATCTAGGGAAATGTAAACACAATGGTCTATTGTACAATTGTCCAATAGTAATGGGCTTTACCCACTACCAGCCTGAGAGTGTTCATAGCAGGCAATCCTAAAAGAAATTTGGCTGGTTATTAGTCCCTGAATCTATCCCATCATTCTATGCTAAACAATAATAGTAATAATAATAATAATTTCAAAAGTCTTGCATACAATGAACTTTTAAAAACTCAGTGCAAAAAAAAATATAATAAATTAAAAAAAACCTCAGTGCACTCTAATTCGTAGCAAAATACGATGTGATAAAGGATATGGCATCATGTTACTCATCTCTCAAAGGCTCTTGAGGGATACAATGTTATCCCACTGGATATCTGAGACTATAGCTTTTGTTAAATGAATTATGTCCTTAGAGATGAGTTGAACAGGTACAAAAGACTTTTATTCAATGATTTTTTTTCCTCAAAACTTTAAGGTCCCCTGTGTATGTATTTAAACCATAGAATTGATTTCACCTCCCCTTTATGTAATTGCCCTAGGGGGAAAATACCTGTAAACCTACCAGAGTTCTCTTTTTGGAGTCTTCACACCTGATGTCTTTTCTGCGTCTTCTAAACCTCCCTCCCCCATCCCAAACTTTCCTTTCATTTTGTTAAATATCTTCATTTTATATTCACTTATACATACAGGAAAATCTGTTTCTTGGTTTCCTGGTGGTGCTGAATCCCTACTTTCTTTTAATAAAGTGAATATTTACAATGAGAAATTATTGCAGATTGTCAAATGCTGACAATACTGCAAACATCACAAAATCCAGAAGAAGAAAAAAAAACATTATTATTAACTGCTTGGCAGCCACCACAATACTTTTTGTAAAATATATATAAAACGTTACCATACTTTTAGGTGCTAAAGACCAGCATTTGTGGCTCACTGTGGGCTGATTATTTTAAAAAGCTCCCTCGCGGGGCCAATTTCATGTTTAAAAGATGCTAGCCAAAATCCTTTCTGTGTAAAGAGGAAATTGCTTCTTCTGCCTTGATTCTGGATTATCTTCCTCATCTGCTTCAGGAAGAAAGAAAGCACCGAGGCTGCACAAGTCCATCCCTTTGTTTAGGTCGGAGAATCTCAATTCATACATAGCTGTCGGCACCAGCTCTGATAAAGCTTCCTCAGTGTCTTTCCTAGGGGCTCAGCTGAGCAGGGGCTGTGATGGGGGCCCTCCCTCTATAGCAAACGTCTACCTGTGCTCATTTCTTGTCAGGGTAATGACTACCCCATAGTGATTTCATGCACAGGGTGGCTGCAGTGTTTTGTGGCTATGTGAGTATGTTAGAGCAGGGTGTGGGAGAGGAAAGATCTTTAACTTAGAAAATGACAAATCAGCAAATCTACCAAAGAAGTACCCAGTGAGTAAAGAAGTGTGGGTTCTAGTTTGATTTTAATTGACTAGAATCCTGTTTAAAAAGACAGATTTCAGTTTTTCTGTGTTAAGAGTAAGTGCCTTTTTTAATGTTGTCTGTTAAGAAATGTACACAGAAAATAAATACACACGAAAACTATGCTGACCTAGATAACTATTTGCCTTGTCTTCTGTAAATGTAAGTTGAAAGTGCTGATAAAGGAACTGGAGCTCCTCAGAGGCCTCCATGTAATTACAAAGGAAACACACCAGAAAACTAAAATGGCAAATATATTTAAGGTAATTCCCCGTGAACAGACTTTGGTTGCCACCATCCATTTTGTTATTGCTTTTCTAAATTGCTTTCTCGCTGTTCTCTACTGGAGCCTCATATCAATCTCTAGGTATTGTTGTGAGAACTTGTCCAAAGTAATGACACCTGGCACAGAGCTGTAATTGTTTTGTGGGCAGGGCATGTTACTCTGTGCAGTCAGTCTTTTTCTTCATTAAGAGACTTTGACTCTCATAGTAAGTTTTAAGCACAAAAGAGGGCACCTTGCAGCAAACGTTTTAGTTTAAATAGAATTTCTCCAGAAAGCAAGGATCACAGGGTCACCTGCCTTTGGGGAGTGAGAGGTGGTGGGGAGACACCTGGAGCACAGTGTGAGTTACAGCTTTATTGCCTCCCAGCTCCAAATCCACCTTTCCTCCCGTGCTCTGAAATAATGGAGCTGAATTCTGTAAATATTAATATCTCTCCACCCCCAGCTGGCCCAATGTTTCGCTCTGTCAGCCCAGGGACCCTGGAGGAGAAAGCGTTCTTTCTTCCTCGTTTTGCTGTGCTCACCTTGTTGGGCTCCTGCAGAGAGTGTAGTTCTTTCAGCAGTGCCTCGGATAGGAGGCCCCTACCTGTGGCAGCTCCCCCAGCACACCCTGAAGAGATGTCTCAGTGGAGTGCCTCACTGTGACTGGCTTTCCAGCACATTCTCCCCCCACATAGCTTCCTATGGGAAGGCCACTCCCCTTAAAAAGTTTCCCTGCTCACCTCCCTGCGAAAGCTTCACAGCAGAGTGCCAGTGGTCATGGCTTCACCCCCACAACAACTTCCCCAGCTCCCCACAGCCTGTGGAGCTCTGGGGCCCAACAACTCCATGAGGTTGGCTTCCTCTAAAACTCCAAAGAAAACCTTTCCAGCAAGTCCCACCAGAACAGTGTTACAGCATACTCACATACTCAGAGAGCCATGGCCATGCCTCTCCAAGATCTGTGTCTCACTCAGCCCCAAGAGGGGTGGCCTTTTTCCTTGGGTGCTTATTTCAGCCCCAAGGGTAGTAGCTGCTCCCTGTATCTGCTATTCTTATATTTGTTAGCACTCTCTTTGGTAGAATTAGCCAATCCCTCATTACTAAAATCCCCTGTTCTTTTTTTTTTAATTTCAAAATATTATGGGGGTACAAATGTTTTTGGTTACATGAATCATTTTTGTAAGGCTTGAGTCAGAGTGTTCATTGTACCCATTAGGTAGGTTTTTGCAAATCCCCTCTTCTACCCTCTGCTCTGCTTGATTTCCACTAAGTTTTATTTCCCTCTGTTTACATATGCATTCATCAGTTAGTTCCAGTTTAATAGCGAATACATGTGGTATTTGTTTTTCCATTCTTTAGATACTTCACTTAGGATAATGGTCTCCAGTTCCATCCAAATTGTTGCAAAAGGCATTAATTCATCCTTCTTCATGGCTGAGTAGTAATCCATGGTGTATATATATATACCACATTTTGTTAATCCACTCATGAATTGGTGTACACTAAGGTTGATTCCACATCTTTGCAATTGTGAATTGTGCTGCAATAAACATTTGAGTGCAGATGTCTCTTTGATAAAATGACTTCTTTTCCTTTGGGTAAATACACACTAGTGGGATTGCTGGATCAAATGGTAGGTCTACTTTTAGTTCTTTGAGGAATCTCCATACTATTTTCCACAGAGGTTGTACTAATTTGCAGTCCCACCAAGAGTGTATAAGTGTTCCTTTCTCTCTACATCCATGCCAGCATCTATTGTTTTGGGCACAGCTAATGAAATAATCAACAGAGCAAATAACCTACAGAATGGGAGAAAACATTTATGAGCTATACATCTGATAAAGGGCTAATAACCAGAATCTGCAAAGAATTCAAGCAAATCAGCAAGAAAAAAACAAACAACCCCATTAAAAAGTGGACAAAAGACATGAACAGAAGCTTTTCCAAATAAGATAGACAAATGGTCAATAAGCATATGAAAAACTGCTCAACGTCATTAATCATCAGGGAAATTCAAAGTAAAACCACAATGAGATAGCACCTTATTCTAGTTAGAGCAGCTTTTATTAAAAAGTCTATTAATTCTTTATGTTAAACTTTCCCTATTAAAAACTGTTTTGCATTTTCTGTCTTGTTGGGGCTCAGAAAACAATACCCTAAAATGAAAGCCTTAGAAGCAAAAGTTTTTCTCTGACTTTCTCCTACCCTTCTGTCTCTCTGTTCCATTCTCCCCCAAGGCTAGCCAAATAAACTAGAACCCCTCTTCCCCAAGGTGGGTCCTGGAAACCAAAACCCCTCTTCTTGAATGCCAGTCATTAAATCTTAAACCTAAAAATATTCTGTGTAAAAACTGACCATAATAAAATTATCTGACCTACTTTGACTATAGGTCATAAGACCTCCATTCCTGCCCCACACCCAGAAGGAAGGAATTCATGCTCAGAGAGGCCAAGAAGAAACTAGACTGACAGGCCTTCCTGGGCTTCCCCACTCAATCTATTAGCATTAGATCATACCCTTTCTGTCCAATCATATTTCTAATTGGCCAACCATACTTTGTTGAACCTAAAAATAGACAACTTCCCCTGTTTCTTTGGGTCTTCATTTTGAAGGGTCCCATGTATAAATATTAAATAATTTTGTATGGCTTTTTCTCCAATTA
Organism: Cheirogaleus medius; assembly: GCA_008086735.1. Lineage (NCBI taxonomy): Eukaryota > Metazoa > Chordata > Mammalia > Primates > Cheirogaleidae > Cheirogaleus > Cheirogaleus medius. The sequence goes on from VBSM01000361.1 coordinate 77,264,289, forward strand.
ATCATTCTCTTGTGAGTTGATTTTTTAGCGAACCTTCAGAGGGACTTTGCCCCTACAGTCTCCTGTTGGATCCTGACTGATAGAATCCCTCAGTGGGGAGGAAGAGAGAGGGCTTCAGTGCTTCACAGAAAGAAGTGCTGCCCCAGAGCATTTCTGCTCCACTGCTCATCTTCCCAGCAACGCCCTTGCCTGCTCTCTGCACACAAGCTGTCACTGGCTTAACTCCATTGAATACTGTCCCCATAAAGGTTCCCACCTCACTCACTCTGAGAGCATTCCCACACCTCTGCCCATCTTGGACACATCTTTGGGAGGATGAGTAAGAAGAATCACTTTAATTTCTCCAGAAAATGTACTGAGGTAAAACCTATACTTTGACCTTTAAAAATAGCCCCAACTTGATATTTTATAAGAGTTTCTTGAGTAGGACACTGACTTGATCAATATTGCAAATTGTCATGTTAGTGAAAGTCCCTGAAAATCATGCTGAGAAACAGCAGAAATTTGTTCATAAAGTGAAGGTCAGTCAGGAATTTCTGAATTGCACTGGGCAATATCAGAGCCACGATGGCCTGGTTTTGACACCATAATCTATCTCAGTGCTCATTATATAATATTCCAGTGCATGACCAGAGTAGTGACAAATTGACTTCCCATGATGATTATAAATAAAAGAAATGCGCCGTAAGACTCGTCATTTTGCGTTATAGTATAGCGGCCCATAGTTAAGTTAAAGTTAGAGATTTTGAAATATACACTACACATATTTCTTTGATCTAATTCCTCTATTGTCCTTTATCCTCTTGGCCTAAATAGACATATGCTCCAATTATTCCTTTAGGTGTAGGTAACTTTAATCTCAGTTAAAAAAATAAAAACTATGATTCATCTGAAAATTTAAAATCTATAAAATATGAAACAAACAATGGACTTTTGTCCAATACATGGCCAGATTCTGTTTCACAAGCATGCTGCAAAAGGTAGAGCTGTCCATTTTGTATTTGAAATTCACTCATTTAAGAGTATGACATAAAGCCCAGTTCCTGAAATCTGCACAAATACTGTACTGAGGCTCAGCCAGCCTAGGTAGTGCTTGGAAATTCATTTTGGTATCCATTATATTCTTCTTGACCCCTTCAACTAGCCTCAGAGCTTGAAGACATGCGGGGAGGTGTTAGTCCATTTCGCGCTGCTATAAAAAATTATCTGAGGCTGGGTAATTTATATAGAAAAGAGGTTTATTCACCTCACGGTTCTGCAGACTGTGTAAGAAGCATGGCACCAGCATCTGCTTCTGGCGAGGGCTTCAGGGAGCTTCCAGTCAAGGTAGAAGGCGCAGGAGGAGCAGGCATGTCACATGGTGGGAGAGGGAGCAAGAGAGAGGGAGGAGGAGGTGCCAGCCTCTTTTAAACAATCAGCTCTTGCATGATCTAATAAAGAGAACTCATTCATCACTGCAGGGAGGAACAAGCCATTCATGAGGGAACTGCCCCCAGGACCCAAACACCTCCTACTTGGTCCCACCTCCCACACTGGGGACCCAATTTCAACATGAGGTTTGGAGGGGACAAATATTCAAACCATACCAGGGGATTTTTTTCTTGAAGCACTATGAATTCCAGAAGTTTTTTTAATTTGATGTAATCCCATTAGTCTGTTTTTGCTTTTGTTGCCTGTGCCTCAAGGGTCATTGGATCCATACTTGTCCTTTTGGGGGTCACACCCAGTTTCTTCCTTTAAAGGTGCTGATGACCCTCAAATTTACTTCTCCATACCGAATTTCTTTCCAGAACTTGACATTCACATACCTTAATTGCCTAATGAGCATCTCTACTTGAGGTCAGACAGACATCTTTTTTTTTTTTTAGCATATTATGGGGGTACAAATGTTTAGGTTACGTATATTGCCTTTGCCTCGCCCAAATCAGAGCTTCAGATGTGTCCATCCCTGAGACAGTGTGCACCACACCCATTAGATGTGAATATACCCATCCCACCTCCCCCTCCCATCTGCCTGACACCCGATGTGTATTTTATCTCCAAACTGAAACATGATCTTTGCTACCCCATTCCCAGCCTTCTCTCCCTGAAGGCTTCTCCATCTTAAATGATGGCAAATGTATCTTTTCAGTTTCTCAAGCCAAACTCTTTGGAACCATCCTTTAGTCTTATATTTCTTTCATGCTTCATATCCAAATCCAAATTATCAGAAAAATAAGTCTATTTGACCCAGTGTTGCAGTTGGCCTTTTTTGTTGGTGAATTTCTACTCTTCAGTAAGTGGTGGCTGTGACACTTCCCTGGTATTTTCTTTGTTTCAGCTTGAGCATTTTCAAAATAATAGAGAAAGAGAGAAAACTAATGAATAAAAGGTTATGGTGTGGGTGTGATACTCTAGTTGCTTCTTAGAATTTCTTTGTTTTCAAGGAAGTTGTGCTTTGAAACACATACACTGAGCAGGAAGAAAAATTAGAAGCAAAGTAAAACCATAGCTCTTGTGCAACATTTTAACATTATTTTCTGTACAGCCTCTATCACATTCAGTGCTTAGTGATTGCTCACCCGACACAAATAATACTATCTCATATTCATATAGTGGCTGACCACGTGCACAGTATTGTATGTAATATGAATCTCATTGAACCCATCCACTCTTCACAACAATCCTACCAGACTCTAGTCTTTGTGGGCAGAGACCACTTTGCATCTGTGGTGGCTAGCACAGGACCTGGCATATAGTGCCTGCCAGGCACTATAATATGTTTATTATATATAATATATAAATGTTTATAAATATATAAATTTATATAATTATAATTATTTAATTAATTATAATTAATATTTATATAAGTTATATAAATATATAAATGTTTGTTGAATAGATTGACTCACTGGCATAAGCTTATTATCCTCATTTTACAGATGATAAAAAAATAAGACTCAAAGAGATGGAATGATTTGCTTGATGTCACCAGGCTAAGAACTGAACCATCTTCTAATTCCCAAGTCAACAATGTTCTCTGTATTAATCACAACATACGATTACTTCAAAATGAGTTATGACATGTCTATAAAGTGGGATTGAACATGTGAGAGTAACAATCTAACACATTATGAGTACTAAAGTTAAACTATTTTGGTACAGATCTATACTACAAAAGCAAAGCTAAATGTTGGGACAATATTTTGGAAGAGATCTTAATCATTCGCTTTTGCAACAAAGAGTCCCACACAATGAGAGAAGGATATGGGGCCTCCAGACAGATGATCATCTCACCTCTGTTTGTTTTGTTTGTTTGTTTATTTGTTTGTTTTTGAGAAAGGGTCTCACTCTGTTGCTTGGGCCAGAGTGCAGTGATGTCATCCTAGCTCACTGCAGCCTCAAACTCCTAGGATCAAACAATCCTCCTGCCTCAGCCCTCTAGGTAGCTGGGACTACAGGCATGCACAGTCATGCACAGCTAATTTTTAATTTTTTTAGAGACGGGATCTTGGGTCTTGCTATGTTGCTCAGGCTGGTCTTGAACTCCTGGCTTCAAGCAATCCTCTTGCCTCAGCTCACCAAAGTGCTGGGATTACAGGTATGAGCCACTGGGCTAGGCCTCACCTCTATTTGAATACTTCTCCAAGCTAGCCCACTCAAGTTTGGAATTCTTCACTATTATAAAGATATTCCTGACTTAACAAACATCTACTGAGTTCTACTATCTGTCTGTGGGAGTTTTCTACTCAATGGCCTGAATTCTGTTCTTTGGAATAGCACAGAATATGTCTAATTTTTATCTGTCCCTCATACTTCAAATATTTGAAGACTGCTAACATGCCTACCCTAAGTAGTCCCATTCCTTCTGGGTTATTTTCAATGATGTTCCATGCGACATCATGTCCACATTTCTTGCCATCCTTATCCTCATCCTCTGAATACAAATTAGATTGTCACTAGGTTCACCACTGGGCAAGTTATGTAAACCCTCTGAGCTGCAGTTACCACTTCTGAAAAGCAAGATAATAATAGAATTACATCACACATGAGTCTTCATCAGAATTTAATGAGAAAATGCTTGCTAACACAGTATATGGCACAAAGTCCCCAAATAGGTGTTATGGTTATTACATTATTTTTTCAGTAGCCCTTTTTGTTCCCTTACGTGTTTACCAGTCCATTGCTTTTCAAGGAATTGTGAAATGGCATCCTGAAAGTTAAGGAGGCAGGAAAGAGGTCAGTAAGGAAGTAGCAGAGGGAATGTTAGGGTCGATACCAAGTCATCTTTACCAAACACAGAACACACTCGCCTACGACTCAAGCAAGGATGAGGAGCTGTGCTGCAATCCACATGTGTCGGCAAAGAGCAGATTAAGAGCCACAAGGGAAGATGTAGGCAGGAGCCAAGGAGAGAGAGAATGACAGCATCTATACACCAAGAGGAGGTCATCTCCTCGAGGGACTGGCTCACTGTCGCCAGGAATCCGAGGGCACCAAAGGAGGAGAGGATCAACGAGAACACTGGCCGTTCTCTTGGGCTGCAGCTGCCTTCTCTGTGAAAACACAGGCACATTAACCTTCCTTAGATGAAATGGGGAAAGAAGCTGTTTGTTTGCAGCCTATTCTGAAGAGCATGAAGTGCTTCCTATCATAGAATGAAAAAGAACCACTTAAAAACAAGACTGCTGTTGTCAACAAATAAAATTTTGAAGACATGATCTCATTAGCTGTTACTGAGACTGAGAGAACCTAGCATTTCTGAGCTTTCCAGTGGATTTGGACTGCCAAGGTTTATATTAATGAGTTGCATATGGCTTAGGGAAAAAACCACCAGATAACTGAATTTTCCAAAAGCCAAGGGAGTGTGAGTGAAGCATAAGGAAAGAAGGAAAGTCTACACAACTGAGCCCCTCGGGAAGGAGGGAAACGGAAGAGTTGTGTAGAAAGCATCTTTCTCTTTTGATGTCCCATGAACTCAGGCGGGGAAGAGTGCATTTAATGCCATGCGAGGGAAGAACTTTGGTTTTGCTTCGGTACAATACTTAGAGCAGGAACTTAGAATAGCTGCCATAAGATGAATTTAGAAGTTTTCAGAAGTGTAAGGTATCTTTGGCAGACCAGACATGACTGGTTACATGTCACAATCACACAAAAAGATTTTAGCAGCTCCCCATTGCCTACCAATTACAAGCTCCTTGTCCCCATTTAGAAAACCCTTCCCTTTCCCTGCTTAGTCCCCAGGGTGGGATAAGGAAATCCTGAGTATCCCAAGAGCCATTGCAACTGCGTGTGGAAACCAACAAGAGGATGCTCAGTCTAAATCCTAAATTCCCAGGGGGAAAAAATCTCCATTTTAAGTCAGGTGCTCACTCTCTGTCCAATTACATATGGTAAGTCCCAAGCCACAAACACGACTACCAGAGCCATACCCATGTGTATCGGGCAGGGAAACTATGGAGATCCTAAAGCGTGTCCAGAGCTGTAACCTAATTCTCCCTCCCTTTAGCTCATTATTGCTACACTCAGCCATATCAGCCCTGTTGGGAAAGAGATCAGACACAGCCTTCAAGGACTAGGTTTGGACATTGGTCAGAATATGTGCTTGGGCTCAGATACCTTAAATTATATTTCACTGTTGCACGCTTAAAGAACATGAGTTTTAGTAAAGGTTACAAAATGATATCAAGCTGGGGATGTTCAGAGAGTGGGGCTTCTCGGGTTTGTGCTGGTTCCTTCTCAGGGAACATGTGCAGATGCTGGTGTACATGCCACGGAATTCCGATACTGGGGTATTCTGAAGTCTCTTTTAATCCCAGCCACATTACTTTGAAATAATAGCATTATTACCTTTAAAAAATCAACAGTACCATATAGTTGAATTAGTCCCAGTGGGTATATAGCCTCCTAAGCCTGATGTTTGTAGCCACAGAATGGCAACTAGCCCTCGGAGATGAGCGATCACTCATGGGCAGAGCCATGGGCTAGGAGGTACCAAACTTGACAGGCTTGGCCGTGGCCTGCCATGCACACCCCACGCAATGCCACTGCCTGAGGAAGCCTCTTCCTTACCCTTCCAAGCAGTGTAATATCTCTCCCTCTCCCACCCCTAGAGCATTTGGGTTTTATCTCCTGGCTTAAGTGGTAAACACTATGGCACTGCTGTGTTGTCAGTTTGAATCCTGGCCTAGTCACTTAGCTGTGTGACCTGGTGGAGAAGGTCCCTCTCTGATAAAATAGGAGATAAAAATATCACCCTCTTAGGTGCATTGTGAAAGTTAAAAGGCAATATATATAAAGCACAAAATAATTGCCCAATGAAGGTGAATAATATCGTTAATATTTACTGAGGGAACAGTCAGTATCATCCTATTTAATATAATGCCTATACCTAAGAACAAAAACAATAAATAGAAAAACGGCCACTCCACGGCCTCCAACCACCTGGCCCGGAGTCCTGCCAAATGCCTAATGACATGAGCCAACATGTGACAGAACTGGGCAAATCTTCCCGATGATACCTTTAAACATGACAAAGATACCAGCTTCTTTCAGCTAATTATGCCTCTGTGGTGGCGGAACCTGCCTTCTTTGAATCCTTTTAGGATCCTACATATTCCATGTGGGTAAGCTCCAGGTGTTTACTAGCCACAAATATCCACTGAGCACCTGCCATGTGCCAATGACTGCATTTTAACTACTGGAATTGCCAGGTAAGAAAAGAAAGACCCTGTTCTCAAAGTGCTGACAATCTCCTTCCTGGATGCATTATCGACTGTAACTCTTCGTTTAATGTTCGCCGCACATTCACCAATCCACAGTTAACATGACTTCATGGTTTATAATGTCTTCCCCTCCCAGGTTTCACATTTCCAAGCTGTAGCAGCATGGTCCTTTCCAGCTGACAGCATCCCTCACGCCACTGCTGCCAGCCCTACTCTGGCTCTGGTCCCGTTACAACAGCATCACCGCCCCTGCTGTCACCATAACTAACATTCACAAATGGTGGGTACGTTTACAAAGTATGCTGATGTAAATTACCTCGTTTACTGCATCCAGACTTCACATATGGGTTGGTTTACTATGGCCCTATAGGGCACAGTCTCTGCTGGGTTTGAGTATCCCTTTTAATAAGCCTAGATGTTCAGTGTGCTTTTTGACCATAGAAGGTCACAAGGTCCTTGACTTCATGGAACAACCTACATGGTATCTACCAAGATTCTACTCTAGGTTTGGACCCATTTTGTGTTTTAAATTTGAATTTGTGTTTCTCCCAAATCCGTGACTTTGTATTTACTCTCTTTTAAGCTCACCTGCTACGTTTGTAGCCATTCAGAGTATTTGATCATTCCTGTAGTGTGAGGTCAGACCCCTTTGTTCTGGGATGATCTTATGTTGCCCTAGGACTGAAAGAATTTTAATTTATCTTTGTTTCATCAATTTTTGTTCACTAAACATATATCTCTGGAATCTTAGTCATTACATTTCTCTACCTAGAGAATTTTTCTTATTATTGCTTCTATTGGTGGTTCCCTAACCAAATGACTCTGACAGTTCAATAAAAATTACATTTGTACTTATATATATTTTGGTGTGAATGTTTGAGAAATCACTTTTAAATCTCAAATACATGCCTCGTTACTCTCACGTGTGATACCAACGTGTGTTACTCTCATGTGATACCAACACCGTGGTGAAATAGCACAGCCATTCTGGTGGGTCAGTACTCAACGCCGCACCAATGATTAAAATGTGACTATCACTCCTGTGTCCACAAGTTTATCTGTGTATATTTTGATATAGACCAGTTTTAAATATTGCCTAACTTCCTAGAAAAAAACTGATAGAAAATCTCAAATTGAATGGAAAATGGCTGAAAGAAAACTTCATTTCTCTAGCAATTCTTAGATTTAAATCAAGTGTAAGGAGAGGATAAGGGTAAATGTTATTCTAAACACCAACCTTCCAAGGACAGATAGTTCATCATTTCTAAGGCAGCCTTCTGTGTTTGTCAGTTCAGGCTGCCATAACAGAAATATCACCAACTGGGTGGCTTAAATAACAGACATTTATTTATAATAGTTCTGGATATGAGGAAGCCCAAGATCAAGGTGCCGGACCATTCAGTTCCTGGTGAGGACTTTTTTCCTGGCTTGCAGACAGCTGCCTTCTTACCATACCTTTCTTGGTGCGTGCACTTGGAGAAAGACAGAGATCTCTACTAATCCCGTCATAAGGGACCCACCCTCATGACATCATCTAACCCTATTAACTCCCAAAGGCCCCATCTACAAATACTATCAATTAGGGATTAGGCCTTTAACAAATGAACAGATGAATTTTGGGAGAACACATTCAGTCCATAATCCCTTCTATATTGAGTAATGATCTCTTAGTTCAGAAAAACTCTGGAATATCAAATCAAAAAAAAATGAAGCTTTATGTTAAAAAAAAATAAAAATATTTAAAGTCAAAGTAGAGGAACTATTTCCTATTGGAAATATGGGGATGCATGATGATGCATAATGATGCTGCTGAGGTTCATTAACTTATACATTACTTACTGTGGACCAGATGCTCTTTTATAACATTTTTATCCCCTATTATATAGACTCATTCAATATATAAGTCTAAGTATCCTAAACATATAGTTTATATATTAGTTATACAGTATATATAAATAATACCATACTAGAGAAACAAAGAATATAAAAAGACATCTCTCTTCATTTTATGAATTCAATAATAAACATGAGACATTATTAGCCTCATTAGTTATCCATGAAATGCAAATTAAAACAGCAAAATGTCATTTCTTCACCCATGAAATTAATGAATATTAAAGAAGATGGTGGGAAGACACTGAGATTATCACTCAACTGCCACTGATAGAAGTATAAATTAGTACAACTTTCCTAAAAAGCAATTTGACAATATATACAACAAGAGCTTTAAATATTTTTCTACTCTTTGAGTCAGTAATCATTTTCTGGCATACTTCTCAGAATGTGAAAAACGAATAAGCAAAAGAGCTGGGTAACAAATTCTTATATAATTCAGATTGTTTCACATTATTTGCTTCTAAAAAATACAAAAGACCTTTTAGCTGGTAGATCATCACAAATAATTTTAATGACAGATATATGTGATTTTAGCAAATACTGAACTTTAAAGGAGTTCAGAAACCTCAGTATTGCTGCTATAACTAAAATCTTTAATTCCAATTTACATTCATGTGTGAAAAAGTTTCTCAGCATCTACACAAATATCTATAATTGAAAAAGAGAACTAAATTAATGCTGAAAATATTAGGAATAATCTCTCTCCACTGGTAATTAAACAAAATCTGAAACCCTATTCTCATTAAGAACCCCATTTTCAATAAAATTTATATTCTATATAGGGGATAGCCAGTTGTTGGCTATAAGGTGACTATAATTTACAATTTATTCTATATTCTCAAATAGCTAAATGAGATTCTGAATGTTCCCAACACAAAAAAAATGATGAATGTTTAAGGTGATGGATATGCTAATTACTCTGATTTGATCATGACACATGTATATATGTATTGGAGTATCACACTGTACCCCATAAATACGTACCATTATTATGTGTCAATGCAAAATAAAAGAAAAAATATATTAACTATCAAAATTTGTGATATATTTTTGGTTCATCAACAATACAATATACATGCTTATTTTTGTTGCAGAGAAATGTAATCACTTTGTACTACCGAATACATTACTTTAGGATAAACTTCTAAGGAGGAAGTACCATGGAAATAAAAATTTAAAGAAAAAAATAATGTAAAAGCTTGCTATTAATGAGAAGCTTTCACACCTTTTTAAAAACAGATAACAGCGTATCAAATCACGCTGGTATTGATATTCCACTTGAAATATGTTAAAGTATTAGAATATCTTTTGCAGTTGTTTAACATTATGATGAAAACTTCAGATTTCAATGAAAAAATATGCAAGGTGATACATTGTAATGATCATTTTGGGGAGTAGGTAAGAAAGCAGAAAAACTCGAAGAACAGATTTCTAGGGCACTCAGTGCATTGCTTAACTGTCAATAATTAGGATTTGGAGACAAAGCTTTCGATAACACTTGTCCTAAATCATGTTTTGCATGGCATCATATTTTTCAATTTATTAGTATATGTTCCTCAGGTTTTGCTTTATAGATTATAGTGGGCAGAGAAAAAACTTACTATATGTGACAATGCAGAAAAGCAGTGGGAGTCAGGGGACCACCTCCCAACCAAGGATATTTTCAAAAGAGCTGCTAACATGGGACAAGCTTTAGTGTCTTAGAGTCATCAGCCCTTCTTTTGCACTAGCTTCCAAACAAGCTTATTTTAAAATCATTTGATTTAAGCTTGGAAAAGATCCTTAAGTGTAAAAATCATAAAAATAAAATGTAATGATCTCTCTTAAGGACTGGCAAAATTCTTGGAGAATTTTTTACCTTTAGTACAATTTTCTTCAAAAGTTAATCATTTTGAGTAATATTTTCAGTAAGAAGAGCCAAGAAGCTCTTCAATTAATTAAACATAGAAATATAGATAATTCAGATATTAGAAATTATGTGGCAAAATTATTTTATGATAAAGTTTCTTCTCTACAAAATATCAAAGGAAACCCAAAGAAAACCTTGATAAACCTTATTCCTCTGCCTTTCCCCCCAACAACCCCACCTAAATTCATAATTCCAATTCCTACTTATATCTTGGTCTGTTGCAATAGGCATCTGTTCCCATCACTCCAAAACTCTTTAGACCTGTTCTCTAGAAGGTCAACCTGAGCTTGTAAACTTTAGCTCCAGTAGTTTCTACTTTATTTTCATCTGGCTCACTTTTCTCAATTGTTTCACATAGCTGATCATTTCCTTTTTGTTAAACCTGCCGTTATCCCTAACATCTATGATTTTTACTCTTTTGACACTATTACTATGGTTTGAACTGCTCTTTCTAAGGCAGGGGTCCCCAACCTATGGTGAGTTGTATAATTATTTCATTATCTATTACAATGTAACAATAATAGAAATAAAGTACACAATAAAAGTCATGCACTTGAATCATCCCGAAACCTCCCCTCCACTCCTCCACCCCATTCCCACCCACGTCCCCGGTCCACAGAAAAATTATCTTCCATGAAAATGGTCCCTGGTGCCAAAAAGATTGGGGACCGCTGTTCTAAAGCACTTCTTCCTTTATGCATCCCTTAGGTAGAGAAAGGCATACATGAAGGTTGTTCTTAGAGGCCCTCTCTTGCCTCTACACTGTCAATGGACCAGCCCTTTTGCTTCTATGGCTTTAACTATCACCTCCCTGAAAGTATTTTCTAAATGTACACTTTCCAAAGAAATCTTACGTAAAATATGTTTCCTCTCTAACTGTTCAGCCTCTTCACACAGCTAAAGCTCAACATATCCTCATTTTCACACCCATAAAACTCTCCTCTTTCTTGTCCCAATCCCTTTATCTCAAACCAATGCTTACCCCTGTTCTGGGACTCTAGTGAAAAGCACCACCATCTTCTCCTGGAGTCTTTAACACTTCCCGTCCTTACTCCTCTGCTTCCGATGGAATCATCAGGTCTTCCTCGCCCCAGCTCTGCAATGTCAATCAGTCTATCTCATTCTTACTGTTCACTGCCACAGGTCTAATTCTGCATCTCATCACTTCTGACCTGCTCTGGTCTTCGGCATTCTATAATATCTGGGCTCCCAGCTTAAATACCACTGTCTCCACTAACAATTACCCAATTAACAGCATCCTTTCTCTATGTTCCTGCTATATTTTATCCATACAGTTCATTGTGCCCATATCTTCCTCCCTCAAAGTCCACTTGCTGAGAATACATTCCTTGTCACCAGCCTTGTCCATCCTACCCACAAATCTAAAGCTGATCTCCTTGTGGAAATGCATCATATGATTGATTTTTACATCATCAGAATATAAACCATGGTACAGCACACAGCTAGCAATAAAATGTTTAGAAAGAAAAACAAAGGAGGGGAAGAAGAACAAATGGATAGCCGTATTTCCTTCTGAACCTTTAAAATGCTCCTTATTATAATAACATTGTCTAATGAACTCACAGTATATTTCAAGGCACTCTCCAGTTACGCCTAATAATTTCGTATGACATAAAGATAGGCACGAGAATGAATGAAGCATGTCCTAGAAGGTGTTTCAAGATTCTTGGACAAAAGGAGACGCACAAGGACAACAGTCAATTGTTCGTGTTCTCAGAATTCTTTTTGGCCAAATACAAACTGGATGACACGAGCAAACAAAGCTAAGATGCCCCAAGATCTCCCCCACGGAAATGAGAGTTGTAAAGGCACAAGTAAGGCTTATGTCACTCCCTTTTTGTGACAAGGCTACAGACAGGGGAAAGAAAGAAAATTTTAACTGATAGCTCAGAATTGGGCTACTGTCTGTGACTCTCCTTGTGAACTTCCCTCTAGGGGAAATTCCTTGTTCGCTTTGGCCCTAGCCAGAGGGGAAGGTGACTTCAGGCAGAGATTACATGAAAGCTGTCATTTTGTAAAGGTTATAGGAGAGGAAACAAGAGGCAGCACTGAGCTGCCCGGGTGGAGTGAGAGGTGAACATCAAAAGAGGAGCAAAGACAGCGGACAGTGGAGCTGCTTTCTCTGAAGCTTATCTGAGCTCTTTCGGTTGGGAAATCAAGATTTGAAATCTCAAGATTAAAAGCTTGCTTGTGACAAAGCCAGAGTGTCTTGGCTTTAGTTGGAAATACCATAGAAGCATCTTTTCTAGCAACCAATCTGTTTCTCTTATGCAGTATGCAGCTACACGTGACAATAATGCATGAAACCCTTCAAAGAAACCTTAAGGACTTGAAGAAATGGTTACATGGAGGGAAGGGTTTCTAATGCTTCATACGAAATCCTTTCTACCGGAGCCAAGCAACCCCAGACAAGACTTTAGGTTGCAAGTGAAAAAGAGAAGCTGGATGCCAAGTCCAGATTCCAAGATGTGAGGCCAATTGAAATAGAAGGGAAATTATTATTGCTATTAATACTTATCAAATATGAAATTTGAGAGACCACAGACCCAGAGAAACCAGGACAATGACATAGAACCTCCCTGCCAGCAGGAGCAGCTAACCCCAAGGGAAGGGGCCCAGGATCATCCCAAGAGCGAACAAAGTATCAAGATGGAAAAATAAACTGGGGAAAGGTTTGTTTGCTTCCTAGAACTCCTGGTTTGAGATGCAGGGAGAGAATTCTGTCTCTATGCCATTTTGTTTACCTGAAATAAAACTAATAATATTTAAAGTTGAGCTGAGCTCACTTGAATTAGGGAAAAGATGTTCTGGAATTATTTCTGTGCCCTTTACCATGCCACAGATATTCCAAGAAGAGTTACTACCACTGATTTCCAAGTGAGATAGTGTGGCATGACCCCACGTGAGATAGGAGGAACATTCCTTAAATATTCAAGAAATGATTCCTAACTTGGGGAGAGGAATATTCATGGGAGATGCTATCAGAATTGCCTGGGGGGAGGAGCTTATTATTCTAAATATAGTTACTGCCCTCCCTTCCCCATTCTCTCGCCTGTTTATTGTGATCTGTTCCTGATGGGTCTGTTACATACAATAGACAAAGATTATGGCAGTAGAATAATATTTTGAGATAATTCTTAAGGTGCAGCTCCAATAGCATTGATCGTAATAATCACTAATATGTTTATTGAGTATTTACCGCTAGACAAATATGCTGCTGAGCACTTTATATGGATTATTTGATTCTAGTAAGCTGCTAAGAAGTAAATATTCCTATTACTATCTTTATACAGAGCAGAAAATGAGGCACGGGTAACTTGTCCAAGGTCACATTAGTTAACCCAAGTAGTCTAGCTCCAGATTCCATGTCACTTCTCAAAATGTTACTTAACTGCACCAGTTCGAAAAACTCTTTCACCCAGTGTCGAAGGCCCTATACAACACCTCCTACTTCGTCTGCTAGCGTCTCATTTATATGCTCCCCTGTGTGGCAGCATGACTCTTTGTAAGAGCTGTCCATTCTTACAGTCTTCAATTCTTCTCCTGTTCTCTCTTTACCCCATCGTAACCATGCATATCACTTTGTCACGTTTTGGTGTGAAAATGTTGGTTCTTGACACTCATGGCCGAAGAATGACCAGACGCACCAAGCATGAAAATGAGGTTTATTGAGGAGAGAAAAACAGGATTATAGGGCAAGAGCAAGATATAGGTTTACAGAGCATGGTACACACACCACAGATGATGACCAGACCCATTGTCACTGCAAAGGGAGAACAAAAGGAAGGGTGCAAAAAGGGACTTCGTTATGGTCTGCGTCTTGTTTTATCATGTCTGGATTGGGACCTCCCTCCTGGTTCAGACGTCACCACAGAACCATTTTGATTGAACAGTTGGGAGTTGCATCAATATGCACACGGGTTGCTCTAGGTTAAGTTCCAGACTCTATGGTACCTATGCTGCTTGGCCCATGGGCTAGAGAGTACTCTGTACCTACACTGCTTGGCCCATGGGCTAGAGAGTACTCTGCATTCTTTTGCAGCTGGCGCTGTAAGTTATGATTGGCCAATTCATAGGGTATTCCCTCCTCCCCCAGGTATGGCAGTCGCTCTGGAGATTAGGGTGGGGCAGGACCAAGATGGTGGCCTTCTACCCACTTTGTCCCTAGAAGACCGGGAATCCCTATCTAACAACTTTACCTAAACTGCTCAGCAAGATCAACAAAGACCTCTGCATAGACAAATCCACTGGCCAATTCCTAGCTTAGCTCATTTGAGCTATGAGTAGCCTCTTACATTACAACCACTCCCTTCTTCACTTGGCTGTGGCACAACACAATCTCTTGGTTATCTCAAAGGTCACTTCTTTTCAATCTCTCTGTTAGTGCCTTCTCTTTTTCCTAATGTAACTGCACCAGACTAATCTGCCTTAACTTTTATGTGACAAAGTTGTGAGTTGTTTTTCAGTTGTCTTGGACTCCCAGGTTGAAGGTCACATTAACCTGAGCATGGCCAGATGAACCAAGTGTGTAACCAGGGGCGGAACCTGAGTGCCCGGACCAAAGAGCAGAGACTGAATTAAGAGTCAGACACTGCATGGCAGGACCCAGTATCCAATTAGATTGCTCCCTGGCGTCATGCCATGGCAAGATCCAGTCAGAGGATGTCTCCTGGCATAATGCCATTGCAAGATCCTTATCAGATCATGCCTCATTATCTTCTGACTATAAAACCAGCCCAACCCTTATGTGGGGACACACTGCTTTGGGAACTAACCCCAGTTGTGCCAAATAATAAAAACCCTCTTGCCATAACCAACTTGGCTGTGTCTATTGACTTGACAACCACCAAGTGAGCAAACTCCTCCATTTGGGAGGTAACAATAACCTCTAATGTTGGGTAGCTGCAGGGCTGGATCCTTGGTGATTTTCTCTACCATATCCTCACTGCCTCCCTCGGTGGTCTCATGCAAGGTCACGATTTAAGTTAAGAGTCCACATGCATGCTGATGACTCTCCAGCCCAGACCTCCCTCCTACACTTCTGCTCACATACCTGCCTACAAAACATTGCCACTTGGACATCTAATAGACATCTCAAATTCAACACATTCACGACTGAACCAAATCTCTCCTCCCTCAGGCCTCCACGTCCCTGTTTCTATTCTTGGAAACTACATCTTTCCAGTGGCACAAGTCAAAAACCCTGTGATTATCCTGGATTAAAAATGTATTCTACTTCCCTCATAACAGAAATCCTACAGGCTCTGCCTTCAGAAATATATACAGAATCTGAGCACTTCACATCATCCACAACTACTGCCCTCGCCAACAGTGCCCTGTTTCACTCCCAGAAACATCCTGATTTGAAAATAAAAAACAGTGGCCCTAACAAAAGGCCCTCCAGGATCTCAGGCTCTACCCTGGTTACCTGTTACCTCTCTGACCTCATCTGTTACTTTCACTGGCCCTGAGTCCACTCCAGTCACACTGGTACCCTTGCCGACCTTTGGGAAGCCAGGCACACTCCTGCATTGGACCTTTTGTTCTAGTTGTCCTTTGTCTAGAATGCTGTTCTTCCAGTTATCCACGTGGCCAGTCCCTCGCTTCGAGGGTCTTTGCTTTTCTGTTATTCACTGAGACCCCTTATTTAATACTGCAATGAGCCCATCCCTCCACCCCTCGTCCTATTTACCCTGCTCATCTTTTTTTTTTTTTTTTTGAGACAGAGTCTCACTCTGTTGCCCAGGAGAGAGTGCCATGGCATCAGCCTAGCTCAGAGCAATCTCAAACTCCTGGGTTGAAGCAATCCTTCTGCCTCAGCCTCCCGAGTAGCTGGGACTACAGGCATGCGCCACCACGCCCGGCTAATTTTTTATATATATTTTTAGTTGGCCAATTAATTTCTTTCTATTTTTAGTAGAGATGGAGTCTCGCTCTTGCTCAGGCTGGTTTCGAACTCTTGACCTTGAGCGATCTGCCCGCCTCGGCCTCCCAGAGAGCTAGGATTACAGGCGTGAGCCACCGCGCCCGGCCTGCCCTGCTCATCTTTTTTCTGTCTCCATTCAACATACTATATAATTATATTAATCCATTTAATTCATTATTTATCTCCCTCCACTAGAATGTAAGCTGTATGAGTACAGGGCTTTTTGTTAATTTGTTTACTAACATATCTCAAGGGTAGAACATGCTTGACACATATGTAGGTGCCCAATAAATACTTGTTGAATGAAGAAATAAACACATATACAGTAAAACACAGATTTCATTACACCGTCTTAGACATCCCTACTCTTATTTTCCTAGATCAATACCTTGCCTCTTGTCACAATCCTTCTGATTGAAATAAACATTGCCAAAAATCTAATTTTGGCTCAGAAAAACCTCCTCTCCACCCTCCCTTCCTACTCAATGGGTTAAGGATAAAATACAGACAAATAGACTGAACAGAGAAACTCTGAAATTATTATTTACAATTTCAGAATTGGTAGTCAAAGCAAGAGATACACAGTATTCTTAACTACTTTGCTGCCGATTCCTGGCACTGAATCTTTGCTACTTACCTAGGAACTCAGTTCATTTTTAAAAGTTCCCATAGTTTCGATTCAAAGGAATCCCTGACCAATACTGCCACCTACTGATGAGTAGGTGAGAAACCAGGACAATCAGATAGAAAATGCTAAAGGGTTTAATGAAAACTAGGAAAAACAATGAAAAATCCCATGAAGTCAGTAAAATAAAACGCTTTTCTCAAAGAATTGACATTGAATTGTACAGCAGCATTAAGCAAAGATTGGGTAAATGCAAAGAATTATAATGACTCCTTTCAGAAAAGAGGAAGCATCACAAATACGTTAACTGGGCAACCAGTCTTTTATATAAATCCCAACTCTTTCACTGTTCATCAGTAACTGCCTTATGAGTTAAAATGTTTGTGACTCAGATCAAAAATATTTGTTTTTATTTTCTCTCACACAAAAATAAATAACAATCTATCCTGAGATTTAAAATTCACAAGGAAAAAATAATCACAGCAAAAGCATTTGGATTAATACCAGGACATTTATATTCTAGGCTCTAAACTATCAAATTTTCCTCTTTAGAAGTGTAGGTATTTTTTTTTTTTTGGTATTTAAATGCAATATTGTTTCAATGTCAATGAACTTGAGTCATGAGTTCTAAGAAGGACTCAAAATGACATTTTCATTTTTCTTTACCAAGATCTGGTATTTGGTCATAATCACAAACCTCTTATGTCTCCCCACCCCCTTCCAGGTAGGCAGTAGGTGTGGTGAAATTAGTTGACATATGTTTTAGAAAACTTTTTATTTAAATCATCATATTCACTGCTGTCTTTTTTGAAGTTGTACACTCCTAAAATGTTTTAAGCACTTAATTTTTCTTTTATAATTTTAATTGTTTTCATCATACCATTAATAAAGCATCATTTTGCTAATTGCAAAATTAATACATATTGTCAAAACCAGAAACAATAAACAGTGTGTTTTGAAAGTCCTAACAAATAGAAATTTGCATAAGGAAAAAACTAGGGAAGGAAAGTTTATATCTCCCACATGTATTTCCACTTTAAAAATACAGGAGCAATAGAAGAAATAAAAGAATAGAAATGACTTTTAACAAAAACAGTCCATTTGTGAACTAAAAATAATACTAATGAAAAAAAGAAAAAGCATAAATAGACTCATGAACACATAAGACTAAAAGTAATGATTCCAAGAAAAGATAATTTTGAAAAAGGCATTTAATTACAAAATTTCTTTTTAAATAAAAAAGCAATGGCACAAATCACCACAAAAGTATTTAAGTGATCATATCCACAGGCTGCTCTTGTAATTATATGCTAAAAATATATGACTGTTCTCATTAACATCATTTTCTATCCTAATTAGACTGACATCAAGAGCTTCTGAGAATGTGTAATTTTTCCTAAAGTACTACTAAAAGTATCATGAACATGGTTTGTGCAGCATTCACGTACATCACCTTTTATTTACTACACTCTAAACTCATAAAATATTTAACATTTCTCTCTTACTTCTATTATTTACAGTACAGAGGCTCATCTCTTGTCACAATATGGTGTGTGCATTAAAATCCCTGGGAATCGTACTTTCCATAACATTTTAATAAATTGACTCTGATTATTTAAAATAAGTACACAAAGAAAAGCTTGTTCGCATGACTGTGTCATACCCAGAAGAATAACGCTTCCAGTAGACTTATTCAGGAGTAAAAGAAAAAAAAAAAATCCCTCTTTAAGTAGAATACATTCTTCAATCGTCACTGGATTATGCCACCGTGCATATTTATAATGCTCATATGACAACAGGTAAAGCCAGCGATGACTTTTTCAATTCCGTTTGGAAGAGTATAGCATGCACAAAGTGATTTAACCTTCACTCTCTTTTTATCCATAATCCAGTTATTTCACATGGGTATATTTTATTTATTCTTAGTACATAAGTATTTAATGGTTCAGTGATAACTGGCAGCTTCTGACAGTCCTACTTTCTTGATTGTGGATACAGTTCTGTGCACATATGTCAGATGAACTGAAAAAAATGCAAATCACCTCATGTGATACAGCAGGAAGAAACAGAATGTTATTATTTAAACAAATGATTCAAAGAGATGAATACTAACATTCCAGCGACAGGAATACTATGAAATTAGGTATGTTTTAATATGTGCTGTCTTCACAACTTGCCAGATCTGGTATTTATCTTTTTGGTTACAAAGCAAACCTAACTGGGGGAAGGCAGAGGCGAGGAGGTAATAAAGGTGAGAAAGCATATATTTATAGTACATATGATTTTAGGAGAAAAAAGTGAGTGGGAAGAGAATATATTTTCATATTAAAAAAAAAACTATGTCACATCTGGACACATTTCACAGAGAATATAAAAATAGCACATAAGTTAATTAAGCCTCTTTCTTCCCACTCCAGAAATATTTGTTTTATAATAATATTAATAATAATTAACATAATTCTGGCAGCAGCATAAATCTATGACTTTTTAAGGCTTGAGTGTGTCATTTTTTAATAGTTGGGTACAGTTGAAGGAGAGTCCTGCCATTTCTTTTATTTACACTCTTGACTTAGCAAGAATTATTACAGAAGTCCCCACGGTGGTTATCTGCAGCTTGTTAAGTCTTCTACGATGGCTTTGACTTTATAACCCATTCAGCATTTGGATTGAGCTGATACAAGTCCTTCATGTAAGTGTCGTCACAGAGGCAGCGTTCCCCTATTAAAGAGATGTTGCATCAGTTTAATACAGTGGGTAGACTGGGATGCAATTTTAAACTTAAGCCTAATGATGTAATTCTTAGACTTCAAGCTACTTCTCATTATTTTGTTTCTCATAATATTATAAGAATCAGCCAAAATATTGCAAAAGTCCTTTTGATAGTCTTTCTCTAAATGACACAGGTTTCAAATTAATTTAGGAAACTGAAAATAGTTTATGTGATGGGCTTTAAATGGTTTCTTAAAAGCTTATTCACCTTTATTAATACCGGCAATGGTTTTGAATCCACCTAAGAAACTACACTTAATTTCCAAGATCTAAGAGTAAATGAAGAATCAAATATACTCATATTACCTAAGCTTTACTAATAAAGTTAATAATTCTAGGTTTCTAGTGGAGTTGTGGTTTATTTAAATTTTAAGAATGAGCCTTCATGTTCCTGTATTCTATTTTCAATATCTACTAACAGTTTTAAGTCCCAGAAAAAAATTCTACAAAACTCATCTTAAAATTATTTTCAATTACTATTTTGAATTCAACATTATTTCATTTATTTCTTAATAATTTTGCCCTTACCATTTTCAGAGTCAAAAAAGATAAGTTTCCTTTAAATTTTTTAAAAAAGATGAGTAAGACCCACTGATAATTACAAAAGGGCAAAATAAATTATGCAACACAGTCAAAATTACTTCATTTATTCTATTTCTCTTTCCTAAATCATCAAAGTTAATGTGAGAGTGTGAGAGTGAGAGAGAGAGTGTGTGTGTGTGTGTGTGTGTATAAAATTTAGCAGGAAATCAACTACGGCCACAATTATTAGTGGTTTTACTAAAAATATCTAGTACTGTACCATAATAGAGTGTTATCTTAGTCTCAAATAAGCTCAACTACTTCCTTTATTATGTGATGTGAGTGTACAAAAAAGAAAGAAGTTTTGAAAAACTTGCATCATTAACCATGCTAGAAGTTACTCTGATCATACAGGGAACGTGACTTCACTGAGGTTGAACACAGATGGGCATTTGTACAGAAGGAGCTCAAACAGAGCCTGAACAGAAAGGCCAGACCATTAAACAAACCCACAATATTCAGCAGCTATAAAGCATGTAACATTTTACTTCTAATTTTCTTTTTTTTCCTCCAAAGATATAAATAACAATCGCTGGCAATGTCAAATCAGCATATGGAATGCAAAGAGAAAAAAAATGTGCTTACCAATATTTCCTCCAATTTCATACAAAAAAACTTCCCCTTTCTTGAGTGTCTGGGCAACCCCACTATTAAGGACAAAACAAACTGATTAGTTGTATCATCAAACAGCTTGCAAGTAAATCACTTAAACGTGCTTGGGGAATCCTGGCTGGTATGGAAAATTCATAACTTAGATACACCATAATTATCTACACATTTGTATTTTCCCATCTGTTAAATATGTTGAATAGGTAATAAAAGTATCACACCTGTAAACTAAAATAAACAAATGGAATCATACATCTGAAGGCAAAGTAATAAATCAGTATCTGAATTTGGACAATTAAAAAGTTAACAACATTAACTGCCAATCAAATTATTAATATGATTATCTACTATGCACAGGGGCCAAAATGGTCTTCATAAAACTATAAAAAGAAATGTTTCCAACTTAGTTTTCACATTGTGCTTACTCAATAAGTATTTATCGTGGGTTTGCGGTGCTGACACCGCTAATAGTGCATAAGATAAATGTGAAGAATAGGCGTGCTCTGTGTTGGCTGTTCAAACGCGGGAGGTACAAACACTGACAGCAGAAGTAAATTATGTCATTACGAACACTTGACTTTACCAAGCAGGTTGTGTTTACAGATTTACACTCTTCAAAGAATAAACTCTTTTAGAACATTAGGTTCAAACATAAAAATTGATCAAATTCAGTGGGTTTCAAATCTTTCTGTAAAAGAATCACCTGGGAAACCTGCTAAAAGATCTAGATTCAGATCTAGAGCTTTGGAAACTGATTTAATAGGTCTAGGATGAAGCCCAAGAATCTGCTTTGAAATGCTCTATAGTGGATTCCAATGCATGGAAGGGTTTGTGAACCACCACTATAAGGCCCTGAAGACACTCCCTGGAACTGAGAAGAGAAAACCAGGGTGACTTGTATTCAAGCTGTCAGGAGAAATATGGTTACAGTAGCAGCTTTCCTAACCAACCATGGAATGGCTCATCTGGTTCTCTCCCCCTTCTCTACCACCCTGTGTCCCTGGCACCCTGGAAGCTCAGGGCTGTATGTGCCCTCACTCTTAAGTTCCACCTGCGGCACTGCATCCTAGCCAAGTGTCAACTCGCTTTGTTTCCAACCAGGTGTAGGTTTATTTTAATAAATAATTTAATAATGGTTCCTTTTATTTATAACATTTACATTTAACATTTACATCACCTAATCAACCATGAGTATAAAAAAAGTCGTTGTTTCTATGAAACCCAAGTTGAATGTTTCAGGAGACTTGATTAAAAGAAAAAAAAAATAGTCAGATAATGCTCTCAGATTGATTCTCAAGAATCTGTGTTCTTGCTCCACTTTAAAGAAATCTGAACTGAATTTTCTGGTATATGCAAGCTTTTGCATAATACTAATCAACAAACTCATAAATAAAGAAAAGGCAACAACCCTTTATCAAAGACTGGTGGATGAATGTGCAATTGATTGTACATTTATTTTTTGTCATTCATGTGTTCATTGGCTCCAGTTGAGAAAGTGGGGAGAGAAAAAGAATGGGGAGGAAATAGGGTTTCCAACTGCTCCGACACAGGTGGAATACAAATGGGAGAAGCATGGCAATGTGGTAGAAGAAAAAAAGATATGTATGCATATTTATTGAGGATTTTACTTACTATGTGGCCCAGACAGACAGTGCTCTGTGCTTCTTGGTCATTTTCCTAATTATTGTAAGACTCTAAGGTAGGTCCTATTGTGGTCCACTCTTACAAATGAGGAACTTGGACTTAAAGTGACCATAAAACTACCCTAACGTGAAGCAGGAATTTGCTAGCTTTTGAATTCACATTGAATGTCTATCTCCAGCATCCCCAAGCACAAGGGGAAAAAGAGGTAAATGGAGAGAGGTTTCCCAGACTTCCCTCTGGGTGGAGGAGGACAGGAGAGAGGAGGTAGAGAAGAAGGAACCCAGGGGATAGCAAATGCTTAATAAAAGCACCACAAGCAGAAACTCCAAATATGTGAAGGGCAGTTGTCACAAAGCTGACGCTTTCTATAACAATCCATCTACTATTGTTTCATGTGATGGTCTAAATATTAATATTAGTCACAGTTGAAGATATGATACAGCTTCACAGTCGCATCTTATATTTTCAGTAAATAGAAGAACATAGGCACAGACTAAATCGAGCACTTGAGTCCTGAAAGTAAATACTGTGTAAATTAACTGTGTCTAGCTTGGAAGATGGAAGAGCTGCTTAAATCTGAAGTCTGGCCAGACCTTCAGGTACACATTCTGGGAGAGGATGGGACATCATCCCTGGTGGGAAGAATGGCAAAAGCTGGGACCTACGAACTGAAGGCAGGGAATAGGGAGGAAGTGAATGGACTCCAGTGAAGCTGAGAGACCTCTTAGGGAGCAAAGACACATGAGAAATTGTACCACTGCCAAGACTTAATCTCAAGGAACCATCTACTCCCAGACTCTGCACCAGTGGCCCCCCAGATCGGGGATGTTCTCTAGACCCTGCCACCAGTGCAGAGAGTGGCTAAGGGACTGCCTATGGAGACAGAAACCACGCATTTACAATTCCAGACGTATGAAAAACGTGTGACCTTACAAATCTGTTTTCTTACCAGTAGAAAGTAAGTAATAACAGTACTTACATCAGAGTGTTATTGCAAGGAAAAGTTTATGCTGGTTTACTGAAAGCCCAGATATTACCAATAAGCCTCTCTTCCATTTCAACACCATCTGTTAGCTGCACAGATTCATCCCTTCTCCCAATTTATAAACCCTGAGGGAAGGTACTTTAAAATATACGGTTATATTCCTTCTTCCAGTACCTAGCAGAAGGCCTTAAACAGAGCGGAAACATATTAAATACTTGTGATACTGTATTAAAATTGGAGAGGCTTTGACAGAAAGCTTGATTGAAGCTCCCAAATATTAGAATGAGATTAAATTCAACAAAAGGCCAAAAAGAGAGTATTCATAAAGCAAGATGTCGATGCCTCAGAGTTCCCTCTCTTTTTTAAAAACTAGATTAGTTTGTTTCAATGAGTGAAAATGGGGGTGGGGAGGGCAGGAAAACATGACTTTAGCCAAAAACAAGAGTTCAAAGGGTAAAAACTGAAAACTCAACGTACTTGTTAGAACCTCTAAAACTCAAGGAAAGATACTGCAAGATGTTTTGGAAAGTACGTGCTCTAACATAGACAGAGGGAGGCTAACAGCTCTCAAAGGACTCTTCCTGCCCCATCAATCCCAAAACAGAGGTGAAGGACTTGTCCTCAACAAGGACAGCAAGTTCTCCCTTTGGGACTTGAGAGCTCAAGAGACTGGTTGTCCCCTCAGTTTTTATCGATTTTTGTTCTCAAATTTGAGTGTTTTTTATTCAGTATATTTCACATATTAAGTTGTGCCTTTTCTTTATTTTAATCCCATTGCATCATAATTAGTAATTTTCCTTACAGCCTACAAACAGTAATTAACCTCCAATCGACATATTCTGGAAAGAACACTGAGTGGCCTCCTTTGCCAAGCCTATCGCAGGCACAGCGAAGGAATGCTCGAGAGCCCATCTGAATTAGGCTCAACCTGAACACAAACTGCATCAAATGAACCAAACTCATTCCAACAGTCTAATTGTTCAGTCTGCTCTGCTCTTCTGCTGAGAAGACAAAATTTTTAAGCACTTCATACCACCCATAAAGAAAAAAAAAGAGAGAGAGGAGGGGGAGGAGAGGGGGAGGAGGAGGAAGGGGAGGAAGAGCAAGTGAGTTATACCATGGAATAATTAACACAGAACAGGCCTCTACCTTTCTTGGCTGAGAAACCTGGCAAGTACATCACTGGCTTTTAGTTCTTCAGTTAGCTGTATTGCCATGGAAACTTTCGAAAGATGGGGAGCTTGCACTCGAATCACTCCCTGAGGAACGTCAGCCTGCAAAGCAATAATGACACTGGAACAAAGCTGGCAGCAGCTGGAACATGTAACTCTGTACAATGCATTATATGGTAAGTGTGCTTAACTACTATGCATTTTACTTCACTACATAAAAACCTTAACTACTGTATAATGTAATTTGCTAAATTACATCAAACCTCAAATATCCTCTTAATGGTGATAGGGGAACTTTATAATGCCTGTGCAGTAATGCTTAATTATTTTTAAAGATGTAAAGAATGACAGCAATAACCATTACTGCCATATTAAGTGCTGATTTCTGGGTATTACCTACTAGAGGGTGCTTCTTCATGTAGCAATTTATGAAATTGAATCAGAAAGAAGTTACTTTGTGTGCATTTTAAAAATCTTCCTGCACATTCACAAAATTTCACAAAAATTTTTTGTCCCAGAGTGTTTTAAAAAAAAAAAAAGAAACATACTTTCCTAATCTATTTGCATTGTGTCTATTCTCCATTTGGTTAATGAGCTTACACTTTTGACTATATACTTTGAACTTATGATGACCGATTCTAAACCCGTTCCCCACAGATGTGAAGAATATTTTATGAATTTGGGGATACCAGTGAAAGTTTATGAGGTTTGTAATATCAAAATGTCAGCTGTAGCATTAAAAATATTAAGCTTAATTAATTCCTAAATGGTTCTGCTAAAACAAATACTAATTTATTATTTATAACCATATGTCTTACATCTTAGAACAAACAGCATGCACAAATGTTTTAAGACAATGCTTTAAATACTAAAAATATCTTGTTCAATTGAACTAAAATTTACTAAGCATCTACTGAGTACCAGATACTCTGCTTATTTATCTACTTACCGAGTAGATAAATAAAACACAAATCCTTTACTGTACAATGTTATTTTTGTGCCCACAATATGTCTTTTTTTTAATGTACATGGTCTTGAATTGCTTTTGATTTTTAAATATCAAACACAGATATACCACAGATGTCATTAATATGCTTTCTTTCAAAGTTCAACAAAAATAATATCCCTTTAGAATCGGGTTGCATAAAACTATAGGTGTCCCCAAAAGATTTAACATTGCTTCTCAGTAACATCAGAGAGTGTGGGAATAACAAAGAAAAGAAACAACACTATATAAGACTGTGAGCACAGGATCAAGGAGTCCACGGACCGCAAACAGCTGCCAGCCCTGTGAACATACCAAAGAGGGCCTGACCACCAGCCTCAGAAATCCCGCCGCCCTCACCTGAACACTCAGTGGAGGCCACAGCGCACACTTACTCCAAACCTGGACAAAGACAGACAGTCTTCTGGGGCTTCCCAAAGGTGATCCTGCTGGGTGAGGAACTGTGGTCGTAGTATCCTCACCTAACTTCCCTTCCAGGGAGTATGATGTTCAACTCAATCCTTAAAGGACACCCTAACTCCAATCTCCCAATTCCAAACCCCAAATTCCAACCCTGCTCAGACCCCTCGACTCCTGCTCAATCTCTCTACCCAGCCTGGCCCCTTAACTTGGTTCTTTGACTTCTGCTTTCTGGGTCACACAGTTTGGCCTGATACCTCAGTCTTGTCTATGGCTTTGACCTTGACCTTGCTCCCAGGATGCCAGTATAGTTTAGCTTTTTCCTTGATTCTGTGGCAGACTTTATATTCATTTGTAACACTTTGGAAAATACAACACTTCTTACAACAGATGGGGCATTTCACGTGGTAGTGTTACTTTTTTCCTCTCAAAAAAATTACTAAATCAATGGTGTAACTAAAAACTCAGAGACTATGTAAACTACTATATGAACTTTCCTTTTGGGGTTGATCTCAGGCTTATATACTATGGTGGCCCTTCTACCTGCTGGTATGGCCTCACCTGTTTCCTCATAAGAGGTAGAAAACAATAAGCTGACACTCTGACACTTTAATGTCAGAGTGAAAACTGTAATAGCAACATTTGAAGCACTGAGGCTGTGCTCATAAAACCCTGTGTCTCCTCAGTAAGAGCTACAGTATTGGCAACTTTGGATTCTGTTTATTATCATCATCATCATCATGATTATTACTATTATTTTGTGGAAGGACCTGAATGGCAGGACAGGGTGTACAGATAATCATATGCTTTATGCTGATGTTAAAAAGTTAGGAAATCCTGGTCAAGTCAGAGTGTCAAATATCCTTACATATAAGTTTTGTTTGATGACAGTAACAGTGACAAAAATTGTTCCCATAATTACATCTTACCCGGCCCTAGAATTCAAAAAGGCAGCCAAATCTATGCTGACATTTAAAGTAAGATGATATGATTAAGTTTTTATATATAGAAGGCCCACAATAAATGAGTTATAAAACCAGAATGATCCAGAAAAATAATGTACTACCATAGAGAGCTCAGGGAGATGCCAACCTTAGTCTGCTCCCTGCCTTTCCCCCCACTGTTCCTTGTGGCACCTCCTACTGTTTGGATTTAAAAAAGGCCAAATTTTGCTATGAACACCCCACACTTTCCTATCTCTGTGTATGTCCTACTCCCCCTTCTGAAATATCTCTCTGATATCCATTTTTCAAAGCCCAGCTCAAATACCTCATGGAATCTTCCATGATCTGCAGGGTCAAAAAAAATCTCCTTGTTCCACTGAATCTGCTGTATGATGGGGTCCTGTATACGACACCTGTATTCTAGTTACATGCCACATGTCTGTAGCCGCCCATCAAGGTTACTGATTAAATGAATCACTGAGAAATATTTATTATAAATGATACATTAACAATAGTAAAATTTCTCTAAAAGAAAGTATATCAGCATACATTTCCTTAATGGCAAAAAAATAATCTTAGAAACATGTCTAAAAGACACAAGTTGCTTCTATTTACCACCTGCTATTCCCTCTACTATCAAGAAAAGACAGGAATGGAAAGAAAGTAGAGGAAAGGAATTATTAAAGATGCTACAAGAGGATAATTCAGTCATTTATTCCTGTGAGAGCCCAAGGAGAAAAGCCAACATTAGCATGCATCTGCTTGGGGGTGTAGTTTCTTCTCCCCTTCAAGATATCTAGTGAAGAGCTAAAAGCCTCTAATAATATGACCACAGGTCTTTATTTTCTAAGTGAGTTCAGGGATCATAGCTTTAAAGAGCACAGCCATTGCATCCTTATAAAATGTAGCACTGAGTTGAGGGTGGTTTCAGGACTTGTGGAGAGAGCACACATCTGACACAGGAACCCAGGGTCCTTCTGATAGTTAAGAGTTTTAAAGGAAGAGTCCCAGGTACTAGCACCTACGGGCACTTGAGAGTTCTCATGTGTATGTCTAATGTTAGCTGACTGCCATACTATAGGGTACAGAGGCTGGCCTTTGCCAATATGGTAGTGGCATGCGAATTCTCCCATAGGTCCCCTATGGCTATGAAATAAAAAAATTCCCACATCCCTTTCCCCCAGGGAGCAGGGGATGAGGCTGAACCAGCTCTGGCTCAGTGTTAGCCCTTCCCCAACTACTAACTGGAAAAATTTTGAATTGTTTCACATGAAGTTGGAATATCAATACCCTTGAAAAGCCTTTAATGAGGCCAACAATAGCACATAGCACCTTCCTAAGCTGACGAGCTGTATTCCCTGACAACTAGGGAACCTGTATTCTAGCAGAGAGAGAGAGAGAGAGGGAGAGAGAGAGTGTGTGTGTGTGTCTCTCTCTGTGGGACAGAAACAATTCTTAGTTTATTTCTGTGGTAATTCGTCCCACCTAAATTCTCACAACAATATAGAGACTGAGAGTCTGACTCAGTATGAATCTACCATGCCCTTTATCTTTGGAGAAGAAATGAGTTTAACCAGTAGATGCAACGGTAAAGATGAAGAGTTTAAAAGTTGTTTCTGGAAAGTTTTGTGGGGTATCTTGACAAGGAAGGCCAAATTGATATTTTTACATAAAGACGATAAACAATAAATTGATGCCTGAGCTCTCATTTAAATGGATGTGACAACCACTGTTAAGTTCTAGAATCACGCTGTATCAAATACGGAAGCTATTAGTATACTAATTACATTGAGCTGCTATGCTTTGAAAAGACACAACACGCCTGATCATTAAGCCAGTCTGTTCTTAACTTGAGCCATAATAATAGCCGAGTCTGTGCTCAGTATAATCTTTGTAACCTATTTCACATTTTTTGGTTTAACAGCTGTGATTCTGTGTCCTACATTTGGGGGGGCGGTTGTACTTATGAACTGAAGTTATGTGCTATACAGCAGAGCTGGAGAAGAGCAGTATTTGACTAACATACCATTAAAGTTTAGCCACAGACGATTTTACAACTTCAAGAGTGTTAATTTCTTTTGCATGCAAAATTATTGTAACAGAGAAAATGATCTGATAGGTCCTCACATGTTTTACATATTAAACTAAAGTATATTTTTTAAAATCTGATTTTATTTATTATCTGATTAAACAATTTTAGTTTTTCTATGAAGTGTGTATAAACACTGCATTGCTCATATTTTTGCCCTCTAAAGATTAGAAATTTAATGTCAGAACTTTAGAATAGACATTAATTTCTTTTTCTTTTTCATTAAAAGCTAATTTAAATGTAAAGCTGACATTTTTAATGCTACAGAAAAACCTTTTATCTTCAAAAGGGCAAATTGGAAATACAGCTTTTTCTAAAAGAAGGCCAGATATAACACATATTTTAGAAAATTAAACAAGGACATTTTAGCAAGGTATCTTAAACTGAAATGGCACATTCATCACCCTAGTCTGAACTGACAATACTGGGAGGTGGTGATATAGAAGGAATTCTCTACTATCTTGAACTGTCTGTGTTCTGATTATAATTGGGTCTTTGTTATCCAAACGCCTTAAACTTATTATCTAAGTCACAGATTGAAAGAATTTTAAAGAAGGGTCTTAAATAACTTCCATAGTTAATGACCATTTAATTTCTAATAAAATAAGTTCTGATATTTTGTCTTTTAATATGCTATTTTTTACACACTATAAAAAAACCAGAGAATGTCATAAAAAGAAATAAGATTTTGTGCTTGACATTGGAATTTGATTTTCCACATGGGTCCCTAAGTAAATCCAGACACTGTTTCCAGACCTGAAGCAGATGCTTGAAACCATACCTATGACAATGGTCTGGAGTGAGAGCTGTGAAATGAAACCAGAGATGTGATTCTAAATTCTAGTTGTAGCTAGAGGCATGTAACCCTGGCCACAGCTGACCCAGCATCTACCCCGCACTGCTACCGACTCCAGGCTGCTTCTGGTGGCAGCAACAGATTTCATGTCCAAAGCCCTAAACCTGCAAATGTCATAAGATCATCCAGGAACTTTTAGCAAGTCACATAAGCTCTCTAAACCTCGTGTTCCTCCAGTGTAAATTAAGGATGTGGCACTAGGTCATCCCTAGTTAACACTGAAGTTCACCCTACGAGAGATAACTTTTGTTTCCTTGACCAACGAGGCCAGATGTGGTGAGCGGCGAGGCACATTTCACAAAGTCTCACAGAGCCCCACACCCTCGTAAATGTACAGCTTCCCTTGGAGAGGTGAGCTTGATGGACAGAAGAAAGATCATACAAATCTAAGTCACAATGACCTTGAAGCCCGGATGACTCAGCCATTCATAACTAAGTGCTCATCAAAGCTGCCAAGACATCGTTATTAGGCAGAGATGCGATGTAAGGTAATTGCGGGAAAATGGTGGGATATCTGGGATTTCCTTAAACTAAAAGAAAAAAAAAAGTGTGGGAGACAGGATGGAATGAGATGAGAAAAATGTGTCTAATTGTTGGCGATGAAGGTTTGTAGGGGCTCGTACACTATTCTTTCAACTTTTGTGTGTGTTAAAAAATTCCGTGAAAAAATTAAATACTCGTGTTCACTCACATACACGCCAAATAGGGGTCGGGGTCCCACCCCATCATTTTATAAAATAAAGTGAAGCCCAGAGAAATAAAAAATGACTTGTCATACTCATTAATGGCAGGGCTAGGGTTATGTCCTCAAGCCACATGACTTCTGTGTGTGTGTGTGTGTGTGTGTGTGAGAGAGAGAGAGAGAGAGAGAGAGAGAGAGACAGACATTCTAATAAGTTAAAAGCTCCCCAAAATAGTCATTTTAATGGTCTAAATTTTTGTTATTTTTTCCCCAATTGTTTCATCCTACTCTAATTGATAGAAAAGACTTATTAGTATTTAAAAATATCCACATTTGGACCAAACAATTAACATGCTGTAGCCATTAAAAAATTTGTCTTATTAGGTAAATTAAGTATGTCTTGCAACCTGGCTCACACTATTAATTTACCTAGTCAAGCATGTCTTAATAACATGAATTTTTGATTATATATAGTTAACTCTAATAGCACACAGAGTGTTTTAAAAAATATTACCTTGATGAATTTTCATAATGTATAAACTCTGTTTTTCACTCTCCATCCCTGGCAATCTGGCTTCTTCCATCAACAATCGCTAACCATGCTTTGGAGCAGGTCATAACTGAACCTCAAACACCTTTATCTAATGTCAACCTTAGAAATTTGGTACTATTAACTAAACTCTCTTACATACTTGCCTCTTCCTGCCTGGGCTTCCGAGATACTACCCATGCTTCAACTTTCTCTTACTTCCTATTATTTCTTAGCCTCTCTGATGGCCCACTACTTAAGTATCAGTATCCCCCAAAGACCTGTCTTTGTCTCTTTATTTCTTACATTCTCCACCTTCAACTACAATCTCCATGCTAATCCCAAAGGTGCACCTCCAACCCTGGATGCTCCTTGAGCCTCAAGCCCAAGCAGCCAACGCTCACACAGGCATGTCAACCCAAAATGTCAAAAACCGACTCTTCATTTCAAGTCTGTTCCTCTTGATGGATGATTTACCTTGATGATAAAGTCACCAAGGTCAAGTCATTCTAGATTCCTCTTCCTTCCCCACTCCTCACATGTAATCAGTGTCCACCCCCTGTGTGTCCTACTGGCTCACATATTCTAAACTTTTTCCTTTCCCAACTGGGCTCTGGTCCAGGATGGTTTTTAAGGATATTTATAAAACATATTTTATTACAGCAGTAATCCATGTTGGTTGTATTACCACCCACAAACCCAGGGTTTTGGTATCTATCCTTTTCAGAGTTTGCCTGTGATCTATGAGGAAATAGATAATGGTAAAGCGTTCATGAAGTCAAAGTCATATTGATTTTGTTTCAAATTCTGGGTACATCACTTCCTATCTAGATAACTTTACATAAGATTGCTAATTCCCACTTTTCTCACCTGAAAAAAATTAGACAATAATATACTCCCACTAGATTACAATGAGTATTAAAAGAGATGTTTGTAAAATGTTTAGCATCATGCCTGACCTCTGGCAAGCAATTGAAAAAAAATCATAGTTATTATTACTCCTTACAAATATAGCAATATACTATTCACTGATTTGTAACTTCTTTTTTCATATAGTATTATGTTATGGATATCTTTTGATGTCTAAATATACACTTGTACATTTTCATGGTATTTCACTATATAGATATGTCATAACATATTTAACTAGCCACCTCTATTCTTTTGGATTCTTTCTAATTTTTGTCAGTATAAAGGAAATGGCAATAAACTTAACCATAAATATCTGCATGCTCATCTTATTATCCCTTTGAACGAATTTCTGAGTCCAGTGAGGAGCATGGTTTTCAGGCCTTTGCCACATGCCAACTGTTCTCTGGAGGGATTCCAATTTATATCATTCCAATTTATATAATCCCAGTAACAATGAAATTACCCAGTGTCTCCAACCTAACCTCCTATTTTACAATCCTCCAATCTGACTGTTCTAAAATGCAAATATAATATGTAACTCTTGGAGTCACAACCTTGCAGCAGTTCCCTGCCACACACAGAACAGAAGCTTTGCTTTTTCTTAAACCCCATTCCTGTGCCCCATCTCTCTACACACCTCACGGGCCGGTCAGTATGACCTGATTTTCCCTCCAAACACCCTCAAATATCCTCCCTTAGAGATCTAATAGACATCTCACACTCAACAGGCCCCAAATTGAAATCGTGACCTTCCCTATCTGGCAATTCCATCATTCCAATTTCTCAGGCCAAAAACCTTCAAGTCACTTTTGACTTCATTATTTCTCTTACAACTCACATCTTTTCCATCCAGAAATCCCAATTGCTCTAACTTAAAAAAAATTACCCAGAATCCAACCATTTCTCTACTTCCAATGCTGATACCCTGGTTTGAGCCATCATCATTTCTCACCTGCATTATAGGAACCTCCTAAATAGTCTCCCTATTTCTGTCTTTGCTCCCCTGTAGTCTATTCTCAACACAACAGCCCAAGGGATCATTGTAAAACATGGTATCGGTTTTCAAGCCTTTGCTTCGAACCCCCATATCAGTCAGGGTAAATCCAGATTCCTAAAGATAGTCTACAAGGCCCTACGTGGTTTGGTCCCACTGGCCCTCTGATCTCATCTCACACTGCCTTCCCCTTGTGGCTTCACTCCAGCCACATTCACTCCTTGTTAGTCCTCAAATACCCTGAGCATCCTGCCTTAAGGCTTTGGCACACACTATTCTTTCTGCCTGGAATGAGCTTCCTGAGATGTACACATAGCTCAACTTCCTTGCCCCCCTTCCCATCTTTGCTGGAATGAATGATACTCAGACTGTCCAACCTCACAGTGCAAGAGGTTCCTCCTCTCAATTCCCCTTTTCTGCTCTGCTTTTATTATATTTAGACCACTGACCAAACACTAACACACTATGTAATTTACTTCCTATATTTATTTTTATTTGTAGAATGTAAGCTCTAGAAGAACAGCGATCTTTGTATGTTTTGTTCAATAATGTATTTCAAGTGCTGAAGAACAATGCCTGTTACACAGTAGGCACACAGCAAGTAACTGTTTATCAAGTGAATAAAATATCTCAGGCAGTTTCATGCCGTATATTTCATGCTGCATATCCAAGGGTCAAGAAGGTAAAGCAATAAGGCAGAATGAAGTAGGGCAAATGGCTTATAGCAAGGTAGATGGCCCATGCTCCAGCCAAAGGGAACAGGATTGTTACCTGGCTGGAAAGTAGCCCCCCTACTGCCAGGGCGTGAGGGATGCACCTATATCCATTTGTCATTAAGATGGTGGTCCAAACTCTTATATTTAATCTTCTAGTTTTAGAATTCTGGCAGTTGTCAGATGTAAGCAACGGGTAAAAAAATTGGTTACTACCACATATCCACAGCGTTTGAACTTTTATTTGCTGTTCTGTAATTGTTTTTGATGTATATTTAATGTATATGTATATTTATTCTCCCTAACAAAATGACACCAACTTGAAAACAAAATTCTGGAAATTGATTAAAAATGTTTAACTAAAATGACAGGCCAAACGGGCCTCCACTGTGGGCTGTGATGTCAAAAAGCTTCCCCTGCAGGTTAGGTTAGATCTCTCTCCTCTAGGGATACCTGAATAGCACAGACTTATTTCTCACATCTCAGCTTCACTCCCCAGTGAAGCATCTCTGACGCCCACTTCCTGTGTCGTAGCCCACAGTGCCCTGGCCAGGCCTCAGTCACACACCTCTGGCATCTCTAAATTACGCCCCTTCTGAAATAGTGCAGACATAATTCTCAGACCAGCTGATGCCTAATTAACACAAAGCGCAAACTAAAGTCCAAGTTAATGCTGGTTTTTTTGTAAATGACAAAATTACTTCAATATTCCATTCTCTAAAAAGTAATCTTTTAATTTTTATCTAAAGATTTATTAATAAACATGTACACTACAAATGGCTCTTTGAATAGATACTGACCTTCAGAGTACCATGGATAAATGGCTTATAAACAAAAAGATAAGGCTATAAAGTCACCAGTTAATCTGGATAAGAGGGGCTACAAAACAGACGATATTCATATATTTACAAGGGTTTAAGAGGTGCTAGAACATTCTAAAGTTAGCAAAAAATGACATCTCAAAAAAAACCCTTTTCTAGCCACATATTAAGCCCTTTCTCAAAAAATATAAACATTATTTACAATTTTCCTTTATTAAATCTTGTTTTTAAAGATACTTTAAAATCGATTTAAAATTTTATAATGCCAAGAAAGTATTTTTTTTTTTAAGAGTGGAAACTATAAATACAGGAGAAAAAATTATTTTTATAATTACAGGATCCCTAAGTAAGCCAAAGCAGAAATATCAGACAAAGGCTGATAACTGCATTTTCACATGATTCCACAAGATGTCAGCATGTAACTGAACAACTTCAACAGCGGTGGTGGTGGGGAGGGGGTGTATTCACTTAAACAGAACAATAGAAACCCTTTCATTTCATGATCATACACTAGAGCTTTAGTAACTCACTTCCTAAATGTATTTTCATGTTTATTTCATTATTGTAAATCTAGTTCTTAATATATTCTTACAGTCGTTTGTAAATACTGATATTTAGATATTTCTTTTTTGAAACATCTTAATTTTCTTTTTCCTAACATAACTCTCCCTAAATCCTTCTTCTGATGCAATTAGGAACCTTCAAATATTTATTGAAGTCCAGGAATGATCCTAGGCACACACAAACATTAGCCTATTTGCCTATCTGGGTTAGTTATTTTTTGCCCATTTTATGGATGAGAAAATTTAAGGAAAAAGATCAGTGGTTCACACACAAGGAATTCTTTACTCACTACACATTACACATTCAGTGGGCAACTAGAGGCTCTTCAGAAGTCGTGTGTGTGTGTGTGTATGTGTGTGTTCAGACAGTTTTGTCTTGTTATCTTCCTTTGTTCCCCATTAACAACTCACATACTGAGTCACCAATACCTAGCCAACTGTTAATACTGATCATTACCAGTAATAGAGATTGTTATTGAGATTGTTCTTGTTATTGTTATTGATGTCCTTCACTTACAAGTAGTACCACCATCTAGAAAGTCATACTATAAAAACATACAAAAAATTCTGGGGGACATTAAAAAAATACTAAAGTCTGAATAAATACATATCTCCAAAATTTTCTTACATCATTTGTATTCTTATCTTGCTTTTCATATTTTTCTCGGTCATAAGCCATTTTCTTCAGCAGTTTCTTCATGGCTTTTTTATCCTTTTTATGATTTTCAGTGTTTTGCTTCCTCACTTGGTTGACAATAAACTTGGGGATCTACAGAGAAAAACAATTCAGGTTGGGGAGGAAAAATAAATGGCATCATTTTAAACTACAGGAATAATTATCTTTATTTCCGAAATTTCGAGAAGAAGAAAGGGTTTGTCTTTTTGATAAGACTGCCACTTTACATGCACTATTCATTAAATCTGTGAAAAGAAAATGCATATTATTCATTTAGCAGGTGTACAGAGCACCCACGTGATGTAATTGACCACCCATTGTGTACAGTTCCAAAAGAGACTTTGTGAAGTTCAAGGACACGGTGGCCATCTTCCATGCCATGGATGTCCAGACTGGAGACTCCCTGAGGCGACTGGCAGCAGAGGCCACCACCTCGGCAGGTCCTCCTTTTAGCAGCCACTATCGACAGCCCTGCTAGCTAACCTGCAGCCCCTTTCTAATAACCAGCTACCCTCTGCTGTCACAGGAGGAAGAACAACTCCCCAAGAAACAGGTGCTGACAGGTAGCTAGGAAAGAATCCAGGAAAAATTTATCTTAAGAAATCACACTAGCAATAACAAAATATTTTAAGTTGCCAAAATGTAACCATGAAATAAGTTAGCATTTCAAAAATAGAGATTTAATAAATGGACATTAATTTTTTTTAAAAAAACCCCTGCATTTGAAATCATTTACATCAGTTGCCTTTTTATAGGATATAAAAATAAAGACTTCAGAATCTAGATATCATCGCTCTTTTTAACAAATTAATATTTGGAGGTTCTTCAAATAAGACATTAAGATAGTTAATATTATAATTTTGCTTGGAATTTCTTTAGGTCATTTTTCTAAATGCCTATAAAATGCCTCTTTGCAAAATTATAAATTCCACTGGAAAATGAGAACTTAATCAACTAAGCCTCTCATCCACCACAACGTTCTGATTATCTGTCAAAACTCAAGCTCAAAATAAAGGTAAAACAGAAGAAACCATTGTCAGCAATCGGGGAATGTATGTATCTCTTTAAATAAAGAGTCTATGAAAAATAACCGTGAATGATCTAAAGCCAAGACTGCATGAGCTTTTAAAAAGACAATAGACCTAAATATTGAGAAAAGAGAAAACGGACAAAAGTAAATAAATAAGGAGTACTTCTTACAAGGCATGTTTTCATAATGTCATGATTTTATTTTATTTTATTTTTTTTGAGACAGAGTCTCACTCTGTTGCCTGGGTTAGAGTGCCATGGCGTCAGCCTAGTTCACAGCAACCTCAAACTCCTGGGCTCAAGCGATCCTTCTGCCTCAGCCTCCCGAGTAGAGTAGCTGGGATATAGGCATGCACCACCATTCTCAGCTATTTTCTATGTGTATTTTTAGTTGTCCAGCTAATTTTTTTCTATTTTTAGTAGAGCCGGGGTCTCACTCTTGCTCAGGCTGGTCTCCAACTCCTGAACTCTAACGATCTGCCCGCCTCAGCCTCCCAGAGTGCTAGGATTACAGGCGTGAGCCACCACACCCGGCCTAATTTCATAATTTTAAAATAGAAATTTACAGGCCCTACCTTACCTATGTGAATAAAACACCCTTAATATTTCTACACTCACAAATTTTAAATGCAATTTAATAAACCTGGCAACAGACATGCAATGTGTTTTCTAACACATTAAGAAAAAAAATCATTATAAACAATTATGTTAAGAAATTACAGGATCGTTAACAGAGTTTAAAAATATATACTTACTGTCCACAGAAGTTTTTGATACTTAATCAACAAGTGCATGATATTTGCTGTCCCAGCAGCCATTACAAATTCTCGCTGTTCACTGGACTTCAAACCCAATGCATGACACATAAAGAGATTAGGGGCCATGACCATGGCTACGTTCTTGACAGTCATTTTATTCTTCTCTTTATTATCTATTACTCTTTGGAGAAATTCAAGCAAGGCCTGAAACAGAAATGACTCTTTGAGATTTGCGTCATACAGGAAGATAAGAGATTAAAGCACTGTAGCATAGAGAATTTTTATTTCATTTTAAAAAATAAGTTGTGCATAATCACAGTTGGCTAGCTACATCCCACAAGACTTGTTATCAAAGTTTCTCCATTTGGTTGGCGCACCCTGAGATGGTGCTTTGCTTCCACTAAGGACCACGGGACTGGCGAATGAAGGAGAGAGGGCACACATCTGAACTAGGTTGCAGGGAGAAGAATGAAGAAGTGTCAGATGTCAGACCTCTGGCCTACAGGAGCCATGGAGCACTGAAAAGTAGTTTAAAATATCATACAAACATACTGTATGTTTGTACTTTTCTCACGACGTACTGTACTTTTCAGAAAGTGCTGTACTTTTCTCCGTATAGTTTAAAGAAAGAAAACAGAATTCCTTTAAAAAGACTCATTGGACCTCCATTTCATTTGCTTAAGGCACTCAATCGTTGGCTGGCATGGCACCTAAAAAGAATGAGCCAGTGCAGTTGTGTGCACCTCGAATCTCCAGGACTCAGGAGGCTGAGGCAGGAGGATTGCTTGAGCCCAGGAGTTTGAGGCCAGCTTGGACAACGTGGGAGACCCCCACCTCTACAAAAAATAATAACAACAAATTAAAACAATTTTTTTAAACAAATATTGTTCTAGGGAGGGAGGATAAATGAGGAGAGACCCAAGAGAAAAGACTTTTTAAAAAATGAGTGAAGGAATGAATGAAAAGGCATTTTTTATCAGAACAGACTCGATTATGCTCTGGTGGATGCTACCTGCCCTCCACCTCTGTGGCAGATACTCATCAACCTCTGAGGCCACCCTCCGCAGAAGCCACAGGCACTCTACCCTGAAAGGGTTTAAGGCTTCAAGTTCCTCTTTTGCCTTCTTACTTAAATTAATTTGGTCTAGAACAATAATAAAAACTGCACAGGTATTCAATGTTCCCTCTGGGTGAGACAGTGTATTAAGCACATTATAGAGATTATCTTATTTAATCCTTACTGGAGGCAGATGCTATAATTACCCCATTTTACAGATGAGAAAACAATGTTTTAAAGAAGGTAAGTAACTCACTGGAGGTCACAGAGCTAGCAAATGGTGGGAAAGGAATTTAACTGCAGGTCTATCTGGCTTTTGTTTCTAAACTCATTAACTACCATAACAATCATGTTTTCTTATTTAAAAAATCCAACCTGAAAAAGGCCAAATATACTACACCAAAATAGAAAAAAGGAAAATCCCACAGCATCTATCTTTCAAAGAATTTCAGGAAAAGGAAACTTCCTCTAAGTGTTAACAGGTTGATCTTGAATCAAATTTAGCTGCTATGTAGACCTCAAAAATTTGAAACAAACTAAAGACAGAGCCTTAAATATCTAACAATGAGATTTATGTATCTAATTTCTGGTACAGTGCTCAGAAAGTAACATTGTAATCCAAGCATAAAGTTATATAAAAACAACACGTTCTCAAATGAGGACAAAAGATTAATTGGTGAAGTTTGAAAAAAATATTTAATTTTGTTCCACAGAGACCAAAATAATTGTTCAGGGACCAGTGTATCTCTTTCTTTATGAGCATAAATTACAGAGATTAGGTAATAAACCATTTTTATTAGGGTGTGCATATGCAATAAGGTTATTCAAAATATTGCTATCAGAATAGAGAGCAACAGAAAGAGAGGTGATATGAAATTAATAAGATGTTAGCCTAGCCCTTGCTGAAAGAACTGCATTATTTTCTTTTTATCAGAACTGTAAGAACTTCTCCTTTAAAAAAAAAAGTGTGTACTGGTGTAGACATATCACTGGACCCAATGGAAAATCCAGGCTTGACTCCCAGCATAGTCAGTTACTTATTAGCTACGTGTGATCTTAGGGTAAATCTTTTCATACCTTTGTTCTTTAAAGTTTTCTCATTTGTAAAATGGGAATACTAATCTAGCATGCGAAGTCTGAGACAACGTATTTAATGAACTACTTAAAACTACAAAAAGGATAAATGTCAGTAATTATATTAACGTGTATCTTCTCTTGATATCTTAAAACCAGTCTTCATTATTTCTCCAAGTCAAAGGTAGGTACCCTCATTGGTCCAAACGCACAAGAATCCAAAGTAAAAAATAATTCTGGTTAAGCAGTTAAGCCCAAAGACACCTGTCACTTTCCCCTTAAGCCAGGATGTGGTATTTATGGTGGTGCCTCCTAAATCTTACTTGGGCTTGCCATAGGATTATTCTACACAAGTCACACATGTGATTCTGTCCCCCAACATGACAACCGAAGAGAGTGGTGCTAGCACTGGATAAATTGGGGAACTCTGCGTTAGGCTTCCTAAAACTGTATTACGATGGAGTTTCCCTTCTCTTTTACAGAACTAAATTTAAGGTTTATTCTTTGTACATATGGCATTCTTATTACAATGTTTCTATTATTAAAATTCTTGTTTGAGACCTTCATCAGAGCTGGCTAATTAAGTCACTGAAGCTTAAGTAAAATTACTTGTTTGCATCTCCCAGTTTTTGACTGGAAAAAAAAAAGTATTTCCCCCCGTAATTATAAAATTATGCTTCCAGTAACATCACATGCAAAAGAAAATACCGT
Organism: Cheirogaleus medius; assembly: GCA_008086735.1. Taxonomy (NCBI): domain Eukaryota; kingdom Metazoa; phylum Chordata; class Mammalia; order Primates; family Cheirogaleidae; genus Cheirogaleus; species Cheirogaleus medius. The sequence goes on from VBSM01000361.1 coordinate 77,304,944, forward strand.
AAAATTTTAAAAATATATTTTTAAACAATTTTTTTAAAGGAACATGCCTGGGACTTAGAGGCAAAGTCCAAAGAAGAGTTCTAGACCAGCCTGGCCCGATAGCAACCATATTGGAATAAGTGTTTCCTCTTACAACGAAGCATACTCGTCTGAAGACAGGTATATTTTAAGTAAATCACATATCTTTCAATTCCTACTTTATACTGCTCATTCACAGGGCTGTCACCTAAACAAGAACCTTTATGTGAGTAAGAAAAAGATGTTCCTTCCTCTTTCCGGGTAGTTGAAGCCCTACTGTCGAGGTCAAGGCTGGCAAGCAGAGAATAGGTTGGATAATCGGCCTCACTTGTCCTGAGCCATGTGTCCCTGTGTCAGCCACAATCTATACAACCTTACACAGCACCCCGGGTCACATGGCGTTTGAATGTAACCCTTTCTGGAATTGGCCTTTGTCTCAAAAACAAATCAAAACAAAACGCAATGCTGCCTTGTGGGTTATTCATTTGACAACCAGTGAAGCAAAAGATTTTTTCCGACTTAGTAAAGGGAATAATTCTTTGGAAGTTCTCCTGTAGCGGAGGTGGCGCTTTGCTTCCAGTAATCCTCATAAGCTGCTTCATCCAGAAAAGTTGAGTATTAATATTCATTCCATGGGCATTAAGGAACTATCACTCATGTAGTTACAATTCAAAGAGTTTTAATGAGTTGCAGGAAAAACTTTCCGAGATTTACCAATTGGTGGTTTTGTTTCCTTGACTTGAAATGTCTTGCCATGAGATTTCATTTTAAATAGAAAGAAATGTAGAGGGTAAAGAGGTAAGAACCCCACCCTACCTATTTAAAAAAAAAAGTTTTAAGGCAATGGCAAAACGTAAGATAAATACTTTTCTAAATTATGTATTAATTTTTTTCGTTTTTCTTTTATAAAAGTTTATAAACCTTTACAACTAGTCTATAAACTCCTGCCATTAAGAAAAATAAATCAGCGTGCAACAATCCACAATTATGAGAGCCTCTGACAACACCTACAATAAACAGTATTAAATCATATAAATATTAGATCAAATCACTCCAAAATGATGATATAAATCAGAAACTCAGGATAAGCCCTTAGAGAAATAACTGGAATTTGTCTGAGTTGGTCTATCTTTTGACTAACAAACATTTCAAATCACCATTATGACTTATTTCAAACTCTACCACTTTGAACTACAGACAACTGTAATATCTTTAGGCAGCAGTGGGTTACATTTAATAAGTCTTTGGACTTTTGGTTTAGACATTTATATTCCACCTTACTAACACATGTTGATTAAATAAAATTTGGAAAATGCAGAAAAATAGAAAAAGAAAGTTAAAAAGTAACCATGTTTCCATTAACCAACAAACCTCAATCATCTGCTTTGGAAGAAGAAATGCTATAGTAAAAATTTAAAACACAGAAAAACCCAGTAATATTAATAACAACCCAGTAAATAAATTAATAAGGAATCAAAAACTTGCTTTCACTCTCTGTTCTTAAAAGTAAGCTTTTTCTTTATAGACTTTTATTAATATTCCCAAGATAAACATCGTATTGTTTTGCCACAAATAGAGAAAATTACTCTGCTTAGTTCTCAGGGATATTTAATGTAAATTAACTGAGCTGACCTTCAGTGTGTCCCTGTTTGCATCAGGTAGGAGGATGACAAGAAGGTTCAAAGCCTGTAGTTGTTGCTTCTTGGTTGGAAGATCTGCAGACAGATTAAATAAATCTGAACTCTTTACTGAACATTTTCCTTTACTTTCTTTCTTCATTTTTTAAGAAAAAAGTTATTTGGCATAAACATTACTATAAAATGTAAGACACAACGACTGAGCAGCAAGCCTTGTTGAGAGTGTGTTTGTGGGAGATGCGTAGAAGCAGCTGCTAAGAGCTTCCTCTCTCTCAGAATGCTCACTTCCAACTGTGATCATATGACGAGCGGCCTTATGTTTGCAGACACACAACAGTGCTTTGGAAATAATTTTAACTTCTGTGTGATAATTATTCTCCAATGAAAAGACATAAAAGATTGGACCTTCCATCATAGGGTGTCAGGGGGCATTTGTAACAATCAGCTTTCTTTCTTTTAATGGTGGGTGAAAAAATATAAGGCGAGAGGCCATGAATTCCAACAGGAATGTGTAAAACAGGGCCTGGAACACAATAGGTGTTCAATAAATGAGAACACCAAGCAGCAATTACAGAAAGGTTGAAGAAGTACATTGTTATCATTAATACTGTCATTTTCAGTAGCCCTTACCCCATTTAAGTAATATTTGTAGATACTTGGAATCATTCCAGTATTTCATTTTCAGTGATAAATTTGGTCCTTTAATCTATATCCAGGAAATGTAGACAGAAAAAAGCACAACCATTAAAAAATATTTTAAAAAGATTATTTCTTCTGTTTAAAAAAGAAATCTGTTAAAAAAATACTTTAAACAGAAGATGATTTCAGCCATCTCTCTCCTAGAAATTCTGAAGAAATGTGATGATACTAGGTGACTTATGAAATCATCTCAATATTGCATGCTTTAAGAATAGACTGGAACAGTTCTGGTTGACACTGTCGTTCACCATAATCAGATAATAGAGCTCCTCTTTCACTCTCAAAAGTGTCCCACCTGGGAAATTAAAGATATGGTCACTTGAATGTGATGATGGCATTTTACCTTTTTTTGATGGCCTCTAGGAGTAAAAGGGATAGCTATAGCAGTACATAAACCTTATAAGATTTCTGTGTTCACTGGAAAAAGTATCAAGAACGATTAGAGATGTTAATTTGGAGCTTGCCCACGACCACAAAATGGCAAGACATAAAAAGTTTGTGACCTTCCACCAATGAGGCAGCAAAATGCTTTGTTCCATGTTTCTGCATGACAATCTCAGAATTTAATTTTTCAGGAAATGCTCACAGGCTCTACCACGTCTCCTTGTGCTTTTATGATAACTGTTAATCCACAGCTTCTCCAGTAAGTGTTGCTTTTAACACTTGGCAAAGAAACTGCATCAGAGATCTTATGTGACTCATTCTATTATAAGAGAAACGTAAAGTTTCCAGGTTTTAACACTATAATGCATTGTGTTTCTTAAATGCCATGCATTTAAGATTAAATTAATCTGTATGTGATGAGAACATTCTGTTATCTATTTATTCAGAGATGCATGTTTATAAGAGAAAAAGAAAACAGTGCATGGCCTTTGAGCACCAGCTGACATCAGCAGGTCAACATGGCTATCCAAATACATCTGGTTATGTTCTTTGTAAGGCCAATGTCATTAGAACAATTAACATGAATGGCACCAGCACAAGGACTGCTTCAAAGAGGAACAGCACTTACTCTGGACAGCCTGGAAGGCTTTGAGATACTCCACACTGAGCAATGGCTGGGGCAGCTCCCGGATGAACAGCTTCAGCAGGCTGGCTGCGTCGTGCTGTTTGACACTTTCCCAATTAAAAGTCCCTTCATAAAACTTTGCTTCTAGTTCTTGGCAAAGATTCTGAAAGGCATGGGGAAGGGGTGGGAGGGGAAGCTATCAGTAAGTGCATTTTTCCCCCCCGCTAAGAGTGTGATACATTTTCCACTTTACAAGAGATTCTACTCTTTAGAAAAGACATATCAAAGTACCAAAAGTCAATACTTCTCTGTTACTCAGAAAAAAATACTCCCTCAACATCTATTGTATTTTACCAATAAAAAATTATACCACAGGTCAACAAATTTTTTTTAATGTATACTTTTTCCTGGACACTTAACAAACCTTTAGTAGCAAAGGTTTAAGAGATTGGTTAAAATAATCTTTTCCTTTGGGGGCTTTACCTAGATACTATAAATCTTCATTAAATTAAGAAACAAAACCATTAAAAAAAAAACAAGCCTATATTTTAAATTATTTAGAAGTATATTACGTAACAAAATACATAATCAATCCCTGTGCCAAAACCAGAAAGCTACCTCTGATTAGTCACCTCTGGGAAATGGAAAACCCAATTCTACAGCAAATGAGGCATGAAAATACATCAATATACCTGTCTTACATGCACAGTCATCCTGCTGCCAGCTACATGAGTCCATGTAGAATTAGAAATACCGACTTCATTTACCTCAAGGCCTCTACAAAATTTGCCAGGCAAATTATTACTAATAAATCAATTTAGTTTCATAATTACTATTTTCTGTATGCTTCTTTACTGTGACATACATAAATCCTACCATGTTAGAAATCCTTCCAAGTTTCTGTCACTTCCTTCTGTCATGTGAAACTATTCTCTCAAAGAATGTTCTTTGTTTTTCTTGTAAGGTGAATTAGCACATTTTCTCTTCCCAACACTACCCCTATCCTCCGCCCCAAATACTGTTGTAATTGGTAAGTTACATGGAGGTAAACCTAGAAAGGGGGAGTGGGGGAGGGTGGAGGGGAGAGAGAGAGGGAGGGAGGAAAAAAAGGAGAAAAGGAGAAATTGAGAGAGAGGGAGGGAGGGAGAAATAGAAGGCAGAGAGGGAAAGAGAGAAAAAGGGAGTGGGATACAGGGAGAGAAGGCGGGGACAGAGAGGCGGGCAGGGAAGGACAACAGAAGGAGATGGACAGAGAAGGGGGGAAGGAAGGAGAGGGAAGAGTACAAAGAAATTTGGTGGGGCAGGGGAGAAAAGAGACAACCAAAATTTTTGCACGTTATCTTTTAAATTATTTATAATGGACCAGCTGCTGCATAATTTGGCATATGACAACACGCTGGGTTGAAGAGTTGAGCCAGCTGAATCCGCTTAATTGGCCTTCTTAGAAATTACACTTAGTTAAACTTGTCCTTCTGCCAGCCTTCTCATCACAAAGTAAAATCTGCATTATATTCACTATTCTGTACCAAAGTAAACGTGTTGCAACTCCTGTGAGCTGCCATCGTGCTCTGCTAGTGAGGGCCCAGGCGCTTCAAACAGTGAACAGAGCAGCACTACTCTTGCCGATATGGGTAATATGATATTACGTTACGTGTTTCTGAGGGATTATTTCTTTGTAAGAGAATGTACTTCTCAACAGAATTTACCTCAGAATCACACACACACTGTCCATGACTGACTGGGGATGAACACGCCATAAGTGTCAGTCCATGAAGTGAGACAACGGTAAGTTATCAAACTTACAAACACACAGAAACAGTTTCAGGGACCTCTATGTACCAGACACCAAACCCAGGGGACACAGGCGGAATTCTGTGAGCAGTGTATATCAGTTTACTAGCATCCTATTAGAATGAGATCACTATGTATTTAATAGCAAGAGCCAAAGATGCCGAAACTAGTGGCCTAGATTAAGGAAACTAATCAAAATAAGAAGGTGATGCAAACCGTGGAATGTCTGAAGAAGAATAATTCCCATTCTGGCAGCACCGCAGTCCATTAGTCACAGGCAAGAACAGTGTGCACCCACCAAGAATCACTCCATCCTGATCCAGCTCTAAAGATCTCATGTAGAAAAAATCTTAAGGAAATGTACAGGGAATATCTTCTCCCTCTAACCTATTTTCTCTTGGATTTTCAAATTCAGGAAGCCAATAGATTGGATGTAGGCAGTTACTTGTGCTATCTCAGTGGAGAGCTCAATTTAGAAGACAGGGCAAAAAAAGATAATGACTGCTGACTGAAAACTTTTTCTAGATAAATTTTCCAGATAGAGCTACAATTCCAAGTATAAGTCCCCTTTAAAATGCAAATCCGCTGGGAGACAAATGTAGCATGCCTCTCCCTTCAGGGATATTCCATTTTTATCTGGCATTCATGGAAGTTTTACTTTCTCCACTGTAAGACTTGGGGGCAAAGATGGAACCCTGGGGTAGCAGAAAGGAAATGCCATCCAGAGAGAGAAGAAAAGGGGGAAAGAGGTGCTCATACTGGGATGTTTGGGAATCCCTCACTTCTTTCACCTGCCAGACTCAGACTACTAATCTGCTCACCTGCTAACATCTATGTTCCTGCATTAAAAAAGAAAAAAAAAACCCAAAACTCAATTGTTATTACTCATCCTGAATAAATCTATCACTAGCCCCCCATTAATATTTTGACTCATCATATTCTCTAATCATAATATTATTACAGGTAATATGGTGATTTTGAAAAAAAACCCCAAAAAATCATAAGTAACTGTATAAAAACTAATATAAAATGAATGTTAAGAGATTTTATTGTTTTATCTTATCTACTCTACTAACAATGGAAATCACGGGTAGCAAGGACAAGTTAGCTTTTAAAATGCAAAAGTATAATTACACAAAAAATGTTTACATTGGAAGAACCAAGAAATTACCTTGATTCTCATGGCAGCTCCAGGTATTCGTAAGAGGCCTTCGGTTCCCAAACCTCCCTCTTCAATTCGAGAAATCAGCTGTGTATAAACAGAAAAACATTCTGATTTTGATATTTGTAACAGGTACAATCCAAATTTAGCATCTGTTTCACATATAAATAAATGAAAACGATTACAATGATATGTAAGCTGGATTTTATGAGGTTGAGATGCTATTGCACTTAACCACTATCCTTTAAAACAATAAATCCAAAAACTTTAGTTATGATTTAGAAAAAGTTGGGTCTTATTCTACTTTGAACGGTATAATTTCACAGAACAGCTGTGGTACTCCAAACAGGGAATGAAGAGTTTATTGTTTAAAAGCAACTAAGAAGATCCCTTTCTTTTACTTTTCCACAAATTCTGCAATCAAATAAATCTTATGAAATTCTAGTATCTGCATATTTACATCTGATTTTTGGCTTATTCCAAGAAAGAATTATTTATGATATTAAGAAAGAAAACTGTTTGCAAATATTCATTTTGGATATAGCTTCTAAATCACACCTGATGCCCAATGAATACATACAGATCTCTGTATCTCCAGAACCCCATCAAAAAGTTTTTTGTTTCTTTTAATAAGGCAGAAATTCACAAAAATAAGGCAAATGGAGAAATTACAATGACAAGCTGTTAGAAGCTAAGAAGAAGATAAAAGAGCGGTCAGTTTCCTGGCAGAGTGATCTTCCAATTGGAATATGCATTCCCTGAGCAGTACACAAATTTACAGAAAGTATTCTATTTTAAGGAAATCAATTTTCATGTTCTCAGTTTAAATATAAGACATGTCCTAGCATCATATAGGTTTTCTTTCCTACCACCCACTCCCCATTCACAGTATCCTCACTCACCGAAACCATACTATAATTTCTCTGCATACCCTAAGGTATAAAATCTTCCAGAGTGCCAAAAGAATGTAAAAAAAAATTTTTTTCAGGGAAGCCTTTTTTAATGATTAGCCAAGGCTCTATAAACTACATCAAGCTTACTGTTTTTCCCTTGCATATAAAAGTTTCTGTTAGGAGCAAAGCACGGCATCATAAACACAGTCTTTTGACCTTTGTCTAGGTGTTCTGAAATCAGATATATTGTAGCATGTGGACACTGGAAGAGATGGCAATTTTTTCTTTAATGACCTCACCTCTTCCATCCCTGGACTGGATTATGGCCAAATGCACTGATATTGAAGGAGTCAGGTAAGAATTAAGCAAAGAATAGTCTAAAAATTCTCCTAAGGATTTATTATTAGGAAAATAGAGACATCTCAGACCAGTCAAAGCACTACATGATTTTTTAAAATTCAACTGGAATATTTTCTAAGACCAGATTTTTCAAGTGACACTGAATAAAAACCCACAGCAAAAAATTTTACATGAATTATTTTACATTAGATGGACATTATTAAATAAGCTACTTAAAACCAAATTTAAGAAATATTCAATGGATAGCCAATTTTCATTTTATTTCATCTTATAAAATGTTTAAAATGCTTCTACACCCTATTAACAAAAAATGAAATTATATGTTAGCTGCTGGAGCGAACTAGTTTTTAGCAATATGTGCCTTTCACTTTCACTAAATACACAGGAAAAACTGATCGTGACTTCTAAATAACTGAATGAGAGTAATTTCTGCAATTTTATATTTGAGCCCTTTTAATTACTCTCTGAGGCTGAATACCGGCACCCAATAGAGTTATGTATACATATTGTCTGAAGGAATGCTGTATGTTTGCTCATATTGAAAATAACATATTTTTAGTTATCATATTATATTACATTATTAAAATATAAATAATAAGAAATACTTTATAGCTCTCCTTTTATTTTCAAGACAAAATAGAGATGGAAAAAATCATATTGACTTATATATTTTAATCATGCTGGTTTTCCTAATTTATCTTACAAGGTATGTTCTATAATTTTCATAGCATTTCTCAAAATATATATTACATGCTTATGTGACTTGGAAAATGAAATGAAAATGAAGTCAGACTTTTTGACACAAAGCGTAGTTGATTCAACTGATTAGTTTGACTGTGAGAACACTGGATTTGCTAATTAGGTTTTAAGGCAAATTTTTTCATAGATTAAAATTAACAATATTTCTATTTCCCCAATCCTTTCTGAGAATATGGTCTAAATAAAGTGTCTCTGAGCAAAAAAAAACAAAACAGATACAGTTCACAAACATTACATAAACTTTATTAGTTCCCTTTTTGGGCATACATCCTCAAAAATTAAAGTATAATCCTCTAAAGACTGGTAATGAATCGTTTTGCAAATCAGTGGTTTCCAATTCTTTCCTTTTTACAAAATTGACAGAAGATCTAACTGAATTCTCAGCTGAAAAATCAAAAAATATTTTTCATAATAGATCACTGATTTTTGCTTAAAATTCAGAGGCAGATTTTTTTAATTGCTATATCATAGTTGTACATATTTTAGGGTACATGTGATATTTTGATACGTTTATACAGCATATAATCATCAAATCAGGATAGTTGGAATAGCCATTGCCTCAAACCAGATAAGCATTATCTGCAAGTAAATTCTTTTTATTCCCCTTTATTTTTTATATATACAAAAACACGTTAGGGCTGTAATGTAATACTTCAAACTGGTAGGCAGCCAGAGTCTCCAGAGAATGCTGAAGAGACCAAAAGTGTAAAATAATTAAATAAATAAGAAAAAGTTTCAAGAGAAAGTGACCAAGGGAGATTTATCTTAATGGACTGGATATAATCCTCAGCCTGAATGTATTTCCATGGTGTGATGGTGAAATCTGTGTGTCACCTTAGCTGGGCTATATTGTGCCCAGTTGCGGAGTCCAACAGCAATCTAGGTTTCAATGACAGTATTTTTTAAGATGTATTTAACCCTTAAAAAAGTAGACTTTGAGTAAAGCAAATTACTCTTCATGACATGGTGGGCCTCATCTAATTAGCTGAAGGCCTAAAAGATGGAGGTTTCCTAAAGCAGCAGCAATTCTGCTTCAAGACTACAACATAGAAGCCATGCCTAAGTTTCCAGCCTGCAGATTTTGGACTCAAGACTGTGGCATCAACTCTTGCCTGAGTTTCCAGCCTGCCAGCTGCTCTACATGTTTCAGACTTGCCTGCCTCTACCATGGCATGAGCCAATTCTTTAAAATAAATCTCTCCTCTCTCTCTACATATATTTTAATATTCGTTCTGTTTCTCTGGAGAACCTTGACTAATACACCTAGAAAGGATGCTGCTGAGATCTCTGCTTGGTATAGCCAGCTGTGTATAGTAACTTGCACCTTTTATTGACAAAAGGATTTGAATATGTAGTCTATATTTTGTAGCCTCTTTCTGTTAATCACAGGTACTGTTGACAACTCCCCACACAGATACAGGTTCCACAGGCAGTGGCTGGCAGAGGCTGATGAGTAGGATAAACTGTTTAGAAAGTTTGTCAGGAGAAACAATGAGATCCAGGTTTGAATATAATGGTGGAGATGAGGAATGAAGGCCCCAAAGGTTAGTAGAGAAGACAGGGAAATGACTGGTTTGGAATAGGGGAAGAATAATTGCCAAGTAGACTGAATCTTAGTATTGGATGAGTTTGCCGAGCCAATTAACTGCAAATCAATTTCTGCTCTCCCCAGGAACTTCAGAAACTGCCATATGCCTGGGCTATAGGAAAGAATCTACAGTGTGGGTAGTCCATACCTGATCTGACCTGCCTTCCTCACTGTGCATTCCTTAGCTTTTATCAAATGTAATCTGTGATGCTGAACAATGATGGCTCAGAGCTTGGATGGAAATTTTTATATTGCCACAGATAATCCCCTTATGAATAATTGAGTGTTGACTACACAAGTGACTTAATAGTTTAGCAATCATTTTCTAATTCTACTTTATGGTTTCTTTGCCTACTTTGTAAATAGGCACTGGTAAATTAAATTGGACATCCTCACTGTAAATAGGAAAGCTTAGGAAATACATACAGGCATGAAATATTCATGAGGAATCAATTCCCTAGAAATTTATAAGCAGTTCCCACTCCTATGTGTTATAGAATTGAAATCTCAATTATACAAAGCCAGCTAATATAAGACTGGAAAATGATGCCAGGTAATCACAGTTACAGTAATAACACAGAAAGCATCACCATGAAATAAAAATTATGAGCCCTTGGAACAAATTCGCTTCCTGAATAGAAAAATCAAAGTACAAAATAAAAGAGCATATCAATTGTAAAACTATATTATAATAATATGAATGCAACAAACCACTAGCAGAGCAAGTATGTTCTATCTAGTCTGACCAGTTCAGGCCTACTTACTTTTTGAAAGATCAAGGGTATTCGAGTTCCTGGTACTTTCCTCTGATCTTGTTCTAACAATACCGTCAATGGAACACCAAAAAGACCAGAATCTGCAAGAAGAAAACAAAATGTCTTCACTTCCATCAATCTATAACATATTAATACAAAAATGTTAAAAGCATAAGATTTCTGACATTGCCATTCAATCAGACAATTATTTATTGAGCATTTACTAAGTGAATGACATAATCTAGCCATAGGTATACAAAGGCCAATAGTCCTACCTTATTGAGCAAATTGGCAGGAAAAGACAACTAAACAAATGATTGCAAATTAATCACCAAAATAATTAGAAAAATACAAACTACTACATAAAAGAAATAAATTACTGTAAGAATATGCAAAATATTCAAATACTTTTGGTAAATGTAATCAAATTAAAAGTTCTGACTTAAAAGCAAATATCACTTATCTCTTCCATACTACATTGTATTTAACATTCTACAATACTGGCAAATATAAACACTTGCTTTTTGAGATGTCAGCCAATATCATGACCTCGTTCTACGAATGTTTCTCTTTGGAAAATATAGTTGATACTAGGTATTCTTGAATTTAAATTTCTAGTTTTATATAGGAATAACTCCAAAAGAAATGACAAGTCATAATTTATAATTTTTCTAAATGGAAGTCACTAGGCCTTGAGTCTGGTAGGAACATAGCTTCTACCAGCACCTCCCTCCGTCACTGAGTGGATAGTGAGCACCAAAGTGATAATTTTTTCCTTTATGACACACATCATCAGAGAAATAAAATTCATCTGTGAACATGGAAAAGGGTATGAGGACAGACATTAGACACTGTGACACTTAATCGAGATGCCATTCAAAAGAAAGCCAGTAAATAACTTTTCAGTTTGGGAACTAAGAAAAGATGCAATCCTTAAGAATGCCAAGGGTCTAGTGTAAAATATAAGATAAATATCTTGGATATGACACATATATTTTAAAAAGATGGAAAAAAAATCTGTTCTATTAACAATGACAGTCTTAACGTGAACAACTTAATAGTTCTCTGCTAGGATACAATTTTAAAACAAAACAAAACCTCTAAGCTACTTGAAAAACCTTGGGCACTGACTCTCAACTATTTAAATTATATTTCTGTGTTGTATTTGGAGAAGGCTTTGTGATGAGCTTCTAAAAAAGCATCTGAAGTCTTCATTATCCGTAATGGATTTATGAAAAACCAGAGCAGCACTTAACTCAAAAATTCACCATCCTAGGCCTTAAGCTAAAATACTCAAAGGAACTGAGCACAGAATGAGGTTTTCTGGGGCCCAGTGTGACAGAGGACCTGAGGGGAAGGTACACTTCGGTCCTATTGAGTAACTGCCTCTAAAACCTAAATCAGGTGAATACTTGTCTTTGCTAATGTTACCATAGCAACTCAATAATCCTCCTCCTTGGTTTCTCTTCAGGAGATACCTTTAAGATTAAATAAGAAGACAGAGATTCCTAAACAGCTTTGTCAATAGAGAATTATCTGGATTTCTGGGCTGATAAAATCTTGTAGAAACAAAAACTAAAGCAGGGTCTGTTCTCTAACATATTATAAAAATAAATTGTTTATGTAGTGGGTAAAGCGAATTGCTTACAAAAGAAAAACTACACATTTCCATGATGAGTACAATCTAAAATGGTATTGTGTGTCACAATGGCATTATTTTCTTACTAGTGGAAAGAATGTTTTTCCAAAATAGTTAATATGAGAATGTCAATGAACAAAAGTTACAGACCACTAACTATCCTATGTATTTCCAACAAGCAAAAGTAAGCATTCAGAATCAATCATCTTAATGTCATTTTTCAAGATTTTGGAAATAAATGTGTACCAAATGTTTCTTTTTAAACATATAATTTTCAAAGGAGAAAGCACAAGTTAGGATCCCTTGATTCAGAATTCCCTTCTATGAGAATCAACTTATTTGATTATGCCTTTACTTTCTACAGTCCAGGACATAGTGTATTTTTATCAAGTTATAAGGTTTTCGAAGGCAAGCTTTTAGAATCTGAACTTCAGACGTATTCAAGTGTTGGTTTATTTTGTAGTTGTTCTCCTGTCCCCTGGGAATACCGCTAAAACCCCAACTCCATCCTTGCTACTTTAGAAGTAAATCCAACTGTTTTTTCAGTTCATGATTACCTTTCATTTTGATTTTCACAGCTTTTTGTTGTTTCAGTTCAATACCCAACACATCATAGAGGGCCGTCAACTCAATTAGGGCTAAATGGCAAACTTTCTTCATGTCCTGGGGCGCGAGGTCACCAATCCTTGTGGTGCCTGTTTTGTCTTTTGGCAATCTGAAATTCTAAAATAAATACCATTAATATAGTAAAGGTTTACTGTACCGAATCCCTTTTGTAATGCAAGAAGAAAAATAAATGTAACTATAGAAAGAAGTTATACTCAGAATAAGTGACTACAAGCCATGGTAGAACTTCTCCAGGCAGACTGAAGAGCGATCCTGTCATAAAGATGGTCCCCAAAGCTGTGGGGAGTTCAAAAGTCAACAACCAAAGTCTGAAAGACAACGGAACCAGACCGTGTGCTGGGAGTACCAACATCAGGGGCTCAGAGGACGAGAGAGGCAGTGAGCCCAAAGGAGACAAAAACTTCTAGGTCCCTGACCTTCCAGAACCAAGGAAGGTTAAAAGTCAAACACTAACCATGATGGAGGTAGAGGAAGAGGAAGACTGAGGGGAGGTGAAGGAAGAGGAGGAAGACGACATACCAAGACAAACAGGAGGAAGAGAAAGAGGAATAGTAGCCATGAGTGTGTGTCGAGAATGTGCCAAGTACCCTTTACATGCATTACATATCTTTTATTTGTCACCAAAAAAACCCAAGTAAGATTGGTACGGAAAGGCTACATAGAGCACTGGGGGAGGGGAAGGGGGACAAGGGGGCAACTGAGGGCAGGGACTTTAGAGGCAGAGTGCCTACCAGTCATCTAGCCGCTTACTAGCTGTGTGACTTATGGCAATTACCTTTTTTTCTGTAAAATGGGAGGGTGAGGAGGTGGCCACATAATCCAGAGGACTGCTGTAGGTTTAAATGCCCTGCACTGCCCAAGAGGTGGTTGCTACCATGTTTCCCCAAAAATAAGACAGGGTCTTATATTTATTTTTCCTCAA
>VBSM01000361.1:77325898-77376827 GCA_008086735.1 Cheirogaleus medius
AAAAAAAAGCAAGAAATTAATTTAGATTCAAAGAAACCCAAAAAGCATGACAATAAATACAAAATATGACCCTTATTTGAAACCCAAATGGGGATGGAGAAGGGAGAAACTATAAGGGACAATATTGTGACAATTGGGGGAATCTTAATATGATAAATATAATAATCACTTTAGTTTCAACTTCTTAAGTATTATAACTGTGTCTTGTTTTGTATGTCTTTGTTCAATTCAAAGAAAAGTGAGTGCATATCTGATATAACATACCTAGAGATATATAAATGTGGAAAGACAGAAAGCAATGTTAATAATGGCTGAATCAATCTATGAAGACTGGATGGTGTTTGTCATACTAGTCTTCCAACTTTTCTGTGAGTTCTAAATTTTCAAAATAAAAAGCTGATTAAAAATATACATAAAATATTTATATAAAATATTTATAAATTTATAAAATTTATAAATATATACATAAAATTAGCCAGATGTGATGGTGCGTACCTGTAGTCCCAGGTACTTGGGAGGCTGAGGCAGGAGGATCACTTGAGCCCAAGAGTTGGAGGTTACAGTGAGCTATGATTGTGCCACTGCATTCCATTCTGGGTGACAGAGCAAGACCCCATCTCTCTCTCTCTCCCCACCCCTCCATATATATATATGTATATATATTCATTCTTATGTTAGTGACATCTATTAATAAATAGAGTATTACGTACAGGTGACAAGGTATCGTTGTCTATGCTCTTCTGGGTCTTCTCCTTGGAGGTCTCTTTCTGACTAACCGCTTGCTCAGCAAATGACACCTCCAGGTTGATGTCTGTTTCGGAGGCAGGTGCATCCTCAGGTAGCATCAGTTTCTCTTCACCAACCATGAGGTTGGAGGCCTGGTCTGAGACTGGGGAGAGGAGACCCAATTCATATGCTTTATTTATTTATTTTTTTAATTCTAATGCATTTACTAAATAAAAACCTTTGGAAAGAGTACTATTTTTTTTTTCTCTAGGCAATAATTAACTGTTATTTTAATAATAAAGAATACAGTCAAGAATCCTATCAATGGTACATGGGAAGAGGGTAATGAGATGTTGGTGACTAGCAATTCACAGTTCAATGACGGAAACTTTCTTTGAAATAAAAATTCTTGGTTAGACTGAGTCCAATTCCAAAACATGGCTGGAAGATATCACACTCATAATGGAAAACCTCATAGAAATTTAGAAGACTTAAGTGTTGTTTTACTCTACATCAAGGAATTAAAAGCAAAAAAAAAAAAGAGAGAGAGAGAGAGAGGGAGGTGATTAGATATAATCTGTTGTAGAGCTGGCGATATACCATTTAATTTCTTCATTCCTGGAATAAACCTCTTCCACACCCTGAATTTCCTTTCTGGAATGTTACCTACCTATCATGGTAAAAATCTCAAAACAACAGTTAGTGCCAAAAACTTATCACTATGAGAATGATATGGGAGTCAGGCCTGGAGGTACCTGGTACAGGTACCTGGTACAGGTTTTGCAACTGATTATATCAAATAGTATAAAAGTTCCTATAATTAGAAACACTAGTCAAATAATTTTCAGATATTTATATCAAAATTTCAAGGTATAAGAAGTCTAACTTATTTTTGGCCTTTTTTGGTTTGTTTGTTGTTAACCTTCCAAGAAGGAATTAACATCTAAAACCTCTTTGCCGAAAATACCAGCTTTAAGCTTTGGAGAAAATGCTTCTAAATCTGACTATTTTATAAATTTTTGGTTTTAATGAAACTCACATTAGAAAAAAACCCTAGCACCAATAACTAGGATTACTGATATTTTCTCACCATAGACCTTTGATTCATAGTAAGATCCTCTGAAATTACAAAACAAACGTACACAGTACATTCACATGCTTGCATACTAACATGCCCACATGTGAACACAATATAAGTGACAGAAGGTAAAGTTAATGTAAAGATGCAATAGATATGCGTCATAAATATATATGTATATTATTAAAAGTCTGCTGTTCAGAAAAACATGTTTATAGCCATTTAAAATCAAATCAAAATAAACCTGTTTTAATTAAAAGAAAATTAAGAAGTAAATATGAATCTAGTCTTATTTACTCCCATTCAATACGCAGGGTTGGGCTTCGTGGGCGGGTGACCTGTGCAGCCACAAGAGGCTCCGGGCTCAAAAGAGTTCCACTATGGGTCTGATGCCCTTCTGTCACCAGCTTGACACATGAACAAGAGGCCCTACATTTTGAGTTCCTTGGGTCCCGCAAATTCCATAGCTGGTCCTTGTAGCATCTCACAGTTAAGAAAGTAAGCATTTACCTATGCCAATTCCAAAAACGAAAATAAATTTGAAGCTCCTTGGTATTATTAGTATTTATCTGTTATCTACATTGCATTTAGTTTTTTAACAGGCTATGACCATTTTTTTAAAAAAATTAAGATACTTATATATTTTACAATTAATTTTTTAAAATATTAACAAAAATGTCAAAGCACAACTGTAATTTTATTTTCCCACTGGTTTACACTCTTCTGTGTTTTACTGTGACTAGCTAGGTAGGTTGGTTTCCTAGGAAACCATTCTAAGAGGAAAAAAATGATTAGCCATTTTCTTAAATTAGAAGCTACCTTTATAGCAGCTATTTGTGGACAAGAATTTGAAAACTACTCTCTCTTTCCAACGCCTCTATGTCAGAGTTACAATAAATACCCGCCCCCCACCCAAACAAAAGAGCTGTGCTGAATTTAAAACGGAGTAATTAATAATTAAATTAGAACAGCCAAGCACAGTGGCTCACGCCTGTAATCCCAGCACTTTGGGAGGTTGAGGCAGGGGGATTGCTTGACGCCAGTAGTTTGAGACCAGCCTAGGCAACAGGACAAGACCCTGTTTTCAAAAAAAATAATAATAATTAAAAAAAAATTCAGCCAGGCTTGGTGGTACATGCATGCAGTCCTAGCTACTTGGGAGGCTGAAGAGGGAGGATATCTTGAGCCCAGGAATTGGAGGTTACAGTGCGCTATGATCATGCCACTGCACTCTAGCCAAGGTGATAGTGTGATACATTGTCTCAAAAATAAATAAATAAATAAATAAGTTAGAACACATGTAAGACATATGAATTTTCTCCAAAAACATGGCAAAAATTAAAACTACAATATATAAAAGCTTCAATTCAAAGGGAAAAATCAAGTAGAAGCTTATAGCAGAAAAAACAGTTTCAGAGGTATCAGGGGACACTGCTATAAAAAAGATGGTTAATTGACTAATAAAAGTGATGAATCATTTATCTACTCTCAATAAGAAAAATTAACAGAGAATGCTGAGATAAATCTTGTAGCTCTTAAAGCCCTAACATGTAAATACTATCTCTTTAGTCTATTTTCCTTTGGGTTTGAAGTGCACAATAGGAGTGGATTACAAATATTTTACAAATCTCTCTAAACTCTTTCAATTGTCCAAAATATCCTGAAAGGCTTGTATTTAATAAATAAAAGATTTTTCCTTCCTCCATGGAAATCCAGAAGAAAATTAAAAAGTACACATATTGGTATGAAAGTATAAAGAAATTTCTTGGGCATTATTAATATTTCTACATGTATGCATTAAAAACTGGGATTTTCATAGAGTTGCATGATTTGGTGAAAATTTAAGATTGATATTTAACAGTGGATTGATTAATTTGAAATGTGACAACCCTTGCAACATTAAAACTTTACGGGTTTTTTGTTTAGAATAAGTATCATTGATTGAACATGTTTCAAAACCCAAGTGTGGGAAAGACACTTAAAAGAGACTATGTCACCCAAGCCTTTGAATTTTAATCACAAACAACCCCACTTTTGAACCCCAGACAATGCTTCTCCATGCATTTCATTCTGAACTTTCCAATGTTTGCACAACACTGGTTAATTCACTGCCTAGTGAAAGAGCATGGCCTTGCCCAGAACAGGTGCAACAGTAAATATTCGGTGACTTGGATGGCGTTACACACGTTCTCTTGTTATTCTGGTTGGAGGCTCTATGCCCACTTCAGAGCATTCCAGCAAAAGCAGATGTAAATCAGGCAGCAAGTGTGTCACATTTCCCTTGCCTGCTGCAAGCCAGGCTGGAAAGTGCTCACACGATGAACTTGTCTTCCAGAACTTGTGTTGATATAGCCTACATCACGCTCTCTGGCAAGGGAGGAAAACACCAAAAAAGGACGATGTTTTCCTCAGTATCCATAAAACAACTGCCAGTCACTCTTCCCCCAAACCCAGAGCATATTGACATTGGCACAAAGAATTCATCTGTCTCTCCCAATGACCCAGCTCTGCCAGCTTGCTTGCCGCTTCAGTGTTAGCTGGTACATTGACGGGAGGAAAACCTAGTAATTTCATTCTGATATAACACGTGTAACTAAAGAAACCTCCACAGAATAGTAAAAAGCAAATGCTTTTGTAGATATTAATATATATATGTGTACATGCATATGCATACACACATATTATATATTTTTAAGGTAGGGAGAAGTGCAGGAAAGAAGTTCTGAGAAAAGTATGGAAAGAAAATTAGAGATAGGGATGCTCCAAGACTCCAAAATGTCCCATATAATCTTGGCCTAATGTATGATTTTTATAGGAAGGTTCGGAACACTTCCCAATCTCAGTTTGATACTCCTCCCCTCACTATGTCCAAACCAAATGCAACACCTTTAATGGCACGAACACCCCAGTTGCTAAATCTTAAGAATATAAACACACTGGCCGGGCGTGGTGGCTCACGCCTGTAATCCTAGCACTCTGGGAGACCGAGGAGGGTGGATCACTCAAAGTCAGAAGTTCAAGATCAGCCTGAGCAAGAGTGAGACCCGGTCTCTACTAAAAATAGAAAGAAATTGGCTGGACAACTAAAAATATATATAGAAAAAATTAGCCAGGCATGGTGGCGCATGCCTGTAGTCCCAGCTACTTGGGAGACTGAGGCAGAAGGATTGCTTGAACCCAGGAGTTTGAGGTTGTTGTGAGCTAGACTGATGCCATGGCCCTCTAGCCCAGGCAAGAGAGTGAGACTCTGTCTCAAAAAAAAAAAAAAAAGAAAAAAGAACATAAATACAGATTACCTTCATTATAATTTGTTAAATCACAATTAAGGACTAAAGTTTTGAGCTTTAACCTATGATCTTAATTTAGAATATTTTTCCCTTTTGTAAACAAATGAAATAGCTATAAATTCTGTCTTGGTAAGTACTAATAAAGTCTTAGTATTTATTTATATCCATGCTTTGAATTTCTAATTAATTTCTGAAACACATAATACAAAAGTATGAAAAAGAGAATCATAATCAATTGCCAAAACAACTATTATTTTAAATTTTTCTAAAATTTCTACAAATTAATCCATTTATGAATTAGGAGGTGGTGATTTGAGAACAAGGCTCCCAGTTCACTGGCTCCAATTACTAGATGTATGGTTTTGGGAAGTGACTTCACATTTCTAACTCTCAGTTCTCTCATCTGTAAAATGGGTTAAGAACAGTACCTACTATATAGAGTTCTTAAGTGTACTTAAATAAGGTAAACTTCTCATAATGCCTAACACATAATAAATGTTCTTCAACAAGATACGTATATGGATGTTGGATCAGATAGGAATGCACATAAAAAAAAAAAATCGAAGGCCAACTATATGTTCAACCTCGTAATTATCCACTTGGGACCTTACATTAGCATTTTAATAGAATTTGCTTACAAGAATTGAAGGTGAATGGTTTAAAAGGTTGTATCTGTTTGTTATACTAATTAAAGGGGAAAAAAAAACAAAAGAACAGGTTCAACATACCATCTCTTCCTTGGTATTTGTTTTCATTTGTACTGACTGATTGCGAATCAGGGCCATCTGGAGCCTAAACATAGAAAACAGGCCATTTAGTCATCTCCACTCACAACCAGAGAAAAATGGTATTGTAAATAATTCCGTTACTAATCTTTAGAGTACAAGAAATGTACTCAGAATTATAACAATCACAGTGGAAAAAAAGCACTATGGTTATAATCAACATGCAATCAGCCAACAAATATTTGATTACCCAGAACCAGTAAGACGTAATACTAAGCCTGGAGGGAATATAAAAAATAGTCACGAGTGTCCCTGCCATCAAGAATGCCACTACTAAGGCCAGGCACAAGTGGCTCATGCCTATAATCCTAGCACTCTGGGAAGCCAACGTGGGAGAAATGCTTGAGGCCAGGAGTTCGAGACCAGCCTGAGAAAGAGTGAGAATCAGTCTCTACAAAAAAATAGAAAACTTAGCCAGGTGTGCTGGGGCGCGCCTATAGTTCCAGCTACCTCGGAAGAGTGAGGCAAGAAGACAGCTTGAGCCCAGGAGTTTGAGGTTTCAGTGAGCTGTGATGGCGCCACTGTACTCTAGACAGGGCGACAGAGTGAGATTCTGTTTCCAAAAAAAAAAAAAAACAATGCCACTATTTAGTTGAGGGAAAAAGACAAACATATTAAAAAATTAGTAATATCTGTTATCTAATGAGTGGATAATTAAAATGTGGTCTATCCATACAAAGCAATATTACTTGGCTATAAAAAGAAATGAAATGCTGATACATGCTACAACATGAATAAACCTTGAAAACATTTTGTTAAGTGAAAGGAACCAGTCACAAAGAGCCACACATCCTATGACGCCATTTATAGGAAACGTCCAGAACAGGCAAACCATAGAGACACACAGTAGACTAGTGGTTGCCTAAGAGTAGGGCAACCTATGATCAACCTTGTATGATCTGTGAATGATATCTCAATTAACGCTGTTATAAAACAAAACTACAAGCTGATGTGTCAGTAATAAAATAGAAATTCTTCAAACTAAAAATAAAAGCAAAAGTCATAAATGTGAGATAACTAAATCACCAAACTGGCAATAAGAGCTAAACTGTTCGAAGGAACTCCTGTTTTCAAGGGGTTGGGGCAGTGAAACCTAAAGAAGGTAGCCCTCCAAGGGTTATAGACATTGTAAACCATGGCAAGTGTGGCCAGGCAGTACTTCCTCCTTTCCAGGCGAAAATTTTTTTTTGGAAAAAATTCAAGAATCAGGAAGGGAGTCTGGATCAACCACACAAAGAGATCTATTTGAAGGAATTATTTTTAAAATAATCATCCTATCGGATTTCATCTCTATAGACAGAAAGTGGCCTTTGTAGTCTCACCACACGTTTCATCTCCAACTATTATCCAAGAAGGACTCCCCCCTCCACCTGCAGTCTACGAAGAGGGTCTGGAAAGGCAGTAGGGCAGGTACATCTAGGCCATTAGTGTGCGACTTAGGGTGGCAGTACCCAGGACAGTGTTCAGTGACTACCAAATCACATAAGTCGTAGGTCGGTGCCCGGCCCCGCTTTGATCCCCTGCAGGACAGAGCAGTACCATTCTCCCACCCTTCACTCTGCCAACAAGCCTGCCGAGGGCTGGCCCTCCACGACACAGTGATCATAGTAAGTGATTCTAATCTTACAAAAGAACACATATTTTGAAGCATGTGGTCGGAATTGTTTTCCTTAGCAATTGAAGATGGCAGGGCAGATGGTATTCATTTCTGTATTATATTTCCTAGTGTCAGCAAGGGCTTCATGAGGAAGCATTTAAAATGGAAGAGCTGACTGAATATGCACTTACTCTAAAACAGAAGAACTGCAAGTGAAGATGGCTGGCCCAAGTTTGCTTGAGGGATGCAGGATGCAAAGTGAAATTCTAAGGAGTGGCAGCGTTCCAATTAAAGACATGCAGGCTAAGCACATTAACATTATTTTAATTTACTTGTGCTATTTATCTCTTAATGACTCCATCGGATGATACAATCCACCAACTGGACTCAAACCATGTGGTTTAGACTTTGCCAGAAATTTGCTGAAAAATATTGCTTCTAGCAGCAAGTAGCAACATCCTCTTGGAAACTGGCAGGACTCTCACAATAGATACATATTTTGCTTAAGCTCAGCTTTCTGCCCTTTCCCCCTTTTCACCCCCTTAGGGAGGGTTCTTTAATTAGGAAGAAAATGCTGCAATACTGTATTTCCTTACCATTCATTTTTCTACACTGGAAACCTAGCCCAACACTAGCGGATGTTCCAAATGACCACTGGGGGGTAAGCAAGCTTTTAACTTAAGCAAGTGCCTGGAGCAATCTAGTGACCCCCAAACTCCTGTAAAATGGACTGGACTCGATCCACAATTGGTCATGCAAATAGAACAACAATCTGCAGCTAGAAAGGCTGTCTTGGAAGAAGAAAATGTCTACAAAGAGTGAGTGAAAAAAGAGAAAAGAAAACCACACTCTACATGACAGGAAGATACCTTAAATATAAGCCCTTCCATTCCATTTTTTAAAATAAAGCCTCATAAAATTTTTGTTACCCCTTATTTATAGTGTAAATAGAATCTGATATTCAGAAAGCTTAATATGAGAACTATGTATGAAAATGCAAATATAGTGGGATACAGAGTGGTTAAAGGCATGTACTTCAGAGTCAGACAAATTTGGGTTTACTGTGTCCGGGACATTGAGCAAGTTACTTAAAGTCTATGAGCCTCAGCCACAGAATGGCGATGGTAATATCTCACTCATAGGACAGCTGCAAGGATTAAGTGAGATAAAGCATGAAAAGCAGTTAGCATGAGGATTGTTCAGTAATGGGGCAGCAATTGTTATTGTTATTATTATCATTGCAAGCATTGTTCAAGAGTGCCTTTGTTTATTCCCATTCCAACCATACCATTGGGTCTTCTGCCCACAGCCAGTATATAAATCAACGTTGATCCCAAGAACACCATTTAAGTCAGCTGATTTTTTTTTTTGGTAGCAAGACTTTCTTGATGAAAGAAAGAATGATAATTTACATTCTGCACAAGTTCCTTATGTCCTTATGGATGAGTAATAAGTAATCTACAAACTGGCTTTTTCAAGTAGCAACAAAATGATCTAAACCATATAGGTCCAGCCCTTTAACCATGCCTTCCCCAGTATCTTTTCATTCAGCAGCCAGAGTCTCTACCAGATGATTCCAACAGCTTATGCTAATAAATTAATCATCTAGACAAATATTTACTCAATCATCTATGTGCTAGTCACTACACCAGACACAAAGGGGAAGTTATTTCGAGACTCAGGGTTCCTACTTCGTAATTCAGCTGCAATTAGCTCCCTCACACTCTACTTCCATCCATCCACAAATGAATCTAGGGAAAATCAAATATTCCTATAGACGTTAATAGATAAGAAAGAACACCCTACCTCCTACTTTTCTGTAAGTGACAACTTGTCTGGGAAGCTGTTCCTGTCACCCTTAATGGTGTTAGAGTCACTTCTAATGCTCCAAGGACACTTTCTTCCTCTAACAGGAGGATTATCACACTGAATTTTAAGTTGCTCAATATTCTGCCCCATCGGTATAACTTCCAGAAGAGCAGAGATCAAGTTCCTCTTGTTCACTGCCAGCACGGAGCTTTGGTGCCTGGCATGTAATAGGTGCTCATTAAGTTTTTAATGATTTGCATGAAACTGGGTTGGTCCAGTTGATTCTAAGCAATTACTCCTTTGCCTTAACATCAAAAAAGAAAACCTACTTTGTCTTTTGACTCTGTCTGTTGAGCAAATATGTCTCTGACGTCAGGAATCTGGTGTTGTTTGTTTTTTTTCCTCAAGGTCTGGGAGACTGTCTCTACTCGTTTCTGAACAGCTGCTGCCTGGGTCCGGGTCAGTGTTGATAAAAACACCATGCTTTCTTGGGGGTCACCAGCAGATTCTCCAAAGAGATTCGACAAACCAGCCTCTTTAAGCCACTCTTCTTCCAATTCTCCCTCTAAAACAGTAGAGAAAAATGGTATTTAAATCACAAATTAAAAGAAATTTTTACATTTCTTAAGCTGTTAAAAACTCTTGCTGAACCTCTTCTATTGTAACCAAACCACAGTGCTAAGAATCATTATCTGAAACTTGGAAGACTGCCATACACTCCAGCCACAATGATATCAAATTTTAGATCGATTTCATATATACTCAATTAAAATTTTTAAATGGCTTCACATGTAATTAACCTCTATAACTTCCCTGCAGATTAAGTCAGAGGATGATACCGTTCCCCTTACAGAGATGAGCAAGCAATGAAAAGATAACTTACTTCCATCAAGTTACACAAGGAAGTCAGTGCTGGGGATATACATTAAAGTCCCATTTCTTGGCTTAAATTCAGCACTACCTCAGAGTCCAACACTAATTTATTGAAAGCCTTGTTTTCTCTGTTCACTGTAGCTGACAGGAAGTGTAGCAAAGACATACAGAACATCTGAACGTGGGGAACTAATTAATCAATTTCAAATTAATTTTTCTAATCCCCCAAGTCAGTACATCAGATTATGTTATTTTTTACAAATTAAAAAAAAAAAAAGCACACTACCTTCAGCAAAAAAAAAAAAAAAAGAGAGAGAGTGAGTTTATCAGGAATTAAATAGCTGAATCAAATCAAAACACTGAGAGCAGGAATAAACATTTATGTAAATATTGCATAAGATATAATGAAAATCATAGAAAAACAGAATGATAACTAGAATAGATTCACTCCAAGCACCATGTTTATAGAGGGAAATGTAAGGGCAATGACTTAGGACACAAAAGACCTGGATCCAGAGCCTGTTTTGGCACCTTGATAGCTACAGCACTTTGGCCAGTCACTTAGCCTCAAGCTGACTCCATTTTCTCATATGTAAACTAAAGGACAACTGTCCCAGCTATGTCATTACCCAACATATGGGAAGAACTTTGTGAAGCACTAGGACGGCCTGTATCACATGGTATAGCACTGACTGACCTGCCCATCCTTCCATACTATATAAACTCCTCAAGGGCAGAAATCAAGTATTAATAATTTTAGCTTCAAAAAACATGATCCAGTGCTACGCACTCCATATGACAGGCAACAAAAACTGTTTCCTAACATAAAAGTCAACATTAATAATATTATTATTAATGTTGTTAAGCTGGAACTCAGTATAGATGCAAAAAACCAAATAGCCAGAATAAAGCTAATACTGCCAAGACAAGGAAAATAAACAAGATTATTATATAGAGTGACTTGTCCTATTGAAAAGTAGAGAGAAAACTCAAAACAATTTAAAATCTAAGAAAAGGCGTGGGCAGGTGGAACTTTCCCAATCTTCTTGACATCACTTGTGCACAATAATTATAAATCTAATTTAACTTTGGAGAATTATCAGACAGTTAATAACACACAGGCTTAAATGCTGCCTTCTCTAGCATATTTTCCTCTTACTCAGCAGACTACTGATAAGCTGCTTCTACCTGGAAACATTTGGAGAGAAAGGTTGAGAGAAGCTATTAATTATCACAAATAAGCCTGACTTTACTGGTAACATATTTGTCAAAGAATGAGAGAAAAATTTACAAGAAACCAAAGAATCAGTTGATTATAATTTTCTTTTATCTTTAATCTAAGAAACGAAATACATTAAGAAAAATCTCTAGTTTTTCTTTCTAAATTATTATTGGTAGATTTTTTTCAAGTAATGTTGCAAAGAAATCTATTTATATAGATTTTGCTACTTAATCCTAAATCATTTAGTTAAAAAGTTATTCCGTTGAAAAGGAGGTCTCCAAGGCCGAGCACGGTGGCTCACGCCTATAAGCCTAGCACTCTGGGAGGCCGAGGCGGGCAGATCGTTTGAGCTCAGGAGTTCAAGACCAGCCTGAGCAAGAGCAAGATCCCGTCTCTACTAAAAATGGAAAGAAATTGATTGGCCAACTAAAAATATATAGAAAAAATTAGCTGGGCATGGTGGTGCATGCCTGTAGTCCCAACTAATCAGGAGGCTGAGGCAGAAGGATCGCTTGAGCCCAGGAGTTTGATGTTGCTGTGAGCTAGGCTGACGCCATGGCACTCTAGTCCAGGCAACAGAGTGAGACTCTGTCTCAAAAAAAAAAAAAAAGAAAAGAAAAGGAGGTCTCCATTAGTAGATGACAAGACACTGATGATGGTTCTCACTTTTTGCCATTTATATATCAACTTATACACCAAACATACTTACAAATTTACAGATGACACAAGGCATAGAAAGAAAGCTAATATAACAGATTCCAGAATGGCCATCAAAAACTTGGTGACTGCTTGAATCTAAGAGATTAAAAGAAAGAGTATAAAAAAATTTTTTTTTTAAAGTAAAGTTTTATATGTTTCTTCCAGAATATCTAGTAAGTGGAGAGTATGGGAAATATGGCTGGAAAGAGATTTGACAGAAATTATGAACTAAATACCAAAAAGAAGCAAATATGGAAGCTAAAAATGCTAATGCCATCTTCCACCGCCCAAATCTATATTCTGAGATCAGTTGGCAAAACACGTGGCATTCATTACATTTAATCTGGAGTACTATACTTTGAATGATAAAATCACTGAGACCACCATAGGTCTGAAAATCACTCACAAGGATTACTAGGTTTATGTGAATTTTCCATTTAAAAACAACTTGTCTAAGAACAAGATAACTATCCTCAAATATTTGAAAGGATATTATATAAAAATAGAAGAGACTTGCTCTGTTCTTTCCAAAGGCAGAACTACAGCAACTGCATCAAAGTTAAAGGACAGTAGATTGTAAATCAATAAAATAACAATGAAAACAACTCAAGCTGACTGACCACTGGGAAAACAGTATCACTGCAAAGTCGTGTGCTGCCCATCACTATGTGCACTTAGTAGAGACCAAATGATCATGTGGCTAACATATTACAGAAGGAATTTAGAGGGATGTTAGATGATTTCAAAGATACAGTCTAACCCTAAGAGTCTATGACACAATGAGCTTAGCCAACAAGATTCCAGCCACATCTACAACTAAGTGAATTTATTCATGCCCCTTATATGTGGCAGCTGTATCCATAAATATGCCACAAACAAGTAATTTTCAAGTCGAAAGGCAACTAGCAATATCTTTTTTTGATTGCCCTATCTTTAATTTTGTTTGCTTGTTCTCCTCCTCTCCATGCATTCATTTCTCATAAATACATATAAAAATGATAAAAGTTTATTTAGTTATTACCATCAGGCTCTTTGACAACAACCACCTCTTGATCTTCTTGCCTGTTTTCACTGGATTTCTTGATGTTTTCTAGTTCCATCCAATAGTCCTCCATAGATAGTTCATCCAAAGAATCCTGGGAACTGGATCGATCAAATGGAGGTTTCTCTGTAACTTTGGTGGTGCATTCCTGGTTCATTGTATACTGGCCATATCTGCGACTACAAATTCAAAAGAAAACATGGTTTATTTTAGTACATGAAAATATAGTATAATTTCTAAAATATCATAGCACTGAGCTGGAGAATTTGTAAATTTCATAAGTTCTCCTTAATAAAACCAAAGACATATTTTAAAACTCTTTACCTTAGGGTGCTACTGATTATTATATGCATGTAGAATGAATAGTTTCATGCTCTACATAGAAGTACAGTGAAGAACAAATAGCAACATGGTAAATTATTTTTCCATTTACATTACACTTGAATTACTTTAGGACTCATTTAAACCTGAAACTTTGTTTTTAGAAAGCAACAGTTTTAATCTTGATTACAGACTATTAATTGAGAATGAACTTTACATAGTATTTTCTATTGATCATTTCTATTTATAAACTAAACTTAGTCCACTCTAGTAAAGCAAACACCTGGAACCAATGAATGAAGTAGTATTTGAATTTCCATTTTATTTTTGGAACTGAAATATAGAGGAATGATTTACTAAGTTTGGTGCTATACTCTACTGTAGAAAGCAATCTCTAATCTTTACTTATAAAGTATCCATGACTTATGAATTAACAATTTTTAAATATGGCAAAAACTCAATTATTGGCAATTCTGAATAGCTTGGATTACCACAAACATTTATCTCTCAAATATTATCCATAATGAAAAGTATAAATTGGACAAATGAGAGTATTTTTATCACTTCAAATAAACTATATTTTTTCATTATAATTCATACCTCATCTACTTCTAAAATTGAATTAAGAAACTTATAATAAAAACCCATATATAGTAGAAATATTAAACTCTTGTTTTATTATTATTTACAGATAGAGAAAAACCATGCCTAATTACTTAAAAGAGGAAAATTTTCAGCTATAGTGACTTTCCTTTATATACAATTTGGGTGGGGACAATAGCTGGTGAATAAGTGTTTTGATATTCTAATTTCAACTTATTCTTTTATCTTCCATGAAGGACTTCTAGGAAGTAATACTTTGTTTACTATATTGGTTTTATTTCCTATAAAATATTGAAAATAAAAAATACAATAAAATAAAGTTCCTTAATAGTGTACAGACATTCTCACATTTAAACTGGCCTTTCCCATAATTATTTAAAATAGTAGGATTATAAGTCTTGGACACATGATGAAAAAAAAATTAAATAAAATAGTAGGATTTTAATACTACATAAAGGAGAAGGTCACTAAACTCTGGACTGTTTAATTCCAACTAGTTTGTTAGAAAAAGTCAAAGAACTTAATTGTCTATTGCTGCAAATAAATGTAGTATAATTGAGTACTTAGTTGTAATATGCTAATCAGCCAGTTCTACGCCTTTAAAGATAGTTCTCTCTGCCTTGATTATGTACTTTATTATTGCTGGTTGCATGACTAATAAACAATCCCTACAATCTCTCCCCAGCAGCAACTTTGGGGTGGTGATGCGTGGGTGTTAGGACTATGGCCAAGACATGTTTGTGAACCTCTTTCCTCAAGTCTCCATTGTTCATTGTTTGCTTCCTCCATCCCTTAATTCAAGGGGTACTTCCTCCCTCCCTGGCCCCAATCATCATCCTGTTTACATCTCTGCATCCCATCCTGGCCCCCTTGTCTGGTCCCAGTGTCATGAGATAGTCGGTATTATAGCATTTTCACTCCTGATTCTTAAATTAAAATGTAAATGAGCAAGTTATCCCTCTCTTAAAAATGAAAAACATATATTTTTAAATTTCTGGGATCAGCAGCTCAACTTATCTATATGGTTCATATTTCTTAATCCTGCCTTACTAGAATAGCTAAAGCTAATTTACACATGTCTGCCAGACTCATTTTTTTGTTTATTTCATGTCATATACAGAGATGTCCTATCCTTGCTTTTCTCTCTCATTATAGTATAATATGGGCCACCGCATTCCTGTCTCCCACAACTCTTAGCCCCCATGGGAGACAACAATAAGTACTGTGAATTATGTGAAGGATAATGACTAATGCCAAATAATTTGGTTTATCTGCTCACGGGAAAGAGGTACAGTTGAACTAGAAGTGCATTAAGCTTTTCAGTCCTGAAGGAATGTGTTTATTCTGGCAAGAATTTTCCAGTAAATTTCCATTAAGATAGCATGTGCAGAAAAATGCAAGGGCACTGAGTAACACCATTGTTACATAAATATACCTTCTATATCAAGCCCTGCTTTCAAAAGATGCATAAAGCAAAAATCTAATAGCTTAGTGCTGATGAATTGACTCAATATTTTGACTTTAATAAGATTCAGAAGCTGAATATGTCTGTGATAACCTGAAAATACTGAGTCATGGAAAGGAGGAATTTTCTTGCTTCTTCTTTTTTTGGGGGTGATGGGGAGATCAGTAAATATTGTAAGAAAACATGAAAACATTTTCATTTTTAAATATTAGGGGATGAGGAGTGAGAAGGTAACCATTCAGTGACATACCATCCTCCTTTGTCAGCCTGCCATATATTTTTTATTTTCTCTAAAAATGTAAGTGAATATTCTTTTAGTATCAATAAACATGCCATTTTTTGTCTTCTTATGTCATTTTTTGTCTTCTTCTTCTTAGAATATACTCTCCTTTTGTACTACAGACAGGCAATGGCTAAAAGTCTGGACCTTCTTAAAACTGTTTTGGTAAGAGGCAAGTTATTATAACTAGTTTCCTCTTTTCTGTGTTTAGGAATATGTTATATGATACCATGTTCATTCTGCAAATTAGGTTCAAAAACATAAAGCAACATCCGCTAGATGTAATGAAGTACAGAGCAGAAATATTTCATATTTCCAAAAGATCGCAGCTGACACGTGGTACTGAAATCAAAGAAATGCAAAATTTATACCACAGGCAGCCAATGACCCCCACCTGACTTACTGGCAAGTGATTGTTCCAAGTTCTTTCCTGCTCTTTCTCCTTCCAGAATCCAATGTACTAAACCGTCCCATGGCCATACTTTGAAACTCCCATATTTCTCACCTTTTACAACTATCATCACAGAACTAGACACTGTCCTCTAAAAGAAGTTGCCTGTGCTGCTCTATGAAGAATCACTTCCTAGCTTGCTGTATGTAAGCTAGGAAGTGATTGCTCTTTCCAACACACCAGAGTATTATCATTTTGCCTTTTCTTCATCCATATTATCACTAACAAATACTCACTTTACAGACCCTTATGGGCTTTCCTGGAATATTTCTTCTTTTTCATCTTGCTAGCAGGTCTTCCATGCTGTATTTATAAAAATTAGGGCTTTGTTTTGTAGTATTTTCCCTTAGTATATGCTATCCCATTTTTCTGTGATACTTTTTCCACCTGGTCAGTGAATTTCAAAGGTATTGATATCATTGAGGGTGTACGAATGCCTGTTATTTATTTTGTTATAGAGAATATTAAACTTGTCTGACACATTTTGTTCTTCACAAGGAGGTGGGGGTTGCCATTCATTATACTGAGGTCAACTAGAACAGCAGTATTCAATCTTTTTGGCACCAGGGACCAGTTTCATGGAAGAAAATTTTTCCACAGACCAGGAGCGCGGGTGGGGTGAGGGGATGGTTTCAGGATGGTTGGAGCGCATTACATTTATTGCGCAATTTCTCTGCTAATGATAATCTGTATTTGCAGCCACTCCCCAGTGCTAGCATCGCTGCCTCAGCTCCATCTCAGATCATCAGGCATTAGATTCTCATAAAAAGCACACAACCTAGATCCCTCTCATGCACAGTTTACAGTAGGGTTCCCGCTCCTATGAGAATCTAATACCGCTGCTGATGTGACAGGAGGCGGAGCTTATGCGGTGACATGAGTGACGGGGAGCGGCTGTAAATACAGATGAAGCTTTGCTAGCTCACCCACCATTCACTCCTCCTGTGTGGCCTGGTTCCAGTTCCTAATAGGCCACGGACAGGTACCAGTCCACAGCCCAGGGGTTGGAGACCGCAAAACTAGAAGATTGCAAGCTGACTGATGATACATTCTTGTATCAATGCAGTCAGCAAAGTCAGCGAAATGGAATGGAAACACATGGAACTGGGAGTCATAAGTACCAAATGATTCCAGCTCTACTTAACTATCTTTGCAAGTCACTAACTTCTCTACTCCTCACTTTTCCTATCTATAACATGGGAAGAATAACAATAACTTTGCTTGCTTGCTTTGTGGTGAGAATTCCTACTGAAGTGCCTCATAGGTATTACTAGCAATGAAAAGGGCACTGCAGCTAGTAGCTTTGGTGACACATGTACTGTACTGCTAACTGTATAAGTGCCCCTCCCATGGTTTAATAAGGTCCAGAAGAATCATTTATCCTCCAGGACAGTTCTCAAACTTTTTGGCCTCAGGACTCCTTTACATAATTAAAATATTTCAAGGACACCCTCTACATACACCAAAGAGTTTTTGCTTATATAGGTGGTATCTATTGATATTTACAATATTAGCTATTACAACCAAAAAATATTTTAACTACTATTCATTTAATCAGAAAAATAAACATTTAAACCTAAATAACATTTTAAAGAAAAAAATTATTTTCTAAATTGAAAAAAAAATAGTGAGATGAGTAACATTGTTTTAAATTTTTGAAACTGCCTTTAATATCCAGCTTAATAGAAGACATCTGGCTTCTTGCATCTGCTTCTGCATTCAATCTTTTAGAGTACTGCAGTTTTAGTCGTCTCTGGGAAACTCCACTGTATTCTTATGAGAGAAGGAGTGTGAAGGAGGCAAAAAACATCTTAGTGTTATTATAAAAACAGTTTTGATCTCCTAGAACCCAAAAGGGTCTTGAGACCCTCAGGTGTTTCCAGACCACACTTTGAAAACTGCTGCTCTAATATTTCTCAATCACAATACCTAATGGCTCTGAAAATGCACTTTTCAATTCCAGGGACAATGCTTCGGAAAGCGCTACTGAAAGACACGGACATGCTTTCCTAGTGACTCTTGACCTACTTCTCTGTTTATTTTCGTTTTGCGGCCTTTCATGAAAACTGGGACCTATTCCAATGATACATCCATACTTAATTTACACTATAGTGGCAAAGAATAAAAACGTCATCTAAAAACCCCTGCCTTACCAGTGTCTTTAATCATTTACTTGTGTCTATCATGACTAAGGGGCAGAAGTTCTCTCTAGGCTTCCCCTTTTGGCCAGTGTATTTGGACGTGTGTATTTCCCTTAATGCTCCTTTGGCATCCCTACTCTCTTACTAAGACCCCCTCTAGGCAGATTTATTTGTAAATAGGGTGTTTCTCTAGTCCGCTTCCTTCTTTTTGTTCCCTACCCTGTCAAGAGTCCCACTGTGACCCTTTATATCCAGTCTGTCTTTTGACCCTTCCAGAAGCATTGTTGTGGACCAAAGTCTGCTTTCCTAAAGTCCTCTGATCCTACAACCTGTTTATTTTCTTACAAGATCCTTTCATAAAAGGCTACAGTTTCTTTCATGTTCCTTATCCTACCTTGATTTTAATGCAGGACAAGAAATGACTGGATTGGGATATACAGTACAAGATAGAAGAATAAAGTTTATTTTTGCTTTGCTTTTGTTCTGTTTTTAATGTGTAAAAAAAGGGAGAGTGGGAGTTTCTTAGATCATAACTTATCAGCCATCATGACTAAGTGTATTTTAGAAAAAGTCATATTTTTATTCAAGTGTAAGAATTAGAATAGTATTGGACCTTAGAGATTTAAACCTATCCTGTCATTTCTAGACAAGGTAATGTCAGGTAGATAGTGATTCCAGTCACCTAGGGACAAAAGTGGGTGCTGTTGTCCCCATCTTGGTCCTGCCCCACCCTAATTCTCCATACCTGGGGGAGGAGGGAACACCCTACGAATCTGCCAATCAGAACATGGCATGCCAGCTGCAAAAGAATACAGAGGACTCTCTAGGCCACAGGCCAAACAGCATAGGTACCATAGAGTCCAGAAATTGTCCTAGAACAACCTGTGTGTGTAGTTGAGACTCAGTTCATGTGACTCCCAATTGTCCAATCAAAGTGGTTCCATGGTGACCTCTGAACCACATTGGAGGTCCCTATCCAGGCACTATAAAATAAGACGCAGACCATAGCCAACCTCTCTTTCTCTCTTTGCCTGTCCTTTTCCCTGCCCTGCCCTGCTGTGATAAGGGGTCTGGTTGTCATCTGTGGCGCATGTACCATGCTCTGTAAACCTATATCTTGCTCCCCCTCAATAAACTTCACTTCGTGCTTGCCTAACTTTGGCATGTCTGGTCATTCTTCGGCCATGAGCGTGCCAAGAACCCACATTTCAGACTGAAACCTGACTGTAAGAAGGTTCCAGGGTTAAGACTTCCCCAAAGTCGTCCCACAAAGGGATGGTAGAACTAAGATTAACACTCTCATTTCTTCTTCAGTGGTCACTTTGTTATACCAAATAGACTAAAAAGGATAGAATCTACTCTTTTTCTCAGCAGATGCTTCAATCTTTCTGAATATGTATTGCATATAGCCAAGCCAAAAGTGATCTTGTTGACACAGTCTATAATTAGCATTTTCTAATGACCATTACACTTAAGGAAAAAAATACATTTGAAAATCAAACTATATCTCTTGAAAAGGCATAAGAAACCTTTTCCAATGCATTTTCTCAAATATGCTTTGTGTCATGCTAGGGCATGACTTCAAACATAACCTGTTTTGTTTTTTTGTTTTTTTTTAATTATTTTGTCAAAATTTAACATTTTTTAAATGTTTTAAAAATTCACTCTGCTTTTTCCTCATCTACATTATCTCTATGTTGGAGGGGAAAAAATGTGTTTCTGATGTGTAGATTTTTCTCTTTCGTTTCAGCAACGAAATTAAAGAAGTACTGTAATCACTACCACGGTGAGATGGTAAAGCTATTAATACCTTGTAATGGCTCCCGTCCATCAGAATACGCTCAATTTGAATGACAATGAAGAGGTGCAGCCTATGAATGGCCCAAGCCATATTTTTTTTCCCTTTGGAAGTGAATGCCTACTATTGTTTAGCTGAAAGCAGTAATTATTAGAAGTGGCTCTGACATTCAGGAAGAAAGCACACTTCACAATGCCTAAAGGCAGTGAGAAGTTGATTAGAAAGCAATTCCTCCTCACCCCACACCACACCCAAGCAGCCATCAGAACCCCAGGAAAGGATCCCTAATCTCTTCTACCCAATCCAGTTGCTATCCTTTTAAAGATGTACTCATGCATTTCCACATTTTATATAAACTTACTTCTTTTACTCTTTACATATCTTGCCTTTTCATTTTGGGGGGAAAAAATTTATTCACTTCTTTCAGCTTTCTTTTTCTTTAAAAATATAATTCACTGTACATCTTGCATCTTGTATAGTGTTTTGTAGTTTTTCAAAGAGTATCCACTCACTTTTTGTTTTGTTTTGTTTCCACCTACTTTTGACACACAGCAAAACAATGAGCAAACAAACTGATTCTGATTATCCTCTAGTAACACAACATGACCTAAGCAAAACTGAACAGAGAAGCCCATCGGTGACACTGTTGAGAGCTAGCTTTGAAAACTTGGCTTTGTCAATTTACAGGAAATTGACAAAACCAATTTATGTGTTGTTTGTTTGTTTCTAATTATTGCTGCTTTCACTACAATTCCTTGACATCACTAAAAGAATAGAGACATGGGCAGCAACTACGACCAGGCCTGGTAGAAAGAACGGAAGGAAGGGACAAGACAGAAAGCAATGTGGTCGCAGGAGGCAGTCAAGGAAAGTTACAAAAACTCACTTCTGTTTTAGGTCCAGACACAGGGAACATAAAAGTGACAACTGGGGGCTGTCACTGGCCACCAGATGTAGGCCTTTCTTGTTTTAGAGCTCTGCTTCTAGGTAGACGTGAGATCCCCTTTGTTTCTGAGCTTGCCAAATCTCTCTCAAGAGATAGTTTTCCCTCCTCAATTCAAGGCACAACTCCACAAGTAGCCAAAAGGGAACCACACATGATCTTAATGTTGAGATCATCTTTCGTGAGGAGGAGGACAGTATCTGTAGCGGAACTTTGACATAAAACCTGAGGATCCTGGAATGTTGGTTCAAAGCGTAGCAAACTGAGTTGGCATATCCACTTCATTCAATCATCTGTCGCTGTGACTTGTATTCACGGGACACCCTGGACCTGCTGTTCTTTCTCCGGGACCCTATCTTGCTCTTGCTTTGGCCAGCTGTAGAGCCACCTGGAAATTAAACACCAGTAGCTACTTTGCATTCTGAGCATCGGCTCTCCAGTTTGAACTGTCCTTCGGCTGTCATTACTCAATTTCGTATCTTGGTACCTTTCTCTGTGGGGATTGGAATAACCTCGCTTCTACAGCTTCCCCACAGCCCTGACCACATCCTGCCTGTACTGTGATGATCTGCCCATGCTTGTGTCTCCACCATTCCTTGGGGCAAGGATCCAAGTTGCTTTTTTTTCCATCTTGGCATCCCTGGGTTCAAGCAAAGGGCTTGCCATAACAGATGTTTGTAAACTGTTCAATTATTTATTATGGTATCATTGCTGCCTCCGAAATAACAACCTCTTAATTTCTAAGGTGTTTTTTTATTTAATGGCACAAAACCACAAAGAAATAAGATAGAGACATGAAAAGCAAGCAGTAAAGAAATCAGTTATCAGGGAACCCTAATATTAACAAGGTAATTGTTCTATGTCTCTGGGACTCTACTTTGGATGTTTAGTCTAAAAGCAGGTTTCCTAAAGGGTAGGGAAACATACAAAAGGAAGGGCTACTTTCATATCAGATTGTACCTAATATTAAATTACAAACAAGCTTTGCCTTACAGTTTATTAAGCACACATTCCACGGTTCCATTCCGTCACCTCAATCTCTAAAACAAACAAATATTTATTGACTGCCTTACTCTATGCTGGGCACCTTATCAGAGATGTCTGTTCAACTAAGCTCTTCAAACCCCGAGTGTGAGGTAGATGATAAAAGACACCAATACCAGTTATGAGTGGAATTTTCCAGTTCTTCACTCTCACTGAACTAGTGGCCCAGACAACACTCCAACAGGGGTCTTGGGGTCACAACCTCTGGGTTAGCATGGTCCCTAACGTCAGCCCCAGCTGTGGCTCACCACTCCCTCCCCAGGAAGAATTTCACTTCCTTTCTGGCTGTCACTGCCACTGCTATCCACTCACCCTCAGCTCAGCCCCTATGCAATCATTTCTCTAGACTGAGAACACTAATTTGAGGTTACCTTCATAACCCCATGCTATGGTCTGAATGCTTGTCCCCCCAAAATTCATAAGTTGAAATCCTAACTTCCAAAGTAATAGTATTAGCGAGTGGGGCCTTTGGGGAGGGGATTCGTGCCCTTATAAAGGCGGCCCCACAGAGCTGCCTCGCCTCTTCCACCACGTGAGGACACGGCAAGAAGGCATCATCTATGAGAAAGCGGGCCCTCACCAGACACCAAATCTGCCAGCGCCTTCATCTTGGAATTCGCAGCTTCCAGAACTGTGAGAAATAAATTTACATTGTTTATAAGCCGCCCAGCTTATGGTTACTTTGTTACAGCAGCACAAACAGCCTAAAATGCCCTTCAAGGAATCCCTCCCTCCCTCTTGCTCTATTTCTCACAGTCCTCTTGGGCTTGCCTGAGGCCTACTCACTGGTCCTTTATTAAGGCTGTTCTTCCTCAGACAGCGCCCAGCTTCCTCACAACTGCCGATGGCTTCAAAGGTAGTTATTACCATCCCCAAATTTTGTCAACCTTTTATCCATGTATTTCTATTGCTCTTGGCAAATCAAATGTTTTGCCTTTTTGGTTTCAAAGCAGTGTTCCTGCTTTCCTTTTGAGGAATCTAGCAAATTCTCCACACATTTTCAGAGGTGAAATGAAGAAAGACTCACTAATGAAGACCAAAGGTCTTTCCACCTCCCCTCACATTTGTGAACTTGTCACTCAAAAGCCCTCATCATAATTTTTATTAATTCAGAATCTCATTATTATAATTTACCAATATGCCTTAAATATGGATTAACACAAAGAGACAAATTTGCACCAAGATGCAAATTCCCTTGCATACAAGACTGAACAATATACTTCAAGATCTGAGATCCAGGAAAAGTATTTAAATGTAAACCAGGAATTTTATTTTGGATGCTGACCGACTACAGATTTAAAAATTATAATATTCTGATTCCTCCCGTTCATAAAGAAGGTTGCTATTGATTCATAATGCCAGCCATGATATAAGCACTAACAAGTATCTGTGGACACAACATAAAATTATGAATAATATTTTTTAATTTAATGTTAGAATAGTACTAAATATAATAGTACTGAATATAATATCGGTTTTGCTTATTTCCTATGGCAAATCTCTTGCCCTCTAGTAGGACTTTTATATATATATATTAACATCAACTTTCCTATGCTAATCAAAACATGGACGCAAGGCAAAATTGGATTTAAAAAAAAAAACTTTTGATAATAACTAGAGCTAAATACGTGGAATCTATTGTAGAAGAAGCATGGGCATTATTATTCAACTATTCTTGGTTCTTTGTGATTATCTATTGCAATAAGGTAGAGAAATCATCTCATATCTCAGAGGGGCTATAGGGGTGTAAATTCAATCTTCCACCAGACAGCAAAAGAGAGGCCATAGACAAACACTGTAAGAAAATGTTACAAGTGAAAAGATATCTGTATTTATGTTAGAAAATAAAAAGGGAGAAGATATTTATAAAGTAATGCTAGGGAATACTAACAGTAGGATAATTAAAAAAGAAGGCAGTTTCCCTTAGGCTACGAAGTATAATTATGGGTAGCTTCAAATGACCTGCAAACATTCTAATGCTCTGCTGGTAAGTATAGAAGGCCAGGAAATATTTTCATAAGCCAGGTGCTTGCTAAAAGTCACCTCTCCTAGGGAGACAGAGGGGGTGGAGAAATAATTTCCAAGCTAATTAAGGAATTTAGTCAAGCTTTGAAACAATTCACCCATAATGTTTTCTACTAAATGTCTTCAGCAGTCAGTCACAAGGTAGAATATGTGAATATTATAAGACAATTTTTCCTTTTTTAAATGAGATTATCTAAGGCCACTTTTTTCTTAGTCTGTTTTAGACTCTGAGCTGACCCAATGCAAGACAGATGTGAGTGCAAGTAGCCTAAAAGATACATGAGATATAAAACAAGAGCATGGGAAACTAAAAGCAATTTCCACTTGCAAAACACTGTTTGGGGTGGGGGCAGGGACTTTAACCTTAACATTTAAAGGGGGGAAAAAAAAACTCACAAAGACAAAAAACAAGTGTTTTTAGTAAAAGCCAGGAGCTCTGTTTGGAGGACAGAAACAG
This sequence comes from Cheirogaleus medius, assembly GCA_008086735.1. NCBI lineage: Eukaryota > Metazoa > Chordata > Mammalia > Primates > Cheirogaleidae > Cheirogaleus > Cheirogaleus medius. Next base: position 77,350,545 of record VBSM01000361.1, read on the forward strand.
GGCTCACAGGGCTGTGAGACCAATAGGGACCACGAGGGATGGGCAAAGGGTTTTACAAGAAGGGATTGTGGGAATCTGCAAGGGGTAAGGGGAGGAAATGCAGAAGGTAGAGAAAAAAATTGTAATGAGGAAATATAATTAATGAAATTAATGCTATTCTTGGTCATTACACTACGTTATCCAGCACAATATGGGCACACTGAGTTCTGGCAGATGCCGCCCACAGACACATCAAATTCAAGGAGGATTAACCTCTCCAAGTTGGAAGTTTATGAACCTGTCTTAGCTCTTAGCTTAATTCCTATCCTGGTCCTCTTAGGGAACACTCCGCCCCCTCCCCCCAACACATCCCCCTGAGTCTCCAGCTTATTGCCAGGCTTCTGCTAGCCTATTGCTTATCTCTTGTTTACCTCGGGCGGCAAAATTTCCTCTTAACCAAAAGCAATATGGCAAATGGTGCCAAAATGCCATTCCAAATGGGGACCTGAAGCAGGTTAAGAAGTTCCCTCCTTAGCCACAGTTGGAGCTCTATAAAAGCCTGATGTTGAATCAATGGCCCACTCAAGGACTTCCACCTCTGGTCTTCCATTTCCATCCCTCAGGTTTTTCTCTGCTTTTCCCATTGCTCCACACTTGGATTCTCCTCTCTGCCTAGTCCTTGTAAAGAAATAATCCAGGTTCATTGATTTCTATTTCTCCCCAAAATGTTGCTTGCTAGATCATCTTCCTGAGCTCTGAATTCTGTATTGGCCAAGCTTCCCAGGACCTGGCATTTCAGCCAGGTCATGGTACCCATGTTCCCTGCTTATTGGGAAAGAGAGGTGGAAGAAAGAATTGTTGTCTCTGAAAGCCATCACTTCAGAAAAGATTAGTTAATGAGCTACTGAATAGAGATCAGAGCCTCTGGAGACCAGAATGGTCTGAGTAAATTCTAAAAGGGGAGGATCAAAGGATTAAGAGCATGTCATGTCCACCAGGACAGAAGTCAGTATTTATGCAGTGGGTGTGACAGGCATGGAAACCAGCTTAGATAATTGAATCAAAGATAGAACTTCCTTTACTATTTTGCCAGGATAAGTCTACAGAAAGATCTAAGTTAAAACATACTCTAAGGTAAAGATCTAAGACTCAGAACTTTTTCCTGTTCTTTTTCTTTTTTTCTCCCCCCAAAGTCAGGTGTTTAAAGGCCAACTGTGAAAGCTTCCCATCTCAAAAATGACTTTAGTTATTTGCTAAAGTCAGTTCTATAAAGTAAAATGCACAGCTTTTATAAGACAAATATTAGGAAACTCTAAGCAGACTTTCATATGCCAACCAATCTGATATCAAAGTGTTAATTTATTAATCCAATAGTTTTATGCATAGAAAGTTTCACTGAACTACAATGCCTACATTTATTCATTGGTCTTCCTTCAAAACAGATAGTAGACAGAATTCTGTATTTAGGTTTTATTTTAAAAATAATTGTAGTTATGGTTTAAAAATAAAACTAATCCACATAATGTGTATTTTCTACTTCAAGTAACACAGAAGATACTGAAAAAAAAACAGTGGAATTGGAATGAAGTCAACATTTCAACGTTGTAGCAGAGTGATACTATAGAACTTGGACTCTTGCTTGTTAATAATAAACAGATCACTAAGTTGTGCTTCATACATTCATTCAACAAATACTGCCCCCTTCCCCATTAATTGCATGGTATTATACATGCTGATTTCCAAAGTCCAAAGAAGCACAGGGCTTCACCTCTGATCCCTAAGCCTACATTCTGATACAGGAGGTTAAAGCATGTCATGCAAGACAAGAACAGTGCTGGCTTCCTGCTACAATTAAAAAAGAAAGCAGGTGTTGCAGTGCTCACTTCTGGTTACACATATATAGGCAATGACAAGATGCCAGAAAGTGTGAAAAATGTTGGTAGCACAGTAAGGGGAGGTAAGAAGGGAAATCCCTGCCTCTTCCTATGCCTCATTCTAATTTTATAAAGCTCTCCCTAGAGCCAACAATGTTTTCCTGTTGTTTGATTCAATTTTACTTCCCTCTAATTTAAGCCCATTTCCTCTGAGCAAAGAAAGAATTAATCAGTGTCCTCTTTATTGTAACTCCTTTGCTGGGAATAGTTTTACATCGGTCCTTTACTGTACCTTGAGTTGGCCAATGAATATTACCCCTTTACTTTTTCCTCCTATATCTGAAAAAGCAGCATCTGAAAAAGACAACCTAGAGTACACACTCTTATTGGCATCCAAATCATGAAGATACCTATAGGCAACAGCATATCGTCTCTGTTCTGAAATTTTTCCTTTGGGCCTTTTTCACATTAGCTCTTGCTCAGCAAGTGAAAGCTCCAAACTGACACTGATTTTAGAAACAGGTACCTGTTTAGGCCCCAGTCGGAGGTCCTTGGCATAGACACCAAAATTAGAAGCCTAATCATAAATGTTTTTTCTTCCTAACCGAGGAAATTAGCACTGTTATTAATTGCTTTCCATGGTTCTGCTTTCTTTTTTAAAAATGCCTTTGCTGATCATTTGCATTAATATTATGCTAATAAAAGTAAGGGAATGGTAACTAATTCAGTCTCTTCAGTAACTATGAATCAGAGAAAGAGGTAATTTGCATGTTTTCTTAATTGGAGTGAAATGGCATTTAAACACTCATTGTCACCATTTTCAAAAATAATATGTGTTGGGCCAGCCTGGACAGAAGTAATTTCTCCAGTGGAACCATCTAAACCCAAGTATTTCAAGAGACATTTTGCTTGTAAGCTTGAATCTCAAATGACAAAGATGAGCATTCAAACATAGGGCAACCATCTGCATCACAAATACATTTCAGTTCCTCTCTGCAGAAGGAATTCATTTACTGTTGAAGGCCATTCACTTCCACTTCTGAGTGCTTATTCCTCAAAAAGCTTCCAAGTATTGTGAGAACAATGATTAAAAGAGGATCTTTCCATCTGTGCTGCATTAGGCTGCAAGACAGCCTCTCCTGCAGAAACAGTTTTTGCATAATTCATTATGCCATTTTAAACCCTAATCAGTGAATTGCAATAAGCGATGGAGTATGCACAAGAGAAGAGAGACTGACATTTATTAGCTACCTCCTAAAGCATTCACCTAATCCTCACTCTGGGCTATTGCTCCATGAATCATAGTATATGCTCCCCTCATCTCCTCTCCAATAAGTTTTTACTCATACCTGAAGTGTTGTCATCATTCTTAGCCCATACTAATGTTCCAAGAAAAAAAGTATTTCTTATGTTGTTATCACAGTATTGTGTGGGAAATGAGATTCTACTGGGAAACAGAAGAACTTGGTCTATCTCCAGCTCTATTGTTCACTGCAGAGGCATGACAGATACACTTACCCTACAAAAGCAAGGACAATACCTCAGGTCTCTTCCAATTCTAAGTATATAACTCTAATATGTTAACACTGATTTTTCACCTATAAAGCCTTAATTTAGCCTGCCACTTTGCTTGGAGGTGGTAGGGAAGGCCCTCTCTGGGTCTCCACCCACCCCTCAACCATAACAGTTTTATTTTGTTATTTAGAGATCCGTTTAAAGATGTACTGGAAAAGAATTCTATGATTACAGAAAATTTAAAAAGCAACTGCCTTAGGAACCTCAAGTTTAAAAAAAAAAAAGCTTTTAAAGTGGTAGACTCCTTAAACTTTAAACATTGAAAATTTGATCAAGCAGAAAAACTGATTAATGATGGCATGCAATGTATATGATTTTGAATCAGCAAAAGTAGTGAGAAACTATGTGGGCAGCAGGGGTGAGGATGTAGATTGCAAATCTTTTTTTTTTTTTTTTGAGACAAAGTCTCACTCTGTTGCCCTGGCTGGAGTGCCATGGCGTCAGCTGAGCTCACAGCAACCTCAAACTCCTGGGCTCCAGCAATCCTTCTGCCTCAGCCTCCCGAGTAGCTGGGACTACAGGCATGTGCCACCATGCCTGGCTAATTTTTTCTATATATTTTTAGTTGGCCAATTAATTTCTTTCTATTTTTAGTAGAGATGGGATCTCGCTCTTGCTCAGGCTGGTTTCGAACTCCTGACCTTGAGCAATCCTCCCACCTTAGCCTCTCAGAGTGCTAGGATTACAGGCATGAGCCACCACGCCTGGCCTAGATTGCAAATCTTATACTAAAATTTTTCACTTTCCATTTCTTACTATTCCCTAGGTCATAGTAAAAGGAAAAGCAAAACACAAAAACATTTTGAATTTTGCATTTATAGATAACATCAATATTTGACATATATATGGTAAAAGTTCTTCAGATCTAGTTTGGTGATGCAGTAAGAATTTAAAGAATCATCTCAAAGACATGACTTGAAGAACTGAGTTCACTGGTAGTATCTTCAAATAAACAAATTTATTTTTAAATCAGTAACTCATAAGAATTGAAAACACAACTAAACATAAATACTTGGCAGAATCTCAGCACATCTAGGGGGGCGGTGGCAGAAAACCTTCTTATGTTATTTCAAATATGACAAGTAAATAATTATTGTAGAACAGTGGTGGCCAATAGAAATAAAAGGTGAGGGTTAGCACAAAAGTAACTTAATATTTAATATTAACTTAATATTAATTTTTAAACAAGTAAAAAAGAAATAGGTAAAAATTCATGTTAATAATATACTTTAACCCACCCAATATACCCAAATTATTATCATTGCAACATGTAATCAATAAAAAAATTATTAACGAAATCCTTTTGTAAAATTCTAAGTCTTCAAAATCCCGTGTGTACTTTGTACTGCCATCACACTTCCATTTGGAGCAGACAAATTTCAAGGGCTCGTTGTCCACAGGCAGCTGGTGGCCACCATATGCGCAAGGCAGCTACAGAATGGAATGAGGCAATAGCCAAGCTCTCCTTGCCTAGCCCGCTACATACAACTGATGGAATTCCTTCTTACTGCTAACACATAAAAGCTAATGGCTATTTATCTATAGAATATTTGTTTTTTCATTGACTCAGCAAATGTTTAGTTAAAATGCTACTTTACTCCATACCATGCTAAAGTATGGAACTCAGATGTAGTTCAGGCAAGACGGGCCTAGAATTTAGAAGGCCACAAAGAACAAGTGCAACTCCAACACAGTATTCTAAGGGGTAAGTGCTATGGAAGCAGAGATTAGGGAAGTCACAAGATCTGCTTGTTTAAGGCTTCACAGAAGTCATATGAGCTGGATCTTGAAAGCTGAGTAGGGGTCCACTAGGTAGAATGTGACCAGGAAGGCATTCAAGGCAGTGGCAACCATTTGCGTCAAGACAGAGGCGCACGGACAGTGAGTCTGAGAACCATGCGTGGAGTGATGGAGACAGACTGTGCTTATTGTCATGGAGGTACAAGCCTTGGGGTGTTGGGGAGACTCTGCGGAAATAAGGCTAGGAGCCAAACGCTGCAGGATCTTGTTTGTCAAAATTGAGAAACTTGGAATACAGGCAGCGCAACACTGGAAAGTTTTTAAACTGGCAAATGTCACTATCAAATTCGGGTTTGAGAACGAAAACTCTGAGAAGCATAAATTCTGAGACGGCCTGAGGCCAAGATGCCCTGGGGTAAGCAGATCCCTGAGAGATGATAAGGATCTGAATCCAGAAGGCACTGGCAGAAACAGAAGTGAAAGGATAAATTCAAGAATCTTTTCCTGAACAGATTCAAAATGTCCCAGTGACCAATTAGATAATTAGATAAAGCAGATGAAGGAAACTGAGGAAACAATGATGATGCCACAGTTTGTTCTTGGACAGGAGGGTAGATGGTAAAGTCATTAACCAGAAAGGGAAGAAAGACAAAAAGCCAGTTTAACAGTGAATGTGACGCCTTCAGTTTGGTCCTGCTGGATTGAGACACATTGGAGACCACTGCCACAGTGCGTTCCACGGACAGGCAGCATCAGCCATCAAGCTTGTCAGAAAGGCAGAATCTCAGACCCTACCCCAGATTTGCTGGATCCAAATCTGCATTTTAACAAGGTCCCCAAGTGACTCCCATGCTCAGTCAAGTTAGAGAAGAACTGATCCAGGCATTTGAAAATCCAGATAGAGCTCATGAAACAGTCACTGGCTGGAGGATAATTTCAGAATCATTAGCATATACCTGAGAGTTAAAACTATAGGAGTGAAAGCGCTTACAGAAAACAAATTTAAGATAATAGAATCCTGTATGCAGTGTTAAGGAGTTTGCATGTTTGAAATTGAAATAAAAAATCATCATAAAGGTAAACAACGGCTCTCTTGTTAAGTGCATTAAATAAAAACTGACCCAAGAAGAAAAAGAGGAGGAGGAGGAGAAAAAGAGGAAACACATGCATTACAAATAACAAAATAATCACAATGGTGAATCCACATTAAAGCTACAAAAACTAATTATGATTAAGGCAAACTTAGATTAATGTTTCTTAATATTCAGGGATGCTGGACAACAAAAACTAACTTGATGTGAGTGGAGACAGAAGTAAATGGAAACTTTTTTAAAAAGTGGAAGATACCAAGGTATGGTGGCACACACCTATAGTCCCAGCTACTCAGGAGCCTGAGGCGGGATGATCGTTGGACACCACAAGTCCAAGTCCAGGCTGGGCAACATAGTGAGAGCCTGTCTTTCATAAAAAAAAAAAAAAAAAAAGTGGGATACAAAATAGGGATAGTTTGCTAATTTGTAAAAAAAAAAAAAAATCTGTTAATATGTGGGATGATGAATTTAAAAATATTAACACAGGATGCTTTGATAGTAGGATTATGGATGATTTTGTTATTTGTTCTAACTTACTGTTTCTTTTCCCCAATTTTGTTCAATAAATGTGCACCACTTTTTTCTTTAAAGGAAAAACAAAAGGCCACTGCTTGCTGGGGGCTCAGGTAACCAATGCCGGGAGGCAGTCAGAAAAAGGACCTGAATTCTAGGCCACTTTCACCAAGCAGCTACCTGGCCTCAGGCAAGTCATTTCACCTCTGCTTGCTGCAGTCTCCTCAGCTGTATAATGAGGAGCTTGAGAAGAAGATGTTCTCTTGTAAGAAGATTTCCAGCTGTGATTGTCTATGACCCAAATTGGCAGCAAGGTGAATTCATTTGTTGCCTCCAAACTCCACCTTGACAACAGCAGACAGAATACGCCAGGCAGTCATTCCATTACCCACTCTCAGCCCACCCCAACCTCTTCACATCCCACCAACTCACCCAGCAAACAATTTTCCCGAAGTTTCGTTCAGAACCCAACAGCTGTTTAGAGCTGGTTTCAAGTCCACGAAGCAGTCATTTGTGTTCTCTGTTTCCCAGGTGACACTGTTGTCCCTGCCCAGTGTTGCCAGACACACACCCACAGGACTCAGAAGCCTTGCAACCAAAAGCCCCTCCCAAGATCCGTGCAAGACGCAGCTCCCTAAGGCACAACACCCTCTGAATGCCTCTTGCTCGATGCCAAATGATTACAAATCACTGTGCATAATTACTATTCCATGTAAAAGCTTTAAAATATATCTTTTAATGGTTTTACTGCAGGTCACAGAAGCAAAGGCAGGAATAGCAAGCTGTGCTCTTTTATGTGGGGGATAGTGCACATGAATACAAATATGGCAGAATATAAAAGTGCAGCAGACAAGGACAGGCTGCTCTTTCAGCAGTGACAGCAGCCCAGAGGGAAGGGCCCATCAGGGCATGCTGCCTACTTCTCAGCTCCTCAGAACAAATACTCAGTGTAAACCATCACTCTCCTTTTGAAGTGGGTGCAATTTGTCTATTGTCATCCTCTCGCCTTAAATTATGCTCCAATATGGATCTGGAGAGGTGTTCTTGTTCTTCCGGTGCTGAGGTCCTTCACATTAGGCAGTGAAAACTACTAAAGCATCTTCTTGTGTAATAAATGCTTCCCTCTACAGCAAAGTTGCAGTCAGATGGTCACCTTTGAGGGATACCCGTGTGCAATGCTTCTTTCTGCTCACTGTGCAAAGATTCATGGGTATGACCACCCAGCCACATGTGCAAAGTTAGCTGTTTGCTTAAAATTAGGGTACCCACAGCTCGCACTCATCTGATACAAGATTCTCTGGTCTCTGCACCTTAATCAATTGGTTCTGTTCAAATACAGAGAGACATACTAGGCTAAAATGAATGTATAACTGAGGAACAGCCAACTTTTAATTCCACACACATCTCAATTCCTAATAAGAGCTTTAAATGCCTAAAATCTGCTGAGAAATGGGGAAAATTCTCATGCTGCATTTTATATGTAAATGTTAATTAAAATTTTATTATTTATACTGCCAAGTTGCTCCATATAAGAATAAAAGGAACATTTGATAATTTGCCAGGAACAATTATCATAACAAGACTGGGAGACAGGTACCACTATTACCCACATATTAAGGATGAGGAAACTAAGGCTTAGAAAAATAAATCCACACGGCCAGAAAAGCCCGGATGCAATACAGGCCACATGGCCCCGACACCCATGCTCTTAGCCTCTATGTGGTAAAAGGCTTTGAGGGGTGGGGGGCAAGGGAAATATACGTAACCTTAACATTTGTACCCCCATAATATGCTGGAAATAAATGTTGCTGATATGTCAAATAAAAAAAAATACTTTAAAAAAAAAAAAGGCTTTGAGATCTGTCCTCAGAAACAGTAATTCAAGTTATGATGGAGTCTAGAGCTGAAATGACACTAGAGATCACTAAGTCCAATCATTATCAACCTATCTAAGCTTCCAGCTGGCTCACCAGAGAAAGAACAGCAAATATATGATTATCAATGTACTCAAAGACAGACGTGATCGAAACAAACGATCCAATCCAATATCTATCTTTCTCTGACCACACAGGGTTTTTCGCCCCCTAGACACAAAAATAAAGAATCAGGTTCAAGTCCTGCAAAAAATTCTGTGTCCTTTATTTCCCAGACCTCATAAAGTCCAGCCCTTAATTATTCAAAAGTGAATATGGCAGTGCTGAAAATCTGGGTGATTTGCCCAGTAACATCCAGGTAGTTAATGGATGCACCAAGCCTCTAAGAAGGTCTCCTGACTCCCAGGCAGGAAATAGCATAACCAAGTACCCTCCATTAGGACAGATGGTATTATGACAGAGAAAGCACATTACTCTTCAGCTTTATCACCAGGGTAATAAAGACAGGCAATAAATACTCTTTTATTGATAATTATTTCTCCTCTGTGAACTTTGACAGCCCAAGCCACCGATCCTTTGGCTAAAGAACAGTTAGCCACAATGACAGCACTTCACATATTCCCCACCATATTCCCACCCTCACTGAAATTTATTCCTTTGAGGGGGTGGAGGAGAAAGAGCTGTTAACACTAAGACTTCAGCAGTCACAAACTAGAGGTCCGCAGGGGCAATCTGGCAGACAGAAGTGCTTTGTTTGGCCAGCAGGGTGTTGCAAACATTTTTAGATTTGTTTATGATATTTTTCTCATGTAACATGTTTCTCTGAGCAGTCAGTAGGTGCCGTGCGGCTGGCCCTTTGAACAGGGGATATACTTCCCTGTGTACCACAGTCCTCACCAGCCCATCTGAAAGTTACACTATCTGCCAGTCCCTGTGGGCATTTGAGTTTGCAGCCTGTTTTACTGAATTAATATTATGACATTAAAACAACATGACTATTTCAAACCCATCAGCAACAATTGATATCTGAATTCTGCATTAAAACAGGGCTTGCTTTATCAAGAAGAAAGTGAACACAGCAGGGCATAAGGGGACAGGATTGACCTGGGGAACACAGTAGCTTGATTCTGGTCCTTCCTCCATCAATAAATAGAATTACTTTGATCAAGTCACTTACCCTCAATGGATTGTGGTTATTTCCACATTTTTAAACCAAGAAAGTTGGACTGGCAATTTAAGACTTTTTTCCCCCCAACTTAAAAATCTTGTGAGATGATTCTTACCCAAATTGTGTACAAATGTAGGAATTTTCCCAGGCAGAGGGACATCAGGGAAGGGAGTGTCTTAGGAGTCACAGAGACTATAATTTGAAACCTGGTTTATCATTTTCCATGAGATCTTAGGCAAGTTATCTAAAACTCTCAGAGCCTCGGTTTCCTCACATTCACTCATTTACTCAAAATAATTAACTGAACATCTACTACGTATCAGACGCATTCTAAACACTGAGGATTCGGCAGTGAACAAAACATAGTCAGTGCTCTCATGAAGCTTTCATTCTAGAGGCACAGAGACAGAAAAGAAACAGAAGGATACATAACCCATCAGGTAAGAAGTACTATGACAATAAAGTGAGTTAAGAGAACGGGTAGGGAGCAAGGGGTGGGTCATTACAGATGGGAAGAGAAGACCTCTCTGATAAGATGCCACTTGAGCAGAAACCTGAGTAAAGTGGGGGTGGCAGGTGCGGAGGTTTAGCTGTACAGGTATTTGGGTACAGACTATTCCAGGCAAATACCCAGTGATGTGAAAATTTAATGATGTGATGAGCAGACCTCCTGACAGAGTGGTGGGCGCTTCTTAGCAGTATGATAAGCTCCTTTCCTCCCACCTCTTCATTCCCCACTTTCCTTCTTCTAATCACCTGTCTGTCTTCAGGTCTACTCCCTGCCTTCACATCAGCACCGGCCACAGCACAGCAAAGTGGACCAAGGGTTTCATGCCATGTTCTAACCAATGACAATCTACACCCATCAAATCCTATTTTTGACAATCAAAAGAGCCAAATCTTAACTCCATTGTGTTTTGAGAAAAATCCTTTCATAATAAAATATTCCACAATACATACAGGTAGTTAATAACATAGAGCAGAGCAGAAGAGGTTATGATCATCGCCTCCATATCAGAAATGCCTGGATCCATCCCAGCTCTATTGCCCGTGTGACCTGTACTAAGTAACATTGCCTCTCGGAATCTCAGGCTTTTCACCTGTGAATTGGAAACCAACAATGTTACCTCTTTTCACAGTTGTGGTGGGACTTGAATGAGATTAGGTACATAAAACATAGAATGCAACTTTCTTGGCACAAAGGAAAGTGCCCGAAGATGTGTACCTATTTCTATCAGGGCTTGTAATTACAAGTTACAGAAATTAACCTGCTCAAATAGAAGAGAATTTTACTGAAAGCTGACGGGGTTGGCTCCCAGGCTGTCCAGCAGCCATGAATAAAGACCCAAATCATGCTAGAGAGTGGTCCAGGAGCACCATGGAGCAGTGAGGATGCTGCTCACACCACCACTGCCCGTAGCACTAGACATTGCTCTATTTTTCAGTGTGTGGCGGGATGGGGGTGCTCTGCCTGCCAGCAAAGCTCAGAAAGCAGGGAAATCCCCACACCAGAGTGAGTGCTCAGATGCCAGGCAGCCCACAGAATGAAAGTGTCCAACCACATCACTATCACGATACGGTCCTTTCTAGGTATCTACAGGGATTGGTTCCAGGAACCCTCCCCCCACCCCAGATACCAAAATCTACAGATGCTCAGGTACCTTAGTCTGCCCTCTGTATCTGTGGGTTCTGACACTGAGGGCCGACTGTATACAGGATCCTCACCAACCCACCTTTAGAGCACTGACTGATTTGCTTACGCTACTTCCCTCACCAAGAACGCCCTGGCCCTCTCCTCATACTTCAGCTGCATCCTGGAGGCTCCCACTCTGGGACGTCTTCCAACCTGACTCCAGAACCCACTTCCTTCCTTCCCCAGCTAATTCTCTTATGAGGCACCTTATTATAAACTGATTTACATCCTGACTCTACCTACCCATATACAGGCAGACACAAATCCTTTTGGGAATACACAGGGTAGAGATTAAAAACAAAGGTACATACAGTTATAAATAACACTGCCTGGTTCCCTAATCATTTCACGTGTGTGTATCTCATCCCACAAACCAGGTTACAAGTCCTTGCTGTCTGGAAACACCATTCTTTTCTCCTGGACCTGTTAGAAGCCTATTTCCTGTTCTTTGCTGATGCTTAATACTTCTACCTTTAAATCTGGGATGAAGCATGGTTTTTATATCAAGAGTCAAATATTTATCTACAAATATTCTTTTGTTAAGAAAAATAAATACAAACTCCCATATAAAACAGGGAAAGTAATTACTGTCAATACATTTCATGATATGGAAATACTTGTAAATTATAATAAATTATCATTGTATACATTCATTTTACTATGTATTTTTAGATCGAAAAAATAAAACAAACTATCTTCCCCCTCTGGAAAGTGGAGAATCCTACACTGCCCCAATTTTTCCAAGAAAAAAGAAGTTTTTTTCCCATGGAATAACATCCCCATCTTGTGGGCACTATTGCTCAATGTTTTCAAAAATCATGGAGATATTTTCAGAACAGTGACATCCCTTAATACTTTTCAGATATAGATAGAATTGAACTACAACTCCTACTTAGCCCATAAGCCAGAAGTTCCCTATGTCTTTAATAAATGCCTTCTTCATAAAGCACTTAGAAACTTAAAATAATTACAACCAACAGTAATGAGTCAGGCATCATCCAGGTTTACACAAAAAGATAAAAAGATATATATTTGGATTCACAGGTACCTAAAGAGGAAGTCCTCCCATAAAAGGATTCTCTTCTGCCATGAGTAATGAACTCTTTCAGGAAACATTTATTGAGATCCACATGTCTAGTAGGGCATTGGCTATGCCCCTCAGGTCAAGATCTGCCAAACGGAAGGCAACGTGTACATGGAGGGCAAAGAGAAACTGACAAGGACCTCAGTGGTTCCCAGCAGGCTCCTGGCCAAGGGCAGGAGGCTGATAATATCTGCCTGGGCTCTCAGCCAAGAGGAGGAAGGTTACTGGGCATTCAGAAATATGCATGTACCATAGAGTTGAAAAACAAGAAGGGAGAGAAGGGATAGGAAACAATGGAACAATGAGAAAGTAATGGAAGAAAGCATCAGTGGTATCCTTTTCATCACGGACAAGGAAAGATGTGCAAATCTATCAAAAGGAAATAAAAACAGAAAGTGAGGAAAGAGGCTGACAACAGTTCCCAACTCTCTCCTCCCTCTGTATTGCAAATGCCCCTTGGAAATGCAGGTAAATCTGCAACTTAGAGATACCAGAGATATTTAAAGTTCCCTAGGCACCACCTGTCATGCTTTTGGAATTATCATGCTATAAGCTTATCTGGTCTTGTTTATATTCATTGGCCTCACTCAAGTAGTCCTTTTCTAGAGATAGAGGGAATGTGTTTCCCAAGCCAGGACATGAGGTAAACCCACTGTTTCTGGCTGTAACTTATTTCAGAATGACCTTTTTTATTGAAGAAGGTTATCACCGCAATGATGCAGCACATGTGCGGTATAAATGCAGCCATCCTCAACCATTAGTCCCCTTTAAACCATCAGCTTATCCAAATAGTCACCAAGAAATATGTAAAAACATTCCACGGATTCAGCACATTTCATCATCCCCAAATTCCTGTTCAATCTTTCTAAACTATCAGAGCAGTCAGTACAGGAGCAGCCTGGCTCATTCAGACCCCAGATTCTTCAGTCTGACCTTCAAGCTCCGTGAGCCCCAGCTTTTCTCCCTGTTCTATCTCGGGTTCCCCTCCCGCTTCTCCCTTCGAGCACCCCACTCTTGGCCACCAGTGCTGGCTTGCAGAGCCCACTGCAATCCAGGCCCTTTTCCTACATCAAGAGCCTTGTCTGCCCAGGTCCCACCACGTCTAACCCCCACCATGCCTTCCCTAACCCCTGCACACAACAGCGAATGCCGTCCTTCACTCCATCTCTAAACTCCCACCACACTGTGCATAATGACCCCATAATTATGATAGGACCCCTTTAGTGACACAGTCTAGTGTTGCAGGGAGAATTACAGGTTTTGGAGTCCAACGACCCTCCCCTTGACTGGATGCAGAACTTTGGGCAAACCATCTAAACTCTTTGAACATCCATTTCTTTCCTTGTAAAATGAAATAATACCTACCTTGCATGGCTGTTCAGAGGATTGGAAATAATTTACATAAAGGGCCAGATGCTACATAGGAGATGCTCAATAAACGAGGATCATGACTCAAAATGAAAAACAGTGTGACTGCCTCAAATCCAGAGAAATAAAGCAATTATATGTGTGGCTGTGGTACAAGCTGTGTGCTCCTTGAGAGCAGGCCAATCCTTACTCTCCTCTATGGGCTGAGTACTCCAAGCACCGTGCTAGCATCTAACAAGCACTTTCTAAGGAGCAACAGAAAAAAGGTTAAAATAATCTGCACCAAAATGTTAACCATACTATATTCTGGACCTAGTTTTGTAGGCAATTTATTGGCTTTTTTTATTTGTACTTTTCAATATTACCTTAATTTTCTACAGTGAACAAATATTATAAAAGTTACGCTAAATATATTCACTATAACAACATAATTTTGGCACCCTAATCTCCATTACAATTGCAAGTAGAAATTACATTAATAATTTTTTCCTTTTCACTTGACTTTATATCTAGTTTTTCTCCTCAAGTACTTATGCTTACATGAAGCAGCTTTTTCTAGACTGAAACAAGGACAGATTTTATTAAAATTCCCCTTAAATTCAACTCCAAAATATCCCCTCAGAATTTCATTTGTGACGATAGTGTTAATGTTAGATATCAAATTCAAACTTTCAGTGGTCTAAAATCAACCAAAAATAAATGAATAGACCTAAGAAATGCTACATTAGAGCTTAATGAATGTCTCATTATTTTGTCATTCCTACTTTCTCATACGGCGGGTGTCTACAGTCACCTGCAGTTTTAATATTTTAAATATTCTTTAATATCTCATATAAGCTTTTAAGTAGAAGGTAGAGAAACTCTCTAATTCAAAATGAAGTGGCAACTGTATATCTGTTAAAAAGGAAGAGCACAAGCATGGGTAACATTTTTCCGGTATTTTTTGTAGCAGATATTAACAAGGATGGATGACAGTACTCTCTCATAATTTAAAAGCAAAATAAACCGACAAAAGAGAGGGATACACTGATGGGTAGCTAAATTATCTCTAAATTATCTCTGACACTACCTATTTCCCATCAAAAGGTGAATGGCCAGGCAAGGTGGTGAGTACCTATAGCCCAGGTACTTGGGAAGCTGAGGCAAGAGGATCACTTAAGCCCAGGAGTTCAAGGCTGTAGTGCACTATGATTGCACCATTGCACTCCAGCCTGGGCAACAGAACAAGACCCCATCTCTAAAAAGAAAAAAAAATTTTTTTTAAGAATAGGAAAATCATCCAGAATTAACTAAAAAAAGTGTGAAGTCATAACTCCTATTTATTTTTTTAATCGCCCTCACCTGCCTGGTCCTCTCCTTGTGGGCTGCCAAGCCAGAACCCCCTTCTCCTCTCGGTCCTCTGCCTGACATCAGCTGGAACTCAGCTCTCCCCAATGGCCCGTCACGTTCCTCCCCTCCAGATAGACATCAGCTTCCTGAGTCCTTCCTAGATTCATAAGAAGTAGCTGATTTCTACCTAATTCCCAAACTGATGTCAATTTTTAACGTTTCCCAGTGCTAAGTACTTCCCAGGACAGAAAACCTACCTCTTTCAAATCACAGCAGTCGTAGAGAGGCCATATTTCAGAGATGTCAGCAGTTAGAAGCCTTGGACGCCCTATAGTTAAATGATTCTCTACCTTAAAAGACTTAGGTGCCATTAACATAAAATATATTTTATAATCATCCACGTTTACCATTCTGAAGTGAAATTCAGTTAGTTTAGCTACACATAATTGTACATGTGTGTATGCTTATGTCCTCTATCATAATATTAAGAAGAAATAAAGACAAATAATTTAAAATAAAATATTACATATTTCAATAAGTGCCTGGACACTAAAAGACATAAACTGAAGTGGTCAACTGTATATCTACTTATACTTATGAGTGAGTTCAGATTTGGAAAAAAGTAAGATCAGAATACATTCCCCACGAGAAATACAGAAAATAATCGGACATAGGGAGAGGTGGTGTGTGGAGCAAAACTTGAATTAGGATAATCAAAGGTGGGATTGATTTGTATATGACATCCTGCAGGAATGCCAACCAGGTCATTCTAAAGTCATGTAGGACACAGACAATTCTTTGTTTGGCAGGTCTGTCCTGAAACCGTAAAGTCTAGGTCTAACACAACTAGAACCTGCCCTGCAAACAATGGGACAACATAAAACACCCCCACAAATTTCCAAAATGCCCAATACTGCCCCCACTGAGAAGTCCTGATCTGGTGCAATTCTTATTCACCCCCAGTTTGCCTCAGAGAACACAGAAGCCCTGAGAGGTTAAGTGATTACACTCACAGCAGGAGCAGGTGACAATGACAAAGCTGGTTTCAGAAACAAGTCTCATAATCACTACGTATGGGGACACACACACTCTTCCTCTCCTCCCCTCCTCTCTCCCACTCCTTACTCATATTTTCCACCCCTGCCCTCTGCAATCATCACCCTCCAGATTGAAACATCTGTGTCCCTCTGACTCCACCCCTGGTACATTCTTGCCTAATTGTGTATGCCAACCTGACTCCCACTATTGCACATCAGGTCTCATTAGCACGGTCACAGCCTGAGCTTTATTAACTCAAATCACAAAGATGTCTAATGCAGGTGCCCCTTCTTGAACCACAACCAACCTCCTTCCGGTCTCTGGGACCTTCCAGTTCCCAACCAGCCCATTATGTCAGTTCCTTCCTGCCCACTTCCAACTCTCTTGATTAACCATTGCTCCCTTCACATTGATCATCGTATGTATCCTGAGTCTTGATTAATGACCCACTGTTAGCTTTTTCCTTAGCCCTTACTGCACAGAAGTGTGAAACATGTTAAGTTCTGCATCTAAGCAGGCCTATGACACTTCATATTCATCAGTGACAGTATAATTCTATTCAATGTGGTTCTAGCTGGTTGAAAATGTCTTTCAATGACCATCCCAAACCTGCTGAGCCAATCCCTAATTCAATCCACCTATAGGAAACAACTCTGCCTTTATACGAATAAGCCAATAAATTATGAGGATGCTCTTTCCAATAATGTCTTTGTTCATACTCTACTTCTAATTGGAATGTTCTCTCTCTGAAAAACCAAGTCTTGTGTTTCCTTCAAAATCTGGTTCCTGTTAATATCTTCAAGAAAGCTTTCAAGCTCTTGGCCCATATTGATCTCGGAATTCTTAAATGATTAACTATAACAGATTTGCAGAGAATAAAGGACTCTTCAGATCATCTAGTTAAGTCATTTTATTTCACAGATGAAGGAACTGGGACTCAGAGATGTGAGCAGTCTCTGGTGATATAACTGCTTGTCTGCAGACAAGGCTGCAACTTAGGTCTCTCCACTTCCTGCCCAGTTTCTTTCAAATACACCAGTGAGTCATTTCATGACATTTACAGGCCTTTCAAAATAGCAGAAGAAATTTTTCTTTAAAAACATGCTTTTACATAAATGTTAATAAGGTTATTGCTATTATTCTATTATGCTTCAGATTGTCCTTCATTCAGTACTTAAAAATGGACATGTTCTTATTTGCCACATATTTGCATGCTACATGGAAATTTAATACAAATATCCAGTTCCTATTTCCCTTGTTAATTTCATTTTTTCTTTTTTCAAGTCAAAAACCATCTGCAGCTTGCTTCCCAGGACGAAACAGTCATGCCAAAAAAGAAAAAAAAAGAATCTTAAATGAAGTAGCCAAATTAATGTTCCGTATGAAGGCTTTTAAGTTTTAAAGCATTTTGGTTTCAAACCAAATTTACTTCACAAGTGTTTTTCCTCTTTATAGGAAGGATAAAGTAAAGAAAATCACTATTTAATCTAAAATCATTTCTTAAATTTCTAAAGTGTGCTTGCATGCCTTAACTACCATTAGTCAACAATGATTCACACATGTTTTTAAGCTCATGATGTCTGTCTCATTTTCACTTCTCAGATCTTAACTATTTAAATTGTCAACATCCTCAATGACCAGATTAGATTACTTCCATTCTTTTCACTCACTTATTTTTATGATTTGCTTCTTTTGAATTAATGTACCATCAGTTAACTCTTTTTCATAGTATCTACAGAGAAGAGCACAGTCAAAATCCAGAATACCAACTCACTTCACACCTGAAGGGTACATGCTACTGTGCCCCAGAAACTTCACCAGACTTGAAAATACGATGTTTCTATCCATTGAGGTTATTTTATAGTCTATTTTAAATCGAACACAATCAAAATGCAGGGAAAAAAGTGAACATATTATCCCAAATCTATTCAGCTGAATGACAAAACAGAGGAAGTTTTCAAAGGCACCGGCTCAAATTTCATTTTCTTAACCTCTAGACTAAACTGACAGAATAACCCACGCAATGAGTGTGCTCGAGCACACACATCTGTGTCCCTCACTTTGAAGAAGGTGACAGTCACTGATCTGTTTTGAGCTTCTTCCCAACTCTGCCTCAAGCTTTCAACCTCTCCTTCATCATTAAGGAAATATACTTTACTGAAGTATTTTATAAACTGTCTTAAAATTTCAATTAACTATTTTTATCCACATGAAAAGTGTTCAGTGAAATTCTCATGACAACCATCCAGTATTGAAGTATAGTAGTGTAAGATGTTAGCAAGGCAGGAGGTACACATGAAGATCTGTAATACATGTCAATGACTTAAAACAAAGAGACTTCCTGGCTCTATCATTAACTATGTAATCTTGAATATGTCACTTAATCTTTCTGGCCTACTTCCTTCCTTGTAAATCAAGGGAGTAGAGAATATGGACATGGTATCTGTTTAAACTTTAAAATTCTATGGTTCTAGGAAATTATAAAAAATGTACTGAATTATTTGTCTGTAACATGACTAAATGAAAAGATTACACATACGGTCGGCCCTCTGTACCTGTGGGTTTTGCATTTATGGATTCAACCAAGCGTGGATTGAAAATATTCAGAAACAAAAATTCAGAAACAAAAAAGTCCCAAAAAGGAAAACTTGAATTTGCCATGCACTGAGTACTGTGTAGAATCCACGCAAATGAAGTGATGTGTAGACACTTTATTAGGTATTATAAATACTCTAGAGATGATTTAAACTATACAGGGGGATGTGCAGAGTTTGTACTGTGCCATTTTAAATCAGGGATTTGTGCATCCTCTAATTTTGGTTTTTCTTGGGGGCAGAGGGGGTGAGTCCTTGAACCAATCCCCCCAAGGATACTGGGGTACAACTGTATATATTTAGTCATTCCCGTCAATACAGGCATTCCCTAAGAGTTAAACTCTGAATCTCTGATGTTTGTAACATCAGTTCATCATCACATATTAAGTGTGGTCAATTGAATGAATAATTAATTCACAAATTTTATTTTCATAAAGTGTCACCTCTACTCTTCATTTAAAATATTTTGACAAAATTGCTATTGAAAGAGCAAAAGAGCCAAGAGGGAACAGAATAACAATGAAATGGTACCAGAAGCTTACCCTTACTGAGCTCTCACCATCTGCCAGGGACTCATTTAAACATTTGCACAGGTATTTTTGCATTTACTCCTTACAATTTTACTATCCCAATTAGTCAGTTGAGAAACAGAAAGATAAGTGGTGAAGTAACTTGCCCAATGTCACACCATAAGTGGGAGAGCTGGACTTGGGCCCCAGGCGATGCACCTTCAGCTTGCTCAGGTGGCTAACCCCTTCACCTGACAGCCTCTAATTAAGAGGCTGAGTGGCAATATGAAGGTTAGTTCAGTCTGACACTGACCAGCTACATAACCCTGGAACTCATTTTATAGATACAAAAATGAAGGTGTTGGAGGAGCTTTAACATTCTACTATCTGCTGCTGTAATCTGGAAGGCCCACAAGAGCAATTACCACAGACATCTAAAAAAAAAAAAAGACTGGCATTTCTCTCCGGAGCACCTCTTAGAACACAGCCACCTGCCTTCTCCCTACTTAGTATAAATGGACATAAAGCAAGGAAATACTCTGGTTCCCAGCCCTAAGAGATTGTGAGAGAGTATCTCAGAAGGAATAGGAAACAGACTTAATTGTTTTTCTTCATCCCTTCTCCTTGAGATCTATGTAATCAATTCCCTTCCCTATGTCCCTGTGCCTACCTGTGCGACCAAAGAGCTACCAATCTCAGATCAACTCCCACTCCAAGCTTAGCCAATAGCCACCTCACTCCACCCACCCTGCTCCATGCTTCCCCACACGTGGAGGAGCAACTGAATCACATGTAAGGACTGACCAATAAGGGGCCAGGGGTCATTTTAAATCATAGCTCTTATTTCTACTGAATGTATAAGACAGATCCACCCCAAAAGCCTGGTGGATGTCAATGGCACTTGATCTATTATATCAAGTGTCAGACTCTGATTCTTCCCAGGCTGCGTTACAGAAGAGGTTACTGAATGGGGAGAGAAGTGGGAGAGAACGGAGAGAGCTGATGACTGCCCAAGGTTCCTCACATCTTATATAAATGGTCGGTGTTCCTGTAGCAGATGGAACAGTGGTAATCTGTGGCAAAAGCAGTTGATGTCTCCTTATGAGTAAATGTGGTAAGGACTGTTATTTCTGCTTTCTGACCAACCATAAGGTTAGATGACCTCAGTGAGTTGCAGAGAGGGCAATGGGTCAAATACTGCCACTAGAACCTACATCACAGGGTATTCCATTAATAGTGTGTAAGGGGTTTAGTCACAGAATATTCACTAGTACATGAAACCACCAAACTATCCAAAATCAACCATTGATGCTCTATCAAGAGGTGTGCTTGCCATGCACCCTGTAGGTGGTTTCTGAGCCCTCACACCCTTAGCATCTCCAAAGTTAGAGATCATGTGAAAAACATTCCTTCTCGATCCTGGTGAAAATGGAATGAAAAGACTCAAACCACCCATGGAGCTTAATATAGATACTACACTTTGTAGAGCTTCAACATAAGATTGTTGCAATACTACTCTTAAAAAATGCCTGGAAAGTAAGACGCATGCAGCAGGCACTTCACTGAATGACATTCATCAGGGATTCGGGTTCTATTCCTTCCATCACCAGCTGGATGTGTGACCCTGAGCAGTCATTGTACCTCTCCAACCTGCATTTCCCCAACCTGGTGTGAAAGGAAAGAGACCAAATGACATCCAAAGTCCCTTCTACACAAAAATCTATGGTTACAAGGTAAAAGCAATATCCTTGAAAATTATCTAAGAATCAGTGATTTATCTAAAAACAGATGAAGAATTTCTCATACATTTTTTAAAAAGGAAGGAAAACAAAACTCAGGGACAATAACACCACTGAATTTTTATTATCACTGAACCTAGAAAAGATAAATAACAAGGCCAGATCTCAAATCATAAATTAAGAGAGATTGTCAGAGTCTTGTGCCAAAGGTCAAGTTTAAATAGTTACTTTTGTTAATTAACATACTCCTCACTACCCTTTTTTGTTGTTCATAAAAATTACAGTTCCTTATGATTACGGGTAGCTAGTTTTAGCCAGTTTGGTGAACTCCTACTTTCACTAAGCATGCCAGTTTAAAATTTTGGTTCTAAAAGAAATAAGGCACTTTTTTAAAGTATTTAGTTTTTCTCTCTTGGTTAGATTTGTATGTCCTATTTGGCAAACTCCTGGAAATATATGTCCTAAAATTGAACACTGATGCTTACAGAATATTCAATGACAGGCACAAAATAAGAATGGTTAAACTATTTATCAGAATTTTGTCACCATTAAGAGTACCTTGAAAGGCTGGTTGGCTCCTTTCCTGGACCCTGGACACACATCCCCAATCCTCTGGGTCTTCTAGCAACACCTTTCACAAGTCACTTCTTCCTATCGTCATTTTTCCTCGTCCTTGCAGAAACCTTTGCTTTCGAACTTCAACACTCCCACCATCGGCCAGCATTTAAGTTTCCCATACAGAAATAACACTACCATCAAAGCCACAAGTAATTTTAATATGTGAAGGGGAAAGGAAATGCAAGATAGCAATAATTAAAAGGTAACAAATAAAACTAGTATATGAATATTATCCATATTTTTTTTTACCAACTCTGCCTTATATCTCTACCAAAGTAGAATTAATTAAGCCTGTTGTAAAATAACAGAAAGATGATTACATGCATGTAAGTTATACTAGCTCACCCTGGGGGAGCACAACCTTCAAGCATGTATTCTTTCAAACTGTGTCCCACTGAACCCCAGGGGTCTGTATGGGAAGGCCCTTTTGGATCTCTGAGCAATGTTTACACAAAACATGAAATGAAATTCCCCCTTACATTTCTGAGCACATATTTGAACCTAAATGCATTATGGATTAGAAAGTTACAGTTCTCCATTGATCTCTTCTCTAAATCCATGGTGATACAACATTTGTGCTCAAGAAAAGCTATAAAGACAAAGACATCACTCAAATATACACAACACACTCAACAGATGCTCAACAAAGTGCAGGAGCCATTGATTAAATGCATCCAATCTACAAATATTTATCCATCACTCTCCACCAGTCTCTCTTTGAGGCACTGGGGATATATCTGCTCTTATGGAGACATGGCATCAAACAAAAAACTGATGCCTGTGACTCACGCAGGGATTGAGACTAATTTGTCTGGAGTGTGGCCTGTTTCAGAATTTTCCTAAATTTAAAACCTTGAGCCCAGATGTAAGATTTACATGTATTCACTAACCCATTGTAAAAAATGTTTCTAAGCACTTAAAGTTTTCAAAATAAAAGGCTGGGAAAACAATATCAACCATCTTATCATTTGATCATCTTAGATAAGATACTGTCTTAAGTACAAAATTCAGCCCATCACAAGTAGAAGACTACTTTCAGATGTTGGAAATGTTTATGAATTCACTAAGTAGCTTAATTTCAATTTATTAAAATAGTTTACTATGAGCTCTTTTTGTTTCAATGCTTATTTTTAAATGTTTTTAAAAGTTGTAGTCCAGTGCCTTACTGACATTACTCTTAATATCCATGGCCTCTGTACAATATTGCAAGCATAGGATGCATTTGGGTTTTATCTATACTGACCCTAAAAACGCTAAAGTACATTTTAAAATAAATCCTTAATATACATTTGGATTTGTCCTAATTTCCCTCTTTCTCCTAAGAGATGTTTCAGAAATGTTCCAATTAATATTTATTATACAATCAGTCTATTCTAGTGCCATCTGTTGTCCGGACAGTTATTATTCATAAGGGAAATTGTAGTTATTATTCATTATTTATATCTCACCAACTTGATATTTTTTCCCTGGCAAGAACACAGAAAGAGTTGCGGGAAACATAGCTGAAAAAGCAGACAGGAGCCCTGACTTGGAAAACAGTCGCACGTAAGCATGTACTCATCTGGAAAATATTTACTGAGAACCTACTATGCACCAAACAATGTGGATGCAATTATGCCCAGGCCAAACATGATCCCAAATTTATGGTCATGTTGGGAATACGAGCATGCATGACACAATTAGAGGGTTGCATTTGGAAAGTTCATCTGATAATCAGAATTAAATTAAACCAGGCTCATATTAAGTGTGTGTCATGAATAAATAAATGAGGGTTCTTTCATGAAAATTAAATTTGGTGGTAGAGTCCTCCTGAACAAGTTGCTTTCCATTTCGTTTTTATTTCTCTTCCCTCCTGTGTTGGTTTCCTATGGCTGCTGGAACAAACTACCACAAACTTGGTGGCTTAAAACAACAGAAATGTATTTTCTCATAGTTTGGACACTAAAAATTTTAAATCAGGATCCTTGGGCTGAAATCCAGGTGTCAGCAGGGCTGTATACTCCACTCCCTCTGGAGCCTCCAGGGGATGCATTCCATCCCTTCCAGTATCTGGGGGAACTGGCATTCCTTTGCTATGGACACTTGACTCCAATCTCTGCCTCCATCTTCACAAGCTTCTCTCTTGTGTATGTGTCAGTTCTCACTCTGCCACCCAAAAAGACATCTGTAATGCATTTAGGGCCCAACTGCATAATCCAGGATAATCTCTCATTCCAAGATCCTTAACTTAATCATATCTGCAAAGACCTTTTTTCCAACTTAATTAAGATTTCACATTCCAGGAATTAGGACTTTTTTATTTTTGGAAGCCATTATCATCCTATCACACCTACACAGAAAGCCTCAGAGTGAAAAGGAAAATAATAATAATAACAATAATAATACATTTTGACTAAACCAGAGCTTTTACAGTTCTGCTCCAAACACATCTGAAGAGTTTATCTGCTTCTGAATGGGCCCCTCAAATGCAAGGTTGTTTACTCCTCTGTTTTTTCATATTTATGGTAAGAATTTTATTAAATGAGGCTGGAAAGCGCCATATAAACTGAAACTAATATCTTTTTGTTTTCTTCTTTCTCCTCAGTTATAACTCAGATTTCCTTGCAAACAGCTCCCATAACTTTCACTTACCCACTTCAGAACTCTGGCTTGATATTTCACTGTATTAAACACCCAGCTAAGATCAGCAAGGCAGCCCTGCACAGGGACAGTTTTCAGGAGTCTTTAAGACTAGAGGTAAACGTGGGCAAGGCCAAGGCCTGGTCTGGTGGAACCCTGGAGCTAGATTCTTTCCAGAACTGGAGGAGTGACATGGCATTCACCCTGGGGACATTCTAGTTCCAGTCAATTTTCTATAGCACAAAAGTAAGTCTTGGCTAGAGATGCTAAGAAGCCTAAGGCCAAAATTATATGGATGTGAAGAATAGTATGGAGAAATCTCAAGATTCCAGCACAACACTGAGGAGGCAGTATGCCTGTTGTACTGTAGCAATTACAACAGTGGAGGGTAGGTCACATCTTTGCCTTCCTAACCGACCGTTTGAGTAAAACTATAACATAGACCACCATAATCCTGACTTGCCTTTTCCCTTAGTTGCCTAGATATGGAAAGCCGCTGCCGTTCTATTAATAGAATCCATTTGCTAACATCCTTATTCAGAAGTATTTCTTAACATTGTTAATACCTAAGGGTGTCCTCCAAAAAATAAAACATCCTGATATAGAAAATCTAACATGAATCAATAAGTCAATAATTGCTCGTATAGAGGCCCCATCTACTTTCTCCCCACTCCAGATCTGAACTAGTATATAAATTCAATCCTTAGCCTCTCAAGCAAGAATAAAAATACCACCTTATATACTATGATGCCATTACAAATACAGTTCCATTTTATTTGGGCTATTATATTTTTGCTTTTATAAACAGAATAAATAAAATAATTCATTTCATTATTAAATTGGCTTAAAAAGTACAGTATCATGCAGGCAAATGCAAAATAAATAACAAACCAAAATCCAAGGAATATTATATTAGACAAGGGCTCTCTGTGAAGGCCAAAGACTTAAAACATTGAATTTCACGTTCTTGTTTTCCAAGAGTATGGTGAGCAAGCTCACAGATTAGGTAATACTTTATCTCCTCTTCCTCATTTATTGGCCTGCCTTCAGATAGCAAAGTTCCATAAAAAGTCTATTGTTTTCCTTGCCACTGTATCTCATCATGCACTATCTTTCCACTCTAGTGAAAAGCCTATATTCTCTTACAGAGCTCGTTTTAACTTATCAAATTTATAATTTAACAATTGTGCCAACAGAACACATTGTAATTACAGGATCATACAATTTTTAGAAGGCACAGTCCCTGGAGATCCAGTGTACGAAAGCAGACATTGCATTGCGTGCCATTAGACCATGTGCCATCAGACCACCTGAAGAAAAGCCCCTCTGCTTCTCTCCCCCCCCCAGTTTTGGCGGAACCAAGGAAAGGACAGTATCGGTCACTGTTAAATATAAAGGCATGCCAGGGTCACAGAAGAGATAATTGCAGCTCTGGAACATAAAACAACCTGTGCCATTTTTCTTTGCCAAGGCCGAATCCTGACAAGACCACTAACGCTCGCTTTCTCATTTCCATGTGGCCTCAGGCTAGCTTCCCTTTCTGGCAGACTCCGGAACAATAGGTGAGGTCTTAGAGCCCAGTAGCAGTACAGATCCAAGAGGAATCAAACCATAGCTGTCACCAACCCAGGTTGCAAATGGCATCTCCTCCATGGACAACTGGATGTTGTTATCTGTAGATAGTTATTGAAACATGGATTTCTGACACTGGTGTTAGTTGAATTCTGAAGTATTATTTGGTTTTTAAAAAAGCTAAAACCCAGCCGGGTGTGGTGGCTCACGCCTGTAATCCTAGCACTCTGGGAGGCCGAGGCTGGAAGATCTCTCAAGGTCAGGAGTTCGAGACCAGTCTGAGCAAGAGCAAGACCCTGTCTCTAC
>VBSM01000361.1:77376927-77406168 GCA_008086735.1 Cheirogaleus medius
AAAAAAAGGAAAGAAAACTATATGTTCAATGCTTTTATGGGTTTACGTTCTAAGATAGATACAGTAACTAGACACATGTAGCTGACAAGAAACAGGGACTAAACAATAAAACAGAATTTATTTGAGAAAATTGCACACAATGCATTGTTATCAAAGAAAAACATATGATAATGCATTTTTACCAAAGAACATAACTTGATGATATTACTATATTCTATTGATTGTTCTATTTCTTCCTCCCTCCCTCTTCTGCACCTCCTTTCTTTTTTTACTGTTGTGGTTTCACACAATTATTCCCATACTTCAAAAAAAACATTTTTTTAGAAAATTAAAGGTGACCAGGCATGGTGGCTCAAGTCTGTAATCCTAGCACGTTGGGAAGAAGAGGCAGGAGGATTGCTTGAGTGCAGGAGTTTGAGACCAGCCTGGGCAAAACAGCAAGACCCTCTACAAAAAATAGAAATAAAAACCTTTGCTGGGCGTGGTGGCATGCCTGTAGTCCCAGCTACCCAGGAGGCTGAGGCAGGAGGATGGCTTGAGCCTAGGAGTTTGAGACTGCAGGGAGCTATGACGATGCCCGTGCACTCTAGCCCGGGCAACAGAGAAAGACCCTGTCTCAAAAAAAAAAAAAATGGTGGTGGAAGGAACCAACACAAGGCTGCAAACTCTTTTGCCAAATAAGGGCATTTTATTTTGAGAAATGAAAAACTGCATCTACTTGCATTAGCTTCATTTCATTAAAATACTTAAATCATATAAAGGAATTTGTCATCAAATTCATTTAAGTATAAACAAATAATATCAGATCTTTTCATATTTTGATTAGGAGCGTGACTTATAGAGCAAGAATGATACCAATTAACAAAGAGGAGAAGGGAAAAGCCCTGATGAGTCAAAAATGTAACAGAGAGAGAGGCTGGAGACAGCAAAGAATCTCCTTATTTCAGGCTTTTCTCTAAGGCCAGCTCAGTTTACCTTTAACAACGCAATTACAAAGAACCAAGGTGTATCTATCTCCGCCTTGCGTGGAGTGGAGGAAGTGAATGTAACCACCACCAAGAATCACACAGGGATGCAGGCACGCCTGGAAAGCAATGTGGAGGTGGAACCACGGGGGACTTCGGCTAAGGAAGGAACACCGAGCAAACACTTGGGAGAAAATGACTTTTTAAAGAGTGGATTGAAAAGAGAAGAAGCCCAAGGCCAAGAAACTGACATTGACAGCATGAGATGACTAAAGTGCAGATTAGGGTTGAAGTTTCCACAGTTGAAAAATAAAATACAGATATGAGAAATCTTAGGGAGAAAAAAAATAACAGAGCTCAATAACGGGCCCCTTGAGCAGGCCGGAGGAGAGAGATGTCAGGGATGACTCAGAGGTTAGGAGTGGGCCAGCCGGCGGGCCTGCCAGTGACAAGGAGGAAGTAGGAGAGGAAATGGTGCATGCGATAGCTGAGAAACAGTATAAATGGTTACATATCTGTGGTTTCTCCAGCAGAAAAACCATGTGTGAAATATTCTGTATTCTACACCCTGGTTAAAATGTAACTGTGAGGATAACATATTAACTACACAAACTACTGCTTTAAGATAGCAGGCTTAGGAAGGTGCCTGTGAGAAAACATGGAGGGAACGTAATCAGTGGCGGCTAGCTCTGGAGAAGTGTTGTAAGTGACCTTTGTTTCCTCCTTTGGACTTTTATTTATTTTTTTCCAAATTTTCTCTAATGAGAATGCTATCTTATAGGTAGAATTTTTAAAATTTCATAAGTGAATGTGTCAGAATGCTGTGTTTATGAACCTCACAGACACACACAGAGAACATGTTCGCCAACTTTAAGTAGCTCACTAATATATCCACAGACGCTAATGTGGATCATCATGATCTGCCATCTGGTGACTTTCACATATTTAATGTATAATGAGAAGCACACAGATTGACCACACTGTGGCCAAATCATAAAGGCCAAGAGATTTCAGCCCAGTAAATGAATTTAACCTAAAGCCTGACACCACCACATGGAATTTTTCACTAAGTTCTGTGAAAATCCCTGTAGAATTATAGACGATGTCAGCATTAAGATGTTCTAGTATTAAATACAGCATTTTGTGATCATGAAGAAGTGGAATGGGTGGTTCCAAAGTAAACTGGGCAAATCCAGTATGCAAGGTCACTGGAATATGGAACGGTCATTATTCCTTCCTCAAACCCAGGCTGTAGACAGTAGACACAGAGCATTAACAGATAGAACAGACTCAGAACCAGACTGTCGGAGCTTGAAACTCAGCTCTACCATGCTCCTAGTGTGTCACCTAGAACAAGGCTCTTAACCTCTGTGCCTCGGTTTCCCCAACTGTAAAACAGAGACCATAATTATACCTCCCCTCACAGTATTATGGAGTATATATGAATCAATATTCAAATATAGGAAGGATATTGTAAAGCACACAAAACAGTACCAAACAGTGGTTATATACGTTTCATCATAAAGCAAGATGTTGAAAAAGCCTAGTCTTCTCAAAAATTCTACTTAAATGCAACCATAAACTGTGCTATTCATGTGGTGATCATTTGACATAGTTTTCCATTCAAAATAGAAGTTGTTTTTTTCCTCTCCCACTTCCTCTTATTTTTCCCTCTGATCTACATACGAGATTAATATAGTTGATACTAGAGTTCCTCAAAATAACGCCATCTCAGGAGTGACAGGCCTAAATGGTTTTTACCCCTGGCTTAAGTCCTCCCTTAAGAAAGCGACGAATCTTATTTATTCAACAACCCCATATGTTGGCAACTTTCAAAATCAAAAGCAAATTGATCACACTGTAAGAGAGAAAGGCTGAACTAAAAGAAAATACAGTAAATTTACATTTTACAAAAGGCTGTAATAACCAGATCTCCCACAATGCCGCACAGCTTCTCAGAATCGAACTCTTAAGTACTTCCTGAGGTCACCTCTCTGGATAAAGAATCTTTTCCCAGTGGGGCTGTCCATTTGTGTGACAAGTATTAATACCAACAGAACATAAACAACCAGCACCTACTACTGCTAACACCCCACAATGGTTGCCCTTTGTCTCCTCAGCTGTGCTCCATTTTCACTGCCCCCGACAGGCTGAGTGCTCATCCCCTGGTGAGCCTATCCCACAAGGCTCCCTATACATTCTACACGTGATTAACAGGGAGCACCGGAAGCACCTTTCTGCAGTGAGAGTAGCTTCCGGCCTAGCATTCCACCAATAAGATTCCAGACTAAACACTGCCTATGCAGTAAGCTGGCAAATGCCAGTGTCTTAACCCCAATTCCCTCAGCTCCTTTGGGTATGAACCTCTCCAAAGCTCAGTCTCTTCTCTGAGATACTGAGAAAGCCACCCACCCACCTAGATACTCCAGAGAAATGTGGGCTGAGCTTCCTGAATCCTCAGATTTGTAACCACAGGAGTGTTTATGCAGACTTCTGTCTTTCTTCAGATTCACATTTCTGTCAGGAGTCAGGGGACTCGCCCTGTCAGCTTTCATTGAATTCTCTCCCTAAAATACCATTCTTTATAAGCACACAATTTGATCACTTCAGGACGATAATTGGCTACAGGTGCTGAGCAGGTATTCGGGGACCAGCTTCTACATACCAAATATACCACACCCTCAGGACTTGCAACTCCAGTCCATGGGTCTCAGAGAAATTGCAAAGTACCAGTTTCCAACCTTCCAAGTTACTGCAAATGGCAGAAACCACAAATGTCTGGAAATGCTGTGGGTCTGGGGGGTCCACTGATACAGCACGTAGCTGAAACCTCTTCTGCACAGAGTCAGGAAAGTGTTTCCTGTCTGCCTGGGGCTGACAAGCCACAACCCCTTTCCTTTCCTCAGGCCCCAAGGAGGACTCATCAGAACACCTGAGCTCAGGCTCAAAGCCTGCCAAAGTAGTCCTGTCCTGAGGACGTGCCTTCATTCTCCTCCCAGAGCAAGAGAAAGAAGCAGGTGAGCATCTGTGTTCTAGGAAGGCAGGCTTCATTGCAAGAAATGGCGACTACTTACATTTCGTACAAAAAGCCATTGTTTCTTCTATTAACAACTCACACCTTTAGCTGTGATAGATAATAGAACACCTATCTCCTCATCACACTGCCTATCTCCGGACTCATCCAGACTTATTGAAAACTATGTTCATGACGGGACAGAGAAGGAAACTGCCCCAAATGGCATAAGAAGTTCAGTAGTGACCAAGTGTTTTTTTAGTTATTTGCAATGGGCCTGTAGGCTTTACCTCATTGAATCTTCACAATACCACTGAGGCACAGAGAAGTTTAGTAACTCGCCCAAGGTGAGATAACTAGTAGGTGACCAATCCAAGATATGAAACCATGTCAACCCATCATCCAACCCATCCCTCTTGTCAGTACATTCTCATTCCATTATAACAGCCCCAGTTCAAAGCAGATCCAAGCGTCTATGATTGAGCAGCTGGGCATTCTGAGAAACAGGCAGGTCACAAGCAGATACTGATGGAATGCCATTCCAATTCTTCAGTCAACATTCACCTTTAAGACCTGCCACAGGCTGGGCCTGGTGGCTCATGTCTGTAATCCTAACACTTTGGGAGGCTGAGGTGGGAGGATCACTTGAGACCAGGAGTTCAAAACCAGCCTGAGCAAGAGCAAGACCCCGTTTCTACAAAAAATAGAAAAATTAGCTGGGTGTGGTAGTGCACATCTGTAGTCCCAGCTACTTGGGAGGCTGAGGCAGGAAGATTGCTTGAGCCTAGGAGTTCATGATTACAGTGAGCTATGATGACGCCACTGCACTCTAGCCTGGTGACAAAGTGAGACTCTGTCTCAAAAAAACAAACAAAAAAGACCTGTCACAAATTGGTGTCGACCACCCCTTCCAGCCTTTCCTTCCCTCTCCTCTCTAGCCTTGTCAGCATCCTCATAGTATAAACCCCCATCCAAACTTTCCTCTCCTCTGAATGCATTCACCTTCTTCCTCCAAAGTTCAATCCTATCCAACCACTCCAGCAAGACAAAACCTGAAACTTTCTCTGATCCTTAGTTAGATGTAAGATGCCATTCTTCTGTAAACACCCATAGCAGGATTGTTTTTACATCTCTATTATAATTATTGCAACTCTCAGTCTTATAACACAGATACATGACAGAGCTCATCATCCTTAGTAGAAATTTGCAAACTCTTTACAGGAGTTCATCTCTGCATACCACTATGCAACTAGTATGGACGGTATACAAACTACCTGCTCAAAAAGCTCCAAGAAGTTACTATAGCATAGTTTTTAAAAAAATATATCTCATCATTAATAGCTGCTACACTGGGTAATGAAAACTAAATATAGCTGCTACCAGTGATAATGATTCCATCTTTTAGAGACTTAACAGACTGATGCTAAGAGCACTGCATCTAACTATTGTCTAATATAAAAATCTTTATTTTCTGTCCCCTTGAGAATCTCAATGTCACAGGACCAAAAAGAGGCAGATTCTAACATCCAAAATGTACGTGCTGTTACTTCTCTTCTTTGTTTGGAATTTCGTGAACAGGCAGAAACCAAGGGGTTAAATCTTAAATTTCTAGAGGAATAAACAGGTACTGCCACTAATGATCATCTCTGAGGCCTTTTCAAGAGCTTGGAAACAAATTTATCAGTCTCTGGCATGAAAGACAAAAAGGAGAAAGCTGATACAGTTGAAAACTTTCCTTAAAGATAGTAGATAGTAGAGGGATGATAATCCACTTACACATTATAGTTTTGGTTTTGGGTTGTTTTTTTTGTTGTTGTTGTTGTTGTTTTTTGAGACAGGGTATCGCTCTATCAATCAGGCTAGAGTATAGTGGTGTCATCATTGCTCACTGCAGCCTCAAATTCCTGGGCTCAAGTAAACCTCCTGCCTCAGCCTCTCGAGCAGCTGGGACTACAGGCACACACCACCACGACCAGCTAATTTTTCTATTTTTTGTAGAGACGGGGTCTCGCTATGTTGCTCAAGCTGGTATCCAACTTCTGGCCTCAAGTGACTCTCCCACTGCAGCCTCCCAAAGTGCTAGGATTACAGGCATGATTCACTGCACCCGGCCCACATGTAGTTTTGCATTAAAATGTCCTTTCAGCATGATTTGAGAAATCCTTGTGAGTGTGAAAGCAGAACGCATACATATGGACAGCTTTCTATTCCTCTATTTCATCAGTCAGAATAATTACTCGTTTGCTTTTCACACGGACCCTAGAAAACAGCATCCCTGGGAAAACAATTCTTTCTATAACCACCACACTCCTGGCATCCCAGCCTTCAAATTTCCATTCTGAATTCCAAAACTACAAACAGGTTTTATCATTTAAGTCAATTTATCATCTAATTTTAAAAGGAGATTGATTCATTTCTGTTTTAAATAATTACCTAAACTTAAATTATGAGTCGAATGGTAGTAATGAGTACACATACAAGTGCTTTGGCTAAACAGTCCATTTATAACATTTTATTCATTATAAAATTAACATAAGTGTCCTGCCTATGTAAACATGTGTAATGATTTGTATAAAGATTATAAAAATCCACCAACAATTTATTCATAATACTAATGTTATCTTTATATATGCAGTACCTAAAGTGGTACAATCCACAAAAATGGATAAAATCACTGCTGAGCTAAATATATGCTCATCAGATATATTCCTACAAATGCTATACTTAAAATACTTAAATATCTGATGTAGCTTAAACAAAAGTGGTAGATTTTATCCTCATCTCTAGTCATCTGTCATCACATATAACATATAAATTCTCCAAATGCAAAGTGATTCATGTTCCAAATATAGCAAAACATGACAACTGAGATAGTAAAGAGCTGATTGTCTACATTACTCAAGTAATCTATAGATAAGGTTCATTTACAAACAAATAATATCTTCCTTATTTACTTTTTTCTGAGATGTAATGCAAATAAAATATTAAATGATATGAATCTTCACTTTGAAGATATCCATGCATTGAGGATAAATATCAATAATACAGCATTATATAGATTTACCGCATTTCATATTTCATCCTCCAAAAAGAAAAATACTTTATACTACAATTTCATGAGCTTAGCACCATGTCACAATCTAGAAGATTCATGAGGGGCCAATCCTAAGTTTTATATGCTTTCACAATATTAGAATGTTTTCCTAAAATCTCTGAAATTGCAAAGTCACTTCAGTGCTATCATTACTTATTCAACACAAACTACTTTTGAGTAATTTTAAAAAGATGCTAGACATATGCAAAATCACCACATAACAATTGTTTTGTATCTTAATCATTTACATATTGGGCGCAATGTAAGCTGATCCTTTAATACAATGCATGTTATAATATGGTACAAAATTCTCACAATTTAACTGGATACTGGATCTTTAATTTAGCCCACTAATCAAGATGAGATGGGAGAAGGAGGAGTTCGTATGTGCAAGGGAGAGAGAAGGAAGTGAATGACACAGAAATGGTCACCTTCAACATAAATACACTAACACACTTTCCCTAACCCTAGTCCTTGATAAAAGACTCAGACTTTGGCCCCAGCTCTTATCAGCATGGGGCCCTTGGAAGCCTGGGGAACTTGACTTAAAGAGCAAGAAAATAGGAACTGGGGTGTGGGGAGATACTTAGTCATGCAGATCCTTTGCTGTAGTCATCTCCATGGGAAGATCTATCTCAATCTAAAAGGAATTCTGTGCACACTTTAGCATTTTGCTGAGTAAGCTGGTTTTTTCCTTATGAAATTCACTTGCAATCATTTCTTCAAAATGCTTAGACCATTACGATTTCAGGTGGGGATTTGAAAAGTAGCTCTCTCTAAGCATTAAAACTTACTGGCCAAGGGTTCACAGAAAAAAAAATTTATAAGCGAAATTTTTTATTTCAGTACTATCAATGAGAAAATGAAAGACGGTACACCTAAACAGGTGCCACCTATCCAGGAAGCACAATAGAGGGGATATGAACCACATGACAATGGCAACAAACGACAGGTCTCTGGCTGAGACGCCAACCACATAATTGCAGGGGTCCTCTCCCACCCACAGCACTACAGTCTGTTCCGTTTTCAGGTTCCCAAGGGGCTGCTCAGGGCTACTATACCTTTCCCTGCAGCCAAGAACCCTGGTAACTGCTCTGCTCATGCACCTGATGTCCTGGTCAGCCTGCAGTGGCTCCTCCAGTCCTTGGTGGTGCCAGCACGCCACCTCCATTGCCACAAGCACGTCAGGGGCTGTCTCCTCTTGTGGCCATCTAGGCCTAACCCAAGGCTTCCTCAGCACTGACACAACACCTCTCTAAAGTGACAGGAGCAACTGTCCCTTCCTTCCATAATTATTCTCCTCTCCAGGCTCCTGCCTATTTTTCTGTTATAGACCCTGAGGCCCAGAAAGCCTCTCTTTCTTTAGAATGAAACCTCTAGGCCCACTGGCCCAAGACAGGGCTGGGCAGCCCAGGCATTTCTGTGGATTTTGTTCTTACATTGTGAAACATTTTCATCTTTAAAAAATTCATGCGTCCTTCCTTCCTTCTCCCCAAAGAGGCAGGTTGTCCTGGAAGTTAAGCTTGCCTGAGTAGGCCCCTTTCTCAAAACTATTTCATTATTTCTGGGTTCCCAGGTGACACACGGTTTGTATTCTCCTTCACTCTCCCTGTCCTCCCTGCACTGGGTCTGTCAACTTGCCAGTTTTGGAAGCTCCCTCTATGCAAACCATTTGCCTAGGTACAGAGAAATGGTATCATGTCAAGGAGCTCAAAACAGCACAGAATTTTAGGGGACAAATACGAAAGCATACAAACATCACCCAAATAACTCTACCTGGAAAAGGCAACACCACGGATGACATCCTAAGAAAGCAAGAACAGCTTGAGTGGACACAGAATTCTATTTTTGCTAAGATTTGCAATTTGTGGCAGCAGGACATTTATGGGAACATGTCATGCAGGGACACCTTGGCCTGGAAATTACCTATTTATAGGACAGGTCTAGGTTTAAGACCAAGAATAAGGCAATCCCCATACTTTCAACTTTCTGACAAATTTCAAATTACTTTGCCTAAAAATGGAGATCTTAAAAGAGCTGTAGTGAGTTGATCACTTGGTTAATATTTATAAACCAAGAAAATCTAAAATGCTATGAAAGAGATCCATGGTTAACAGTCAGCCAGCCTTCACTCAGCACCCTCTTAAATATTTTCAGCAATTTAATCAAAAGAGCTTTTGAAACACCAAATAGGTCATTTTATTTTGAGACCTTTGGGTCTGTGGTAGGCCAAGACTTTAATGTCCTTGTCCTGAAGTATTTGAGTGACTTGACTAAGTGAAAAAGGACTGTTCATCGGCAACTGTGAGAATTCCAAGCTGTTTCGCAGCCAGAGCACTGCACATTTGGATTTCTCCAAAGTGGAAGTTCTCATGCAACAGAAAGGGTACTGAAACCATCTAGACCGCTAGGGGAGACCTGGAGATAATGGAGACTCTCAGCCACCTTATTGTCCTATTTCTAGGGCTACGGAAAATCTGATTATTCAGCCTTTTTAAAAAACAAACAAACATTAATGGCCATGATGATGGTGATGGTGGCAATAGTGTTTTAAAGGATTATACCTTGTTACTGAATCACACTGGTTCTGGGACATTCTCGATGCATGTGAAGAGGGTTTCCATTTCACAAATGCTCACTGATGGAAAGAGAAGAGAAACCCCAGGCCAGGGCTTTCTCCTCGGCTCCATCTGCAAGACCCTTACCTCCCCCTCAGCCCCACGGCCCCCACCGCAGGCACGGCACATCAAACTGCTGCTTTGGAAGATCAGATCACAGCCTGCCGTAGAAGATGTTCTCCCGTGAACTGAGGCCCCACTGCCATGCACACACACCTGCTTTGAAGGGAGAAAAATGACAACTGCACTGACTCTACGCCTCTCAGTAGAATGAAAATGGCCAAGGTTCAAATCAGAGTTGATACGTACAGAAGCTGTGAGATCTGGGACCAGGTGTTCCATGTACTTGCATTTTAAGATGAAGATGATAATTCTCACCTTATGAGGATGAAACAAATTCTCCTTTAAAGTACTTAGAGTACAGACTGTGCTTAATAATTGTTTCTTTTTCTTTTCCTCTATGATACAATTTGCCCCAGTTACATGAACAGCTGACCATGACATGCCAGGAGACCTTTCAAGGCTACACGAAATGATTTACTAAATGGCAGAATTTTGCAAAACTATTTACTACCTCAATGCAGTAAATAGTACCTTGGCACCTGAAAGCAGTTAAGGTGATTTCCCAACATGCCTATTTTACTACCAACGAATTGCCTAGAATCCAGGCTGGCATACCCTTCTCTAAATACCAAAGGGAGGAGCAGAGCTTTTATTATGAAAACAAACACAAAGGACCAGACTTTCAAACATTCCACTGTCCTTTCACTTGCTCTGTACACACTTCTAGAAATCAAATTCAGTTTACAAAAGTCGGAAACAAAACTATTCCTCTGCATGGTGTACTGGTGAAGCCCCTGATGACAAACCCAGGTACCTCTGCCCAGGTCCACATTCCAGCCCTGTCACTGACTAGCAGTGTGACCTCAGGCAAGGCACTCTACACGTCTCTGTACTTCCGTTTCTTCACCTGGGAAATGGGGATGATACCCCCTGCCTGACTGGGCTGTTAGGAGGATGAAATGAGGTGAGATAGCCTCTCCAACTTAATGGGAGTGATCCTTCCCTCAAAATCAATGTTCTGCAAGAGAACACTGAGATTGTCCCATTCTTTCAAATGGAAAAAGATGTTACACATCTACCCAAGACACTAAACCAAATTTTTTTTTAAAACAGAACACACAACAAAACCCCAATACAGAATAAAGAAACTATCATGTTAAAATATAAAATGTTTAAAATGCTGTTAACTGAAGACTAAACAATTAGTAAGATAAAATGTTCCTTCCTGGCAATGACATGGCATAATAGCCTCTTAGCTGACACTGTGTGTGTTTTTCAACATGTCTACATCACACTAAATATGCCACTTGAGATATCTCTCCCACATTTGTATTTAAAATGTCATATTTGGTTTGAGGGCATGAATATAAATTTTCCCTATAAAGACATAGGGTAAAAAAATGTTTCACTAAAATACATGTGTTCTATGAGGCTTTGGCATTAAAAAGCAAGAAACATTCTTACTATGGAAATAAGTTCACCCAGGGAAGAGTCTGCAGAGTATGCCTGTATCTATAAAATATATGGTGGCCAGCAGAAGAAAGGCAGTTTAAAAACTACTACTATTATTATAAAAGAGCCCAAAATATTTTACTAATTTCAAAATATAGAATGCTTAACACTTTTCCACATAAAAAGAGATTGCAATATTTCAGGATTTCAAAAGTTATATTTCCTGGAACACTGGTAGTTAAGTGTTCTGCAAAAAATAAGGGCCCCTAGGTCAAGTAAATTTGGAATATGCTACTTGCTACAAAGTTTCTGCCTCTATCTTTTACAGATTCAAAATAGTCATTAGCACATTACACGTTACAAGAAATCCTGCAGGCAACTTTGTTTACAACAAAATATTGGATCACAAAACCCTTTTTTAATGGAACACCTATTAACAGTGTTCCATACGCAATTTGGGAAACAGGGCTCTAACACCAATTTATGGAAGAAATTTTGCTTTAAGTAGATTAACAAAGTATTAGTCTCTCCTGAGATGTGTAAATAGCTATTAGAATGAACCTTTCATTTCATGAGCTCCTTGCCTGGACTTTGCCTTCAAGCGTCAGGCTTCAAACTAAGCTCAAAAAAGGACTGGTCTCTTTCCTTTGCCTGCAAAATGGAGATGATACGATTTCTAACCTATAGCATAGGGGATGGGGAAATTGGTGAAAATCTATTTCTCTAAATGACACTAAAATCTTAGCAATTAAGTGATCTGACAAAGCATCTCCATCATTTCTGCAGACAAATAAATTTATGTATTAAGTTCCCACACATACAAAAAAGTCCTAAGCTGAAGATACAAAATATTTTTAAAGAGCTATAAACATCTTAACATCTTAAAGTACTATACAAAAAGAAAAAAAACCCTTATTTACAGGAAATACACTTTTCCTCCTTATGCTTCAGAGGGTTGCCTAGTCATTTTTCTTTCTGCGAAGGAAGTGTGGCAAGAGGCGAATAGGGCTTAGTAATAGGTACAATAAAGCAAAAGTTTCTAAACAAGAAAGGAAGGAAATCCTACAGTGATGCTATTTATGTATGTGGAGGCTCAGTGATAGCAGTCACTGCATGACTGCTAAATGTAACTTTTGTACCGGGAGTACAAAAACCAAGTAACTCAAATACTGGCAATTAATTTTTATATAGCCTCTGGGATGTTTTCCATACATAATATGTGATCTCAAAAAATATTATGTACTCCAAAATACTACATCTGTGTCCAATAGTCCCTTAGAGTAAATATTATTGGATATAAACAAACAAGGGCTTTTGGCAACTTAGCTGCCAATAAATGAAGAGAACAGCTTAATTTATTATACTCAAGGATAACAGCTAGCTAACATTTCACGAGAACTTACTATGTGCTAGACCTTGTCACGTTCTTTAAAAGGAGTACCTTATTTCTCAGGGCTCTACTCTTCCCAAATTCAAATTGGCACTCGCGCCCAAAATCAAATCTGAATTTAGATCCTTTTTTAGTAAACATTTTTGAGAACCAAGCATAATTTTTTGGCAGAAAGAAAAAAAAAGGATATATAATAAATTGTCTTGCAAACAAAATCCTAATCCTTCCAAAATATCAAATATCACTTCACAAATATAGTTGAGTCCTATTATACACAGGGCATTACATCCATCTAGTGCTTAGGATAAAGCAAAATTAACACCAGACCCCTGCTCAAGGCATTTCTGTTCTTTATGAACAGAAAAATTCTCCAATATAAAGTTACCAAACAAAGCAAGGCAGAGGAAAAAATGAACATAGAATATGCATTTATATACTGATGGAGAATATTAAAGTCAAGCTCCAAGAGAGGGGTTTTTGTACAAGAGCAGTAGGCAATAAGACCATGAAAGGAAAATAGGGCCAAATGTAGAGAGATTGGAATAATAACTGAGTAGCTTTTTGCCAAAGGTGGCCACCATCAACCTCTTCCTCCCCCTCTGTGTGCAGGTCATTCCCCCACTGAGAGTGGCAGCCTACTCCTTCACGCTTTCTTTAAAAATAATAATAGTTATTATTATTATTATTATTTTAGAGACAGGGTCTTGCTCTGTTGCCCAGGCTGGTGTGCAGTGGTGCAGCTCACTCACTGCAGCCTCAAACTCCTAGGCTCAAGTGATGCTCCTACCTCAGCCTCCTGAGTAGCTGTGACTACAGGTGCATGTCACCACACCCAGCTAATTTTTTTGTTTTTAATTCTTTGTAGAGATGAGGTCTCACTATGTTGCTCAGGCTGATCTCCAACTCCTGGCCTCAACTGATCCTCCTGCCTCAGCCTACCAAAGTGCTGGGATTACAGGCATGAGCCACCGTACCCGGCCTCCTCCATGCTCTTGAGTTTGAGTTGGTCTATGATTAGCTGGACAATAGAATGAAACCTAGTGACACTGAGTAACTTCTGAGGTTAGGTCCCAAGAAGCCTGGTAGGATTGACTTAGACTTCTTGGAATGCTTACTCTGGTGTAAGCCATCAAGAGTGTAAGAATTCTGACTACCCTGATACTGCCATACTATGAGGGAGCCCAAGCTAGCACGAGGAGAAAGGGATAACCTACTAGCCCAGGCAACAAACAAGTATATATAAGAAAAAGCCTTTGATGACCTCACCTCAGCGCATTGTGTTTTATGAACTCCCAAAAAGATTGTGATCCTTCAAAGTCATAAGAGAAAACTGTTCTTTTTAGCTCCTAAGTTTTGGCGTGGTATGTTATATAGCAACAGATAACTGATAACCTTGTTCATTAGGAAAAGGGTCACAAACTGGTGATGCCTGGGTCAGAGCCAACCTGCAGATGAATTTTTTTTTTTTTTGCTTTCTCAATATTTTTAAAATTCTAGCTAACATTTCCTACCAAAATTCAAATTTTTCTGAGGCCTGCACTTTCTAGTCATCCACTTCACTCATTTATTATATTATCCGCCAGGCCTCTATTGATTCTTTAGTACAGCAACTTTGCTCTTAAAAAAACAGGGAACAAGGAATTAATACATTTATACAATTATCTGAATATATCTAGTGTAATGACAATGTACGATTACGTTATTATAGAGAATAATTCAAGAGTTCTGTAATTCAAAAGAATTTCAGTTTGGAAATACTAAAGTATATATCTTCATTCTCAATAATAAATTTAAAAACTAACAATCAATGATACAGCTTTGACTATATTATTTGAACAGAGAGAAATGAACAGGGACACACTTAGTAACTCTAGTAAAAACATTAATTATAGAATAAGTTGATCAAGTTACATGTCTCTAGACCACCTATAAATAGCCTAAGTCACTTTCAACTTCCAGTTGCCAACTTACTTTTTCTTACTCAAACCTAATCTCAATTACTCAACAACAAATTCTTTTAAAGTTTTATACCTCAAAAGAGAGAACCACGCCAAGGCTGCCTAAATATGATCTGAAGAGGTTGATTTAAAATCCATTTGAATTTTATTGCAAGCTCCTTCAGAGCAGGAATTCTTATATTTATTTATTTTTTCTAGGCTTATTATTTGTACCCAGCAAGGACCTTCACAGTACTTTAGTTGAAATACACATTAAAATTTTCAAAAAATAATTTAAAATTTAAGATAGTCCATATTTATATATCCTTAAAGCCTGAGTTACCCAAATCTCTAAGTATGATTTTAATTTTATGCTTTTCATCAATAATATACAATTCCTATTATTTTCCTCAAATAGAGATAGCATCTGACAGTCACTAGCATTCAGAGATAAACCAGACCTCTACAGCCCAAATCACCTAAATTTCAAATTATTAGTGTGAATTCCAGGAGTTAGCTACAGAGTTCTAGTTTTACAGCAGCATGGTGTTAGAGCATTTCTCATTTTACGAAATTAATTACATTATACAGTTCTAATCTGATTCAACTAGGGTCACAAGAATGTATGTCAATTTTCACCTTCCTAAATCTTCCAAAATAAATGACAAATGTAGACAAGTATATAACCCCTAACGGGAGACAGACACATGTTTAGAAGATGTGGAAGGACATATTTATTGGGGTTTGCAAAGCTCCCATGTACTAACTAGTAAGATAAAGTTAGAGGCAGCAAAAATCTAGCACTTTAACTTCTCAATTCATAAAGGTCCTGAGAGGCAACAGAGAAACACTGAATAGTAACCCCCAACATAGTTGAAGATTTTATCTGGGTTTGAAAAGTGTATTTCTAAACCTGTGGTTGAGAACTCAGGACATATTTTCCCATAGCAACAATGCTACAAACAAAAGCACTTTGAGTTTTCTGGCTAGTAAAAAAGAAATCTATTAATCCATAAGGTAGAATTGAACAATTTACAACTCTATGGAATTTAAGTATCATTTATGTTATTTCTGTCCTATGGAAAATTCGTTATGCATATCTAATTGGCATAAATCTCTACTCTCCCTCCAGTTCAACCTTTCTGTAGTTACTTCCACCTCCACGAAAAAAATCCCCAGTCTCTTAGAAGTGGAAGCAAAGCAGCCAGCCCTCATGAGCTATTTGTAAGCAGGAAATACTAAGTTGATAGAAACGTGAAATGTAGGAGCAGGGAGGGATGTGAGAAGAACTGTTTAGAAGGACAAAGTTTCCTAGCCTACAGCCTAGCACAGTAGGCATGCAAGCGAATTATTATGTAGATAGAGATAAAGAGAAAAAACTAAAAGTACGGTTTTCAAGTTTTTGCACTAAGTGGGAAGGAGGATGGGGCCCAAGACTCAATAGGAACTGGGTGAGGGAGACATGTCCGTCCCCCAGATCTGTGCCATGGATATCATACCCTCAGCTTAGCCCTGCTCAATGAAACAGCACTTCTGGGTTATGAGATCAACAGTTGTTAATAAAGCACATAAATATATTTTAAGTGCAAAAAAAGGTATAAAAATTAGTTTTTTCTCAAATATTTGTGCTATAATGATACATCAGTACTTTTACCTGCAAGTATGCAGATAACCTAAAGTCAATTTGTTCTTTGAGGAACATGTGCAACATGTGCTTTACACTAGATGATTTTCCATCTTATGAAGAGTAACAAATGCTTTACAAATTTATATCCCCTCAAAATGAAGCATCAAAACTATTCAAAACAGTCGCCTGGGCCTAACAAGAATTCAATACCTTTAAGCTTTTTTTAAGATTCTTTTTTGATATTCATAGTAGTTATTAAAAATAATAATATGTCATATTTTATTTAACTTATCCCATTATTGTTTTTAAAATAAACAAGTTATATTGCTTGTGTATTAAAGTGAACATTTATTATATTTCCTAAACCATTTACAAATTGATGTCAACAATGCTTTCTAACACTATTTCCGAATTAATTCACCAATGGGTAACCATCTCTAAGTGCTCTTCATCATCATAGAAAGCATGTGGTACTTTCGGTCAAGCACTCTTGTAAGTATGTTACATATGTTAACTCATTCAATCTTCATAATAACTCTTGAGTTAGGTATTATTATCTTCTGTTTGCAGAAGAAAAAGGAAAACCTGAGGCATTAAATAGCTTGTCTAAGGTCATACAGCTCTTAAGTGACAGAACCAGGACTTCAACTCAAGCAGTCTGTCTCCAAAATCTGGGTATGCAATCACTACACCTCCTCCCTCTCACATGCATTCATTCATTCAAACTTTTATTAACTGCCTAGAGTGGACCAAGCTTTATATCTTGCTAAAGCTTAGGTATAAAGAGACACACCCTAAAAATGCCCCCAAAACAGGCAAGGTTTCTACCTTCAATAAACTTACAATTGAATATACAGTAAAAAAGTAAAATGCAAATTAAATTTAAAAGTTCAGTATGAATGACAACTTTGGTTAAGTGAAATGTCTGGGGAAAATTTAAGACGCTGTACTGAAAAGGATTTAGTAATAATACTCCTAATCTAACTTCTCAACACTCTCTAAAGCTATACATTTGATCTTTATAATTAAC
This sequence comes from Cheirogaleus medius, assembly GCA_008086735.1. Lineage (NCBI taxonomy): Eukaryota > Metazoa > Chordata > Mammalia > Primates > Cheirogaleidae > Cheirogaleus > Cheirogaleus medius. The sequence goes on from VBSM01000361.1 coordinate 77,394,117, forward strand.
TTTGTGAAGCAGGCAGAGCATTATTACACTGATTTCATAAATGAGCACACAGATAAATGTATTATGTCCTCAGCATCTTAACAAAGATGCCACGTCCTTTCCCCAGGAAGTCTGCCCTACCCACAGACCCTGCTTGTCTAAAACAGACCCACAGAATGGCCAAATCATAAGTTGCCTCAGGATCTACTATGGCCTGTTCAAAAAGATTAACTGGGCAAAGCTGATCCCTTCTAAAAATGTAAAATGAGAAAATAAAGAGATGGGTCAGTGAGCTGCTATAAGATGTAAGAGGACAGAAGGTAACAAGGCCAGAGCATCCATTACTAGCCAACACGCTCAAGCTGCAATGATGAGATTATAAAGCCAGTGGGTAGAAAAGAGTAAGCGTCTCAAAGACAAAGCAGAAATGCCACGAGTGTCACCACATGACCAGTCGCTGAGGGCAGAAGGGAGGAGATGCTTTTTTTCCCCTATGACCCATATCCCTGTAATAAACCTCATTTCCCCTAAGGAAACTTACAAGCTCTTTGCAGCCAAAAAGCAACTACCAAATGCATGTGTAAAGGAGATGAGATTTCATACTCTCTTGCAACACAGAAATTCAGATACTTAGTGAACTTGGGTATGGAAAAAGACTCCAGATGTGGTAACTGGCCGTGTAGGTCTCCATGGTTTCTGTTTATTTCTTGCAAAAAAAGAAGATAAACTTGGCCAACTCAGAGCACAAACATGGAAATCAAAAGAATGTGCCTTCAGAATGATCCAGATATCATCCCTTTTGCTCCTCCTGCCCTAATCCATGCCTGACCCCATGACTCATCCCCACTCTCCTCAAATAATGAGACTTTTATTCTCTATCTCCTTTTATCAAAAGAAAAGGAAAAACTCATTAAATATCACACTGAATAAACTGTTACAACAAACCATCCCCTCTGAAAGTATTCATGTGAAATGAAAGGTTTGCATTTGGACAGAAAGCACCTACAGGAGTTCAGGAGAGAGTTGTCATCATATCTGGTCTAGCGACAAACACCAAACCAATGGGGTGATCACACTGCTAACAACCTCCACTGAGACCAACTGCCAGGACCTCCAGTTCCTAACTGTCACAGTGATATCACAAGGATGACGAGGAGAAAGGCTTCTCAGGACTCCTGGACACAGCCAAATCAAGAAGAAGCAGGAGAGAGAAGATAGCCAAAGGGAGTGAGACCTCATGGATTTGTGAGCAAGGTACACAGAGAACTTCTACTTTGGCCAGGGGCAGCCCTGGCCTCTAGGACGCTAGGTTCTTTTTCTAATGCATGAGTGAGACTGACATTTACAGCTTAGCGGGGAATTATGAAATAAAAGAAAAATAAAGATAATTTGTTCTGGTGGTTGGTCCAATTATTAAAAATGATCTAAGCCTACCTGCCACACAGTCCAATAGCAATCATGCATATCATTAAATGCATCCATTGTTCTGAGTCCATTTTGCTTCAATACTCATAGAAGTATGATAAATACAAATAGAACCTAAAATATTTTTAAAAATAAACTATAAACGAGAGCAAGCCTCACTCAGAAAAGACAAGGGTGCAGAGCGCAGTTGTACAGCAAAGGAAGTGACAAAAGTGTCATGGAAAACAAGGCAAATTTTCAACAGGTTTTTAAAGGGAGGAGGTTGGTGGCTCTTGTGATTTCTTAATCCTTATATCTGAAAGGCATAAACCTAATAATAAGTTCTATAAAGATAACTTTAAACAGGTTCACAAAAATCACAAGTCTCCTCAATGAGGACAATCAAAAGGCAAATGTGACAGATCTCTAGATGAAGAACTCCCCAGTTGGACACTGTGTGTGTCTTTTAACAATTCAAAAGAAAACCATGGATAGGGCTTCTAAACCCCGTAAAGAAAATAGGTCTTTACAAAGTACCTTTATGTCATGAAATTGAGGACAAGGTAGATCTAGAAAACAATTATCCCTATGGACAGCTTAAAATGCATTTGGTCACCAAATCTTATAAAATTAGAATGAGGAAAACTACCTTAAAAGCTAAGGTTAAGAAAAATAAAAGGAAATGTTACTTCGTATATTACAAAACTGCATTATAAAAACTCATCACTAACCCTTTTATCACCAAAAACTAACTTAATTTCAGAGAATATACAAACTCAGAAAGAACAAATATTATTAATGGTATAGTACATAGTTTTTTAAAATGCTGTGCAGATACATGCAAAAAAAACACTAATCAAAAAAGACAATCATGTCCTACTTAGTGCTTCTCTCAAAAAGATGTTTCAAAGTTGTATCCCGAAACTTAGCTTCAGGTCTGTCCCAACCCCTCCCCCTTACACACCTCTGGAAGTCTTCCCTATTTAAATTCACGGCAACTCTATCCTTACAAGTTTCTTAGGCCAAAAATCTTGCAACCATTTTTAATTATTTTCATTTGCTTATACACTACAACTATCAGGAAATCCTACAGGCTCTACCTCCAAAAGACTTCACTGCCCACCCTGTTCACTACCAAAATGATCAAAACCCTGGCCCAAGCCACCACCACCTTAGGTTTTTGAGTAGTGTCACTGCATCTACAGTCTATAATCAACAGGGCAGCCAGAGGGACCTTTTAAAACTGCAATCTGCTCTCTTCTTCCAGTGCTCAAAACCCTCCCCATTCCATGGCTTCCCATCTTTTTATTTATTTATTTAGACAGAGTCTCACTCCATTGCCCTGAGTAGAGTGCTGTGGTGTCAGCCTAGCTCACAGCAACCTCAAACTCCTGGGCTCAAGTGATCCTCCTCCCTCAGCCTCCCAAGTAGCTGGGACCACAGGCGCACGCCACTACACCGGTTAATTTTTCTATTTTTAGTCGAGACAGGATCTGGCTCTTGCTCAGGCTGGTCTCAAACTCCTAAACTCAAGCAGTCCTCCCGCCTTGGCCTCCCAGAGTGCTAGGATTACAGGTGTGAGCCACAGCACCTGGCCATGGCTTCTGTCTTATTTCAAGCAAAAACCAAAATCCTCAAATGCTCTGCAAGGCTATATCAGCTTCCACCTTGTTTTCTTCTCCCTCCCTCCCCTTTTCCCACTCTCCAGCCAGGTAGGGCTCTTTGCTCTCTGGGTACTTGCTCTTGGATTTAATCTAGGATCACTGGCTTCTACACTCCCTATCTTCTCTCTGCCATGAAAGCTCTTCCCCTAACTGTTGCCCCCAGATTTCTGTGGGGCTCATCCCCCTCACCTGCCCACACCTTTATTTTCTACTCCAGGCTCCCTCCCACCACACACAGGTGTTTGTTTTGTTCTGCATTACAGCCCCAGCACCTAGACGATGCCTGCCACACAGTAGGAGCTCAGTGATCATATGTGGCATGACAGAATGATTATGCTCATAGAATCAAGGAACAGGTGAAACTTGAACAAGTCGAGAACTGAGATAAGTACATGAACATGACAGCCCTCCCGGATTTGGCTTGCTGGGTAGTGGTAGCTCTCAAAGCGAAAGAGAGAAGCACCGAGGCAGAAGTTAGTCCTGCTGCCAAATGAGGATCTACCCACATCCCACCTTGCCATAAAGTCAACATCTGCAGACCTCAATGTCCATCGATGCCCCAAGACAGGTCTGCTATAGGTGACTGTTACTAGTTCAAATCATTAATGATGTTATGGATCAAAATGACATTTCCAAGGTCTTTCAAACTTCAAAGGCCTAAACTTTTACATTATGGTTCATTTTCCAATGTGTCATCCTTAAGTTACACACATGGATCATACCCATGTTTCTTAATACACAAAATGATATTTATGAAAATGCTTCTGAAATGAGGAAGAATATTCTATATGCTGCAAAGTTCAGTATTTTTTTCCTTTTATTTCCCTAGTGTTAAGTAGCAGCTAGCTATGAACCAGGCACTATTCAATGGGCTGTACGTGGATTATTCCACTTAATTGTCTCAGGGAGGTGAGTGCTACAATGAAGTGCAATTTACAGGTAGAGAGTTAAGTAACTCCTCCAAGGCCACACTGCCAATGGGAGTTGGGATGCAACCCCAGGCAGGTTGGTGGGAGAGCCCAGTGTCACCACAGCGTAGTGCCTCTTGGTTCTTCCTTCCCAGTATCAAGGACAAATGGTCAACAAGACCTTACGTGATGAGTGCCATACATTTATTCATGAAGACATAAAAATACCTCATTCTTTGACTTACAGAGGTAGTGTGTCAAGTGGTCCAATAAGAAAAGGTATCATTTAACATTAATATTAAAATATTAGTCAAAAGATGATACAAAGAAATCAGAATTTTTCTTAAAATGATGGGAAAATCAAGAGAACAGAAAGAATAGACAAAATGTAGTATTCTTTGACAAACTGCTTTTCAAAAGTAAATATTATGTGCCTGCTTGAAAAACAAGTCTTACAAATATAGCTACTCATAAAAAGTGGTTTCCTTTGGAAACATTTAACTGTGTACAAGTCAGCCCCAAAAAACTAATGTTAACATATTTCTTCAAATCCTGATGTTTTGAGGAGGAAATATTACAAAAGAAATGAAAACAGGATTCTATAAATATTTGAGAGGCTCTACCCAGGAGTGGGAGGAATTCCTTTATCTGGCATCCAACGACTGTGTTCTGATAAAGAGGGATAATGGAACGGAGGAAATTTTAGACTAACAGATCACTTAGAAAAATATTAATTCTCTAATATCCCAGGTTTTCAAAACAGCAAAACAACAATAAAAAAAGGATTTGGTAAGGTTAGGCTAAAAATCAAACACTTACTATAAATATTCTAAGTCATTTACATAGCCCTTTATATTTTTGAAATGGCATTATTTATATATACAAGAGTTCATCTTACTGAACTGTTTGATTAAACAGTTCATCAAAGTACATATTTTTTAAAGAGACAAAATCTTGTGATAATCAAACTTATACTTCTGTGCTCCCTCCTACAACTTTTAAATAGGCAAGAAGGAATGCAGTCCAATTGGGCCTCTATTTAAGAGTTTTAAGTTTTTGGAGAACTTTTTAAAATAGGCATCAACCATCAACCTGTACCTTGGAGCAGCTTCTCAATGCTTAAAATACCAGCTGCCCAACCCAGCCAAAGCCAAAGGCATATGCACCCCCTACCACCACCATTCCTTAGGTGGTTACTACTGACCCCATCCCACCCTCAAATCCCTCCTCTTTCCATCCATTCCCACCCCCATGTGATTCTAGTATCTCAATCCTTCCAGGCTAAACAGGGTAACTCCCAAAGTAACAGTAAGCTTATCTGATTATCCCATGCTTAAGGGTAAAAGCCAATAAAAGCACTATTCCTAATCTCTCCTTCTGTCTTTTCTCTCAACCCTCCCATCTTCTCCAGCCAATTTAAATAACAATCCCTAGGACTAATTCAGTGGTAGGAATTTGGACCCAGTCTGGGAAGGCAATATGGCAGCCAGTGGGGGAGACATATGGGAGCTGACAGGGAGCTGTGGCCCCACAGACAGCACTCACTGTGTGGGCAGTTGCCAACCCTGCCACCTTACTACCTTTTGGTTCTGCTTCTGCACAGGTTGAGAATGACCTGTTCCTCTCTTGTTCTCTCAACCCACTCAAGGACAGGCCGTCCATGACAAGCTGCCAAACTGCAAACACAGGAGAAGGAGTCTCCAGAGCTGGATATGCAGCCAGCCGCAGGCAAAGGCTTAGAACCTTGCAACCACTTAACTAATCTCTGGGATTTGAGTCCCCAAGGTAAAAATGAGAGGTTTGGAATCAAGGCCCCTAAGGTTCTACCCACTCTCGCAATCCAGATCCAAGATTCAGCTCAGATCCCTGGGCCACACAAGCCTAAAAGTCACTGGAGAATTCGCTGAGCTTGTACAATTTTGACTGTCCTGTGGAATCCAAGTTATGGCCGGTATGGGGCTGGTGTCATAGGCTCCTTACTACTGAAAGATTACTAACATGTTACTACTGTTCACCAGAAAAAGGCATGAGAATGTTTCATGATCTCACAGAAAGTACTTACTATCACAGAAAATAAAATGGTAAGACATCTGAAGCACAAGCAGCGAATTCCCTTTTATCTTTGGAAATGAATTTATTCAATGAAATACAGACTGCAGATGCTATATGTGAAAAAAAAGTTCTGGTCAGCTTGGGAATCCAACACAGAGTATTACAACCATTCCTTTGATTTTTCTCCCTCCCTCATATTTGGGGATTTTAAAACAAATGAAAGAAAGCATTATTTCAGCTTAAGGCATAGGCATAAGTCACATAAGAACAAAGAAGGTTTTATTGCCACATTAAGCATCAAGGAGGAAATGTGCTTACTGATAACTAATTTAGTGTTCTACGCTATTAGGTTAGCATTTGCTTTTTGCAATCTTCTAGGCCAATATGTACAATTTCTATTTAGACTGGAGGTAAAAAAAAAAAAATGTTCAGCTAGTTAGAAGGTCATTAAGAAGAAAAAAAAAAGCCCTTGGAAAACAGAACAAAGTACACAGATAGGGAGAAAGGTACTCTTGGCGCCTCAGTGGTCTATAGAACATTTGCCCTCCCTGCCTATAAAGTGATTTAACATTAACCACATTTCATCTGGCAGCAGAGTACTATCTCCTGACAAAAAGTCCTTTTTGAAAGTCTGAAAAAAAAAATCCACATACACAAAAGAATGTGAAACATATTGCCACAGGCCAGTGTCTTGGGCTCTTTGCCTAAGAGGTTTGCTTTCAGTGAGAAGAGGGGAAAAAAACACACACACTCTAACAACAACAGCTTGTACAGTGAACAGCTCCCTGCTTTTGGCAGGCTTTCCCAGCTCACAGTTCCAGCGGCAGTGCCTTGAGCCCATTCAAGAATTCCACCTCGTAAGATATGATTCAAAGATAGTTATTTGGTCTTTCAGCATTTAGCAAATGCACCTGCTAGGCAACTAGTCCGACAGCCATATAGCAGTATCCCAGCTCCTTCTTGTCCCTCTTCACCATTAATAACGTGGGCTATTTCACACTTGGACTGGATGAGACGAGAAGTACATTAAAAAACTACACCAAACGTTTCTGCTGCTGCATGAGGTTAGGTTCGGTTCGACGTGCAGAGGTAATTCCCTTCTGCCCGCTGCCAACTTCCCTGTCACTTTTTTCCTGGAGCAGGTAAGAGGGTTTTGTTTCTGTTTTCTGGCTTCCAACTGCCAGGGCTTACCTCGAGGCGGCTTCCTCCCCTGCCTTTGCATGGCTCCCCCCCACGGCCTGGTCCTTGCCGCTGGGGTGGTAGGCAGTTAGCACAACTCCCTGGGAACTGGAGAGCCAGCTCATGGTGAGAGAAGGGGCATAATTTCTGCGATCCTGACACAGAAACGGGGAAATAAGTTCCTGCCTCGCCCGGCAACTCGGCTCATTAGCATCGGCCGGCTCCGCCCCCCGAGGCCGGCGATACACACGGGAGGGGCGGGGCCTCTCATTGACGGGCTTCCTGGCCGTCCAATTAGAAGCTGGGACTCAGAGCATTGTTTAGACTCGGGGCGATTCCAGTCTGAGCGGCCCTGGTTCAGGAGGGGAATGCTGGTTGCCCCCATGCCCGAGTTATTCTGATCTGATTACACTGCCAGGATGTGCACTCAACTCATCGATGTAACTACAAGCCGTCTCCGTTAGGAAACAATGAGTTGTTGCAGAGCCTTTTCTTTCCCCCTTCCCAATTCCTGTTTCCATCTGATAATTTCTGCTACTTCATGTAACATGAGTAATGGCATTTCTTAACCCCTTCGCGTTCAGCGTTAAAATGAACCATAGCAAAAAACCAATGAACCTGCAGCAAAACTGTGCAATTCAGCCGACAAGAAGGGCTGTACCTCTTGTGTCAGGTTAAAAATGCCCTTATAAAAATTATTGTGTGCCCTGGAATGTCTTTTGCTTTCACATAAAAGCCAATGCCGAATATACCTTTTGTTTTATCAAAACCCTCTTCACTGCCCAAAACACACACATCTACCAATGCTCTGTTAAGTTTTATTGATGGGAATAAAAGAAATACCTACCATTTGTTGAACACTTGCTATAGGCCAGGCTCTGTGACAGGTGTTTTGCATGTATTACCTCATTCAACACTGTCTCTCTCACACACATACACCCCCACACAGCCTCTCCCACACACACCTCTTGCAAGACAGGTATCATTATCATCTACACTTTACATAGCACAAGGAAAGTAAGGGTGAGAAACAGGTTAAGGAATGTGACTAAGATAACATAGTTGCTAAATGCCAGAACTGGATTTGAACAGAATTCCAGACTAAATTCCATTCTTTTACACCAGCAAGCTGTTCCTTGTTTTGTAGATTAAGAAACAAGCTCAAAAGTTACCAACAAACACGAGAGACGGTTGTGTGTTCTTTCTCCTCTAACAAATTCTACTCTCTTTTATATGCCTAGTAGTCTGAATTGAAGTTTTTGTTGATCTTTATGATTTATTGGTCTACCTAAAATTCCTCATTTAAGTTTTTTATTGATCTTTATGATTTATTGGTATACCTATCTAAAATTCATCATAAGCAAGCTTTCATCATTCCATAAACATAGTTTTTATACTTTCTCATTATTTATATTCATGAAAAATAAGTAATTTATTCATACTTACTCTGAAAGTATTTAAAATTTATTTTTTAAAAATCTTTCTCTTTCATATCTATAATAACCTCTCATTTACAAATGTCTCCCTTAAAAAGAGCTTATTATGTCTTCTTCCCTCTCCCTCTACAATTACTTGCTCAAGCTTTCCATTTCCACCTCCACAGGTCTCCACCTGCTGTCTCCTTCCTAGCCCATGACCTCAGCCACCTCTGGGCCCCATAATGAGGTCTTAGCTCCAATCTCACAACATCTCTTTTAGCTCATCTTCTTGTCACCTTGTCTAAATTATATTGCACATTATTATCACTCCCCAGCATAGCTATACTGATGTCTCTCCTTGCTTCAAAACCTTCCCTGGCTCTGCACTGCTAACAGAGCCAGTTCTAAACTGTTGAGTGGCACACTGGACACTCTGGCTACCTTACCCATACAAGTCTTTCCATCTCATCTGCCAGACACCACTCCTTCAGGTCCCACTGTCATTCCTTTTCCTTCCTTCCACATCTAACTTAATTGTTACACCTACTGGGCCTTTAGTGAATGATGAAGAATTGAATGAATTTAAGTTGTCCTTTAAAACTCCAGTAAATTTTTATATTAAAATTGGTAATATTAGACAAGTGGTTACTTGGCACAAACCAGTGCTAACCTATGATGAAATTTCACCATTTTAGACAAAAGGAAAACTATAGGAAGAGAGAAGCAAAAGGTGAGTCAATTAGAGTGTATGAGTTTTGCCTTTTTAATGTCCTTACATGGAAAAATGCTTAATGCCCCCACATTCACTCCTCTTGCTTTGTTGTTTGTTTTCTGAGATAGGGTCTCACTATGTTGCCCAGGCTAGCCTTGAACTCCTGGGCTCAAGAGATTCTCCCATATAGCTGAGACTATAGGCACCTGGCTACACCACTCTTTTTTTATGTAGATACCCTGAAATGCAAAAATATGGGAATCACTACCTTATACAATTATGGGTGGTAATCATTACACTCTATCTGTTGGAAATTCTTTTCTTCCCTGTTTTCCTCTTCACCCCAGCCCTCCCTTTTCCTTACTTCCCTGCCCTCCTTTTGATCTTCTTCCTTTATTTCTCTTCTATACTTTTCCTTGTTCCTTTGCTCTGTCTTCAGTCTGTCTTTGTCGTGCACACATACTAGCAGCCATGGGCACTGCCAACTCTCATGAGACAATTTGTGATAAAGAGAGATTTTGTCCAGTTGTAACCAAAACAATGATTATATTTTTGCCTAATTATATAGTCTCTTCATTTGTTTAATAACAGATAAATAACAATGTACAGGTCAAAATGTAACTATTTTACACATTCAAAATAATATTTGGGTTCACAATAACCATGCTTTTTAATTTCTGTGAGTCAGAAAATAAAATGTGATACAGATTGATTTACATAGCTTAGTACATAAAATTTGAATCCTACTACCCTAATTTTCAAGTACATGGAAATCCACGGGGCTCCTCCCTTCTTCCCACTGAGCCCTGTTTTTACTGGTCTGAGGTATCGCCCATCACAGGCAGATAGCTGGTAGGATTGTGGCCTGGTGTTCATAGCCTCAGATACAGACTCAAGTAGATTAAAAATGGTTTTCAGAATTTTCCCATGTCATCAGGGAAGCAAATCTAAGTACAAATATGGGCCCTGAAAAGGCTGTTTTTATTCCACACCCTAAACTTTAGCGAGGGTCTATCGCTTATACCATGGCACCTTTTGCAGAGAGAAACATATTATGAAAAACAAAAACACTCTTTTACTCCCTTCCACAAGCATTTTAATCACACACTGAGAACCTCACGTCCTTGAAGATGTTAATATTCCAAGCCATTGAGTGCATGCCAAACACTTTCCTTTATAAAACATCTTACAAAGTAATTAACAACATCAAGACAGTTTAAACATTCATTTCATTCATTTCCTTTAGATGGGGTATACTGACAATGACACAGGAAGGAAAAAGTATAATTTATGTACCCAAATAGATTGAAAATAGGGTAGAGATAGTACTGCAGCCTCTGACAATTTGACACTCATGTTCAAAAATAATAAAAATATTTTTCGTAGGTTCAGTACTAGTAGTAGCAAATAGTTTATTAACTGGTTGTCATATTTTGATTTAGAAGCCTATGTAGTTATGTGGAATTGTATTTGAAGGATTCCAAAATTGCAATGGAATCAACATATAATTTACTAAAATTTTTCTCAGTCAATTTCTCTTTAAAAGGAATTAACTAAGAATAATATGCACACTCAAACAAGCACTATAAAATGATCAAAAGCCTATGTAGGGACACAAAGTCATGTGAAAAATGACCTTTCAAATGGCAAAGTTAAACCCAATTTACAATAATATAACAAGAATTTGAATAAATTAATCAACTATAGTTAAAATTGTACATAGGTGATAAAGCCTAGATTTATAAAGTAGCATTGACTAATGAGGAGGGTGTGTTCTAACATCCACTACCTGAAGTTTTATCAGGGGTTTGTATGAATAATTCCTGTGAGTTTGCAAGCTAGCCAACTCTGTGCTAGAGTACTACGACTGAAAATTATTCAATATACAGAATCTCAGCCTATTTCCTTGGAAATTACACTCTTTGTTACTAATACAGCCTCTGGAGCAACGAGTGATAAGCCTTTTTTTCCCTCTCTCTGGACAGCTCTAAAAATTTCTGCATTATTCTCAAAGTTATTTTCTTAACTATCTATTCCTCCAGGGAGAAAATACTAGCCATGCCTGAGATAATTTGTAACTGCTATTGCCAGAAGCTAATTTAGGCTTTCTGGCAAACATTTAGAAAAGATCTTTCTCACAGCTAAAGAGCTATTACCAATAAATAATAATAGCTAATAATTGAGTGCTTACTCTTTGCTCAACATGTTACACATGGTCTCTCATTTAATCATCACAACAACCCATAAGAGATGGAAATTATTAACAGAATTATGCCCACTTTAGAGATGAGGAATTAGCAGTCACCCAGCTAGGAGTGGGCAGAACCAGGACGTGTAAACCTAGGTCTATGTCACCATCAAGCGTAAGCTCTCAAACATTAAAGGTTACAACTGTCCTGGGACTGACACTATTTCATTTATGAAAAGCAATGTACGAATAACTAACAAAGTAAAATAATCTACAGCCAATCTGAAGTTTTTAACCAAATGGAATATTGATATGAATGCAACGATATGGAGATTTACATTCAGACAGGCACAAATACATTATGTAGTTTTTTTTCTGGCACTTTGAAACTTGTTTTGTTGTTGTTGTTTTAAATTAGAGATGGGGGTCTATATTGCCCAGGCTGGCGTGCAGTGGCTCTTCATAGGCGTGACTATGGTGCCCTCGAATTCCTGGCCTCAAGCAATCGTCAGGCCTCACTCAGGCTTCCAAGCAGCTGTGACTACAGG
>VBSM01000361.1:77409214-77454727 GCA_008086735.1 Cheirogaleus medius
AAAAAAGAACCTGAAGGTTGTCTATAATTCAAACAGTGAAAAAAAGATTGAATTCCACTACAGAGAGTAAAAATATATATTATTTTCCATTAACCTGTCTTCCCCATAACTATATTTCATCTTTGTATTTTTCTTTAAAAGTATGTAAGATATATATTTTTCCTTTCCCAATAACGAAATTACATTTTTAATATCACATATGTCACATTCCTACAGGTAAAGATTAATAAGTAACAATAAACATAATAAAATTCCATCTACTTGTCATCCTTCCAAACACGTCACAATACATTTTCTGCATACAGCAAATACCCCCAAACACTGTAGACTAGATACATTCATAAAGAATAGTTTTTATCACAAGTTGGCATGAGAGAGAAGAAAAAGAAGTGCCTTGGTATGACAAAAGTAGATTATTCTTTCAGAGTTTTCACAAACATGTTATATCGTATTGCTTCTTCCTCTTAAACAGAAGTAGTTTTTAAAATTTTTACAGAAGGTGAATATAACCTTCCAAGTCTTCGAGTTTAAATCATACTCTATGATGTTCTTGTAAATTTATATCACTATAAATTATCAAGGATTCAAATCAAGGCAGTAGAGCCATATTTCTGGTCCCAAAAATGAGACATACATCAGAATTCTCCTTACTCTAAGTCTGCCCAGCTCAAAAGTAATACCGTCTTAACCTTGCAAAGATCATCAAAATAAAGCTGTGCTGAGCAAATGAATACATCACTTGGAGAAAACAAAGTGAAATGGGCAGAGCCCTCTATGATTTCTTTCAAGAGAGACTGCCTTTACAGTACTCGGTGCAGTCTATTGGGAATATTCATGTATTAAAAGAATATAAAAAGAAATTCAGTAGGCTACCATCAAACATAAAAAAGACTTTTTCAAAGGTCCAGAGTAAAAATTCGACCATCTCAATGTGAATGAGAAGCACAAAATGAGCCTGTCCGAGGCTCCTTACCTGAGCTAAGAGCAGGTACGATTCACCAGCAATGGCCTCCGCGACGTGCTTTGAGAAGGACAGGTAGGTCTGCCCCCAAAACAAAATATTTCCCCAGCAGCCCAGGGTTCCACCATTCAAGTCACAGGTGGGTTCATATTGAATAGCATTGACTCACTTCAGACAAATACCTGGGAGAGGTATAGATGACTCAGATACAACAACACAGCCCCCAGGAGTTTATTTTTAGTTAAGAGGACAAAAGTGTATCTATTTATCAAAGCAAACATTGTATCATTAATGCAAAAATAAATAAAAGTATACTTCACTGCCAAGGGAACTAAAAAGAGGTAAGTAATTCCAAGATCTATTAAGGTTTCAAGGAAAAAAGTACAATTAAAGTAGTATGCATATGTGATTTCTCCACAAGCTTTCTGTGTTAAACATTTGCTATTTCAGACCTAGAGAAAATGCTAGTAAACACACATCAAGTACTAACAACCTATTAGGCCTTGAATTAGGGCGGGTAGAGCAGGGCTTTCCACAGGGAGAGGGGGACAAAAGCAGCAGCTAAGGCCAACTGCTGACACAAAGTCAAAGCGTGTTCACAGTTGACGCGCTGTGAGCTATGCAGGATGGGAGGTAGGATAGGGAGATTCAGCACAGAAATACATAAATTTGTACCAGATGTTTAGGGACATCTAAAGCCTTGCAAGTATTTCATCTATATTCCACAGCAGTGGGGAATAATCCAAGGTGACCGAGCAAGATGGTAACATAATCAGATCTGCAGAAAGAGAAAACACTATGATGGCTGTGAATAAATAGCCATGGACAGGAGAAGACGGAGAAGGGAGGTCATCGCTACAGTGGAGTCTAAGAGTTAGGAGGATGTTATGATGGCTGCCCGTGCTACGCACAGCAGGCGCGACGCAAAGATATATTGCAGAGATAGAATCTTCAGGATCGGGTAGACACATGGAAGTAGGAATGGAAGAGGGAGTCCAAAATTACCCCATGGTTTCTACTCTAGATGAATGGAGATGTCTAAGAAATGGTGAGAAGTCAAGTCCTGATATGTCCCCACATGGGAATGTTTCAGGCAACACACAGTTTTGAAGTACGTGGTAGCAGATGGAAGTTTCATTCAAAACATCCATGAAAAATGTTAAATCAAGGTAAAGGGTTGAAGAGGGGAGAAGAAAGATCAGAAAGGTAAACTTGGCATCTGTCAAGTTTCAGGCACTTGCTAGGGCATTTAAAATATTTTTTCTCTCTTAATCCCCCATTTGACACAGAGGGAGGTTAAAGCTTTCAGATGCATCCATGACTTGGGCAATTTGGAACAGCCAACCTTTGGCAGAGCCTGGAAGCAGGGCAGGCTCTCCCGGAAGCCCAACTGTAACTTCCAATAACAGGCACCCATGTCATATTTATTTGGGTTTGATGTTATTTTTTATCACTGAAATGTCTATTTCCTTGTTACTTGATCCATTTGCAGCCTAATTAAAAATGTGGTTACTGAATAGAAAAAGAAAAAAAAAAAGCAATCTTAAAGCTAAAAAAAGGGGGGCAAAAATCTCATAATTGAATATTTTCTGGCTAGACCAAGAAAATATAAAAGCAATTTCCACAGCACTTACCAGTGATTCCGCCTTGGATTTCACGGCCTGAAGGTCTAATATCCACTGTCTATTGCTCTATCATAGTATAACACTGAAAACTTTCTTTTAGGTTTGCACCAAGCTCTGAGGATTTAGTATCGATCTTTAGTTTTCAATCCATTCTCATAGCTTTGTTCTGTCCAAGCAAAAAAATAGTATGAATTGATTTATGGATCACAGGGGTTTTTTTTTAACATGTGGTTTATACTATCTTGAACCAATTTTCTGTGAACAATGAGAGAAAGGAAAACATCTGCTCCCAAAAATGCTAGGCCAGGTGATATAATATCCTTTTCCCTCTTCCTTTTCCTCTTCTTTAAATAGAGGCCCATCCTTGTTTACAGGATGAGGGCAAGAGGTAAAATCCTTTCCAAAAAGGATGTAGTGTATGATATTGTTATTAAGTTATTGTGTAAAACTGTTACATTGGCTGCCCAAGGAGATTTATCAACAAAAGATAGCTCAGCTCTCACCTGTATCAATAGTCACCTATAAGAAGCCTAATGGAACATTGGGGAATACTAGAAAATCGAAGGCTCCAGGGAGGTTTCTCTCTTAATTCATTCATGCCACTAGGCCTCTATCTCTGAACCTGTAAGACGGAAATGATGTGTTCCTACCTAGCAGGGCTGTTGAAAGGTACAAAGAATCTGGTTAAAGGGCTAGAGATAGAACAGGAACAAGTGTTCACTGGATTTTTTTCATTGAATGTCTACAGAGTGCAAAACCCTAATATGAATGCTTTTTTCCTATCAGACAGATGAGAACACTGAAACTCAGAGATTAACATCAGGGCAAGCTCTTTGGGAGGCCAAGGCTATAAGGATCGCTTGAAGCCAGGAGTTCAAGACCAGCTTGGACAATATATCAAGACCCCATCTCTACAAAAAAATTTTTAAGAAAGAAAAACATCTGGGTGTGGTGGTGCATGCCTATAGTCCCAGCTACTCAGAAGGCTGAGGAAAGAGGGTCGTTGGAACTCAGGAGTTTGAGGCTGCAGTGAGCTATGATTGAGCCACTACATTCCATCCTGGGTGACACAGTGAGACCCTGTCTCTTAAAAAAGAACTTCATTTGATATAAAAACCCATGCTTTTCCCACTATTCTGTGTATAAAGTACCAAATGCCTTATTAAGGCAAGTTTAGTTTTGTTACTATAGTTTACCAAATCTAAAAAAACCTATCCCTTCTTAGACCCACCATTCATCATTCCTTATTTTGCAAACCACTGGTAAGGAAAAACATTGCCAATAATATTATGAACACCACCAATTGTAAGTTGCACCTCAATATCAGAGAGATTCAAATATGAATGAAACAAGTATGTATCAATTAAATACATAAATGGAATGACCAAACAGAAGCAATTTTTTAATTTTATCAAAAAGTTACAAATTTGGTTCTTTTAATCCTTACCATGTATTTCAAATCTTTAATAAATGATACTGCTGGAGTCATTTAATCAGACATTCAGCCAATAATTTATACATTTATTTAACTACTATGTGTGTAGCACTGTCTCTGCCTTCAAGGATGACAGACATGGTACCAGACAATATAACCAAGGGCTCCAGGTAGGAGGACAAAAAACTGCAAAGGTAATAATGTGCATAGAGTAGTTAGTTCTTCCAGGAACAGAACAAGCTGTCAATCTTTTCACGAACACAAAATTTGAGTTACTTGCAGCCAGTTACTTACCTCCTCCTCATCTTTATTACTCACAAATAACTAACTTCAAATGCAAAGCACCCATTTTAATATGAAAGCCCCTATACTGGATTTATCTGTTTATCCTTCCTCATTAAGAAGCCTCATCACCTTTCAGAGTGACACAGAAGTCTTTGTAATGGGGGGATGGGTTATTGGAACCTGCCCAGGCCTGTATTCCTCCCGACTTTGCATGTCACCACCTGTACCAGTCATGTTCCTTGGCTTGGTTTTTGGGCTCCTGGACAGACTCTGGGACTGCCCCTTGGCTGACCCATACTTTAGCATTTTTACTGAAACGGTCCGGCTGGGACGAATTTCTGTGTTTTCTAGGAGCACACATGAAGCCCTGAAGAAGCCCTATAGACCACCTGATATGCCCTGGATCACTTGGCAAGGACTCGGTTTACTTCAAGATTTGTGTTGCACCAGTAAATGCATTTATTGTAGCCTAACAGACTTCTGGTAGAAACACATTCATTTCTGAATATCAAAGCTGCTTACTTGTCTCAATCAACGTAGCAAACTTTAAGTTAATTAATAAAAGAAGAGAATCCCTAACTACCTTTTCAAAGTCGTGAATTTTCTCTTAATTCTCCACTTCCTGGATTAATGTAAGGGTCACTAAATTGGCCCTAAAATATCACCCATATCATAAATATTGTTAATTCATTTATTTATTGTTCTAGGAAGATGTATTCCTTGCCTACTCATCAGTTTACTAATTCAGCAAATACTCCTGGCATGCACCTACTAGTGAAAGGCATTGTATTAGCTCATAGTAATATATTGAAGAATAAGATAAGATAAGGAACTTGCAAAAAGCTAGAGGGCCCAAATTCTTAAATCCCCCAATTTTAAAAAAAATGTGCATTTATTAAAATGTCAATTATATTCTACTCAGTGCAATTTTTCATTTCTGTTATCTCAAATAATTTCCACCTCTTTGCCTCTGTTTGATAAATGAGGAAAGTGAAAGAATAGTCAGAAAGATTAAGCAATTTACCAAAGATAGAGCCAGCAGGGCTTGGATTTGAACCCAGGTCTCTTGACTCTAAATCATTCATTTGATCTTTTTACTAAAGCATGCTGTCCTGACATCTATTCAGAAAGAGGTATTATGGTGCAATTAGAAGTTCTAGACTCAGGCAGATTTATGTTGTGCTACTGTGAGCATTGTTATGTTATTAATGAAACCTTAGAGCACAACTTACTAGCAGCTAGAGCAACAGTATTTTTAATATTAGTAAGTTTTTCAGCTAAATAAGTAGATAAGATATCCTCATGCTTATTTACATCTCATAAAGAAAATACCATGG
This sequence comes from Cheirogaleus medius, assembly GCA_008086735.1. NCBI lineage: Eukaryota > Metazoa > Chordata > Mammalia > Primates > Cheirogaleidae > Cheirogaleus > Cheirogaleus medius. Next base: position 77,414,858 of record VBSM01000361.1, read on the forward strand.
ATCTGTATTTTAATCATATGAATGCTCCATACATTTTCTCTGTAGGAAGCTAGTTTTGTTTTTTTAAGGGAAACATTAAATTATTAATATTTCTCAGACTTAGAGTATGTGTTAAAGTTATAATGTTGTCACCTCGTTATAATGAATTGCAGGTCTATTCCAAAGGTGACCCATTCTTATGTCGAGATAACACTTGGTCCCAATAACTAAATCCCCATGGATCCGAGTCAGCTATGTTGCTGATGTCTTGCTCACTTTCCTTCTCTCTCTGTACTCTGTCCCACCATAAGAGAGGTGTGAGGCTGTTCTTTTAGGTATTTTAGTTAAATGTGTAATGCTAAAATACATACACAGCCTAGCCTTTTAAAAAAAGGGAAAGCTTTTATTTCTCATGGAGGAAAACTAATTATTAATTTAGATCTCAGACATCCTCTAGAAAGGTCTAATTATTGAAGTATGAATAACACTTCAATGTATAATAATTTGACCTGTACTATGTTCCCATGGAATGTGTCTGGCCCCCTATTCCACCACTATCACGTTATCCTGGAGCTATTTATATTTCTGACAACCCCCTCTCCTCTACACACACACTCTCCATAGGACCATATGCTCCTCGAGGGCAGGAAGTTCCAACCATGTCCTTAGTCTCAATATATCAGCTGGGACATGGTCATTCATTGGTATTTATTGACCAAATATGCTGAAGTGCTACTCATATGGCCAAGGACACAAGTAAATGCCTCAAGAGCCCTGCTCCCCTACAAAGGAAATAGATGAGTCAGTGTAAACCCAAAGAACAGTATAATAGAGAAATGAATTAGTTCTGGATCCCTGCTAGAATAGTTTTTGGCTGATAAGATAAAATGCTGGAAGTCTGTGGCAAGAATAAGCTGTTGTACTGAATCAGTCATTGTTCATACAACCCTATATCACCTGTGAAAGAAAAGTACCATCAACTACACATTCTGAAATAGAAAGGAAAAATAATTGTTTTCACTCTATTCTTTTACCTCCCCTCTCCTAAAGAAATCAGAGTCACTACCACATTAGAATTGACTAATTTGTCAATAGTCACAACCTCTCTTTATCTCACTGAGCTTCAGAATACATAATAAAAATGCATCAAGAACACAAAGTCCATACTACTCTACAGCACAGCATCAAACTAACACTTTAATCACTTATCAACAGTTATAATTTAGACTAATTATAAATTACAAGTACCTAATTTTAGAAGACCTTTGCTTTATAAATCCTAGATGTAAGAGATGTTATTAACTTAGCTCCTTAAAATTATTCCAGGGCTAGAAACATCTCTTGTACATTCTTGTCTCATGTATTTGGCCTAGGAATAGTCCTGCAATCAGGATCTTTTTCTCAGGTTTATAGAGGTCAGAGCAGTGATCCATTTGGTATGAGCTGAGCATCTCTGAGAAGGCAACTGTACACTACCCACCCAAATCTTTCTCTTCCTTATACCAAAACATCCCCTTGTTTCAGATTTTAATTGCCTGCCACCGCCCCGAGATACTGGCTTCAGGAAGTGTGGTAAATTCTATCCCTATTAGTTTTACAAAGACATGAGACCCCTGAAATGGGAAAAAAAAAAGTCTCAAAAAGGAAGAAACAAACTTGTTGCAGAATATATACAAGTGCATGGCAGAGTACATAAGCCCCTTGCTTCTAGCTTTGAACCACCATTGATTATGTTTCTGTTGGGTATCGAACATTTTCAACTAGAATTGAGACAATCAAAGTATTATCTTTGCCAGGAGTAAGTACTGGAATAAAAAAAGGAAGGAAAAAAACATTCTGGTCATTTGAGATGATAGCCCAGTGACATCCTGCTGAATTTTCTGGCTTATAAAATGAGGGGTTGCACTGCCCTTGGGGACTGCCACACTCCTTTAAACTCCAGCATGATGGGTCTATGGTATATCTATAGCACAAATTTCAATGACAGTGATGGACCACACTTCACACATTGGCAGGTTACGTAGATATGATGGTGACAGTTGCTGACTGAAGTCACAGTGTCCCCAAATCCCAGACTCCTGGAGATAATAGACGGCCAAGAGTGGCAAGCAGCAAACCACATGGGGAAAAAATGTTTGCTCCTCAGCCTTTCTGCTCCTTGAAAGGCCTTTTATAGGAAACTGCAAATCGTTAAGAAAACTGCAGGATAGCCACTTTAGCAAGTGCGCACCAGCAACTCTTCTCCCTGGAACACGGGCAGTGGCGGCAATTATTAGACATTCCTGGCAAACGCATGATACTAAACATATATCAAGTGCAATGGCTAATGAGTATGGTCTTCCTGTTGAGAGAAACGTGGCCTAGCAGGGACTTGCTTTGGAAAAGGAAGCTAGTATTAGGGGTTTATCTTTCCTGTTTAGGGTTGATGTTATCTCAAAGGATGTCAGCAGCACATGTCAGGTGACAACGGATGGGTCATGACACGTCTTCTAAATGCAGTCATCATAGTACCTGTCACACTCACTACCCTGCCCACTGTCCCTAAAAGGAGGGTAGCTTGTCCTTGACAGGCATGCTCTTTACCAGTGGTCCCCAACCTTTTTGAGAACAGGGATCGATTTTACGGAAGACAATTTTTCCATGGATGGGGATTGGAGGGGGGCTTGGAGCTCTGCACCCCTGTCTGCAGGTGGGTGTTGGGGACCTCTCAGCTCTATACCATCCACTTCCAGCCAGATGTAATGATTAACCCAGGGGTATCAGTATGAACAAGACCAGTGGCTTAAGTTTTGGTTTCTAGGACTGATGTTGAAAATAATTAGCTCTGCAACTTTGTGCAAGCGAACTTCTCTATGCCTCCACTTTCTCAGTAAACAATGAAGTTAGTTAGATCACATGGGCTCTCAGATCCCTTCCATTTTTAGTGATTCTGTGATAATATAAATTATCTAAATGGTACCATTTATTATGCTTACTTACTATGTGCAATGCACCATACTAAGTGTTTGTCGTGTATGTCTGCTTTAATCCTTACAACAGTAGGTGACAATAATATTATCCCCACTTTACAGATTAAAAAACTAAGACTCAAAAACACAGTTTATAGAGGGTTCTACCCCACTAATACCTTTTTAAGTCTTTTAGTCAAAGGATATGCTTTGTTTAAAAAATCACACACAAATTCACAGTGAGCAAACCAAAAAAATTCACATAAAACCAGATTGAAGATAAAATGAAATAGCATTATTATAACCATTCTATTTTATCAACTGATGACTTCACTTTTTACTCTGCTTTTTAAACTGCCAAATCAAGTGAATAGATTCATTATTTTAAACACAGTGTTGCATAAATCTGGATGATTCCTCTGACAAGCCTCTAAGAAGGTGTATGACAATGATCTGCAGGTATTGAAATCAAAAGCAGCCTTAGGAAAACTAATCTTCTGTGTCTGGGGCCTAGTGTTAAAAATGCCTTCATCAAGGGTGACTTCCCTTCACTGCCAAATGTTTTTCATTCACCTGTCATTTCCATCAAGCATTAATACGAAAAAGCCTTTTTTTTTTTTTTACCTGTTATTATAATGAGGTGAGCTTTTAGCTTTAATTTGGTTGCCACCTGCTGGCTAAAAAACAAAACCTTCACTCTGTAGCAAAAACTGCTCGGTAACTCTGAAGGACAAATGTAAACAAATGAAATCCATATCATTAGCAAAGCAAGTGTTACCATCTATCAGGTTATCTTCTAAAAGGGAAGAGAACTCATATTTAATGTGCCTATCATGTGTCAGGTGCTGTGCTGGGTGCTTGAAATGACTATATGATTACATTTAATCAGCTCCAAACCATGTGACATCCCACCATTTTGAAGAAGAGAAAATAAGCACTGGCTTCAGATCAGATAACCAAAAAGTGGCAACAATTCAAAACCAGATCTCACTTAGACTTCAACATTTTTTCCTCATCAACACATCCTCATTCCATTAGCCCATGATTCTTTTCTACCACAGTATGACCTAGTAATCTCATGCTATACAGAAAATACCGGGTTGCTGAGGCTTAGAAGCAGAGCTGTAACTTGCTGCAGAGACACAATGCCCTCCTGATATTTCACAGGGAAGCAGAAACAGGCCAGAGAAGTATTTCATAACTTTGTCAGGGAGAGCCATTGACAATTATTCAAAGTAAGGTAGAATGAGAATACTGTGAGAACCATCAAAAGAAGCAATTTCAGGGACTCAGGAAAAAAACAACTTTTAAATGATAATCATGAACATTCAGTTCTTTAGCAAAAAAAAAAAAAAAAAATTGAAAAGAAGGTCCCTTTAGGAAGTCCCTTCTTTGGTCCCTTTAGGAACCACTCACCTGTTCACCCATCTCCTCGTGGCCTCCAGCATACCCGGTGCTGTGCGTAGCATCTACATGGCCCACTGCCTGGCCTCAGGGAGCACACGGTCTAGTTGGCGAGGCACAGGTATAAAGAAGGCTTTCGTACCCAGAGTACTCAGAGGTGCTTTCTCATCTACTGACTTCTTTTGTCTCTGAGAGGCGCTACCACTGGAAAAATCAATGGCTAGAGTTTGAGTGGTAACTGTGTGCCAGACAGTGTCCTAAGCACTTTATAGTAACTAACTTAATCTTAGTATAGTATACTATAGTATACTATAGTAACTAACTTAATCTTCACACAATGGTATGAGATAACTGGTATCTTTCCTCTCTCTTGTATAGATGGGAGGGTAAGCGGCTTGCCTAAAGATCATACAGATCTTGTAAGTGAGGGACCTAATGTTCAAATCCAGGCACTTTGCTCCACGCCTCATATCTTTCAAGACTAGGCTATGTGGCCTCTAAGAGAAGTATGATTGTCCTGATTTCACAGAAAAGGAGGAGGAACAGAAAGGTCAAGTGATTTATCAGGGATGTGGCACAATTAAGTAGCCAGAAGAGCCAGAAGTAGAACAAATTCTCCAACCATTAGTCAGTCCAGTTGTCTAGTACTACCATCTCATTGCTTCTGAAAATAGGAAAAATGACACAAGAATCAGGAAGAATATTCATACACATCTTCTAAGGGAGTTCAAGGTCAGGTTGCTGGGAACAGAACCTACAGCAATGATGACAGCAGAGTGGCCTTATTTCAGGCAAGGATGCTGGAGGCTGTGAGTTACCTCCAGACCCAGCCCAGCAGGCTCTGAGCTCCTCCTCCACCTGGGAAGTCAACTTCACTCCCCGCACAGAGGCCTGGCACAGAGGAACAATTCTGTGAGAAGTGATAACCAGACATCTCAGATAGCAACTGTACTTTGAGGAAGCATATGAACTTCCATTTACATGGTTTATCAGATTAGAATGACCATCAACTTCTCGGGCTAGTTCAAATGTCAGCACTGTGTTCTAGAGTGAATTGGAAAGATATGAGAATTGCAATCCACTCCAAAAAGCCCTCTGAAAGTAACACCTACACAAAATCATTATCCTCAGATGAAATTTTACTTGGAAATTTTAAGATGAATAATAATCATTTTTCACATTTGTCTAAAATCACTATAATTGCAGAATATAGTTATAACTAGCATTTACCACCAAACAAATTATTGACATTGAAGGCAGTGTGTAATGAGATAGATCAGGAAATTAACCTGTCCAGAATTAAAAAGACATAAAATCATGGCTAATGATCACCAGTAAGTAGCCTTAACAGAGCTTGATGAATATTTCTTCTTTGATTGATTCTTCATATTCAATTTCTCAGGGCATAAATGCTTGTATAGCTCCATGTTGTTTTTTTCCCCACCATAGAATGATGTGTTTGTTTTCCTTTATGGGGGCTATGGAACAAAGGGGAAAAATGCAAGTAAAGAAAGAAAAGAAGTACAACAGTAAATGCAGGTGATTCCACAGAGAATTTTATAAATGAGTTAGAATTTTCACTGTTGTAAAATGCTTTATAATCGTTGCCAATAGCTTGAAGATACATATATCATGGTCTTCCCTGAGCTAAATAAACTGCATTTTTTTAAGCTCTATAACATTTCAAGAAAACTATGTATCTAGAGAGAATGATTAGGATGGTATGAAATTCCCAAAATATATATGAGAAAAAAGGGAAGAAAATAGGAATGCTTGCCTTTGAGAAGGAAACAAAAATTCAGAAATAGCAAACATTTACTGAATGTGCATACCAGACATTGTGCTAAGTAATTTACATGTATTATCTCATTTAATCCTTACAACAACCATAAAGTAAGTATTATTACAATTTATAGATGAAAAATCCAGGCTTGGAAATACCACTCACCCACGATCACAAGTTGACAAATGCGGAAGGTAAAACCTATCAGCAGGGCTGCCTTACATTAAAGCCTAGCATCTTATTCGACCTGCTACCGTAGCTGCAACGGAAGAGACAACTGCCCGCCTCTGTTGCAGTGTTAATAGGCAGGGATCTGGTGCCACTGCTGCCACCACCTGGGAATATGACTTTAGGGAAATTGTCATCTCAATGAATCACTGTCCCCTCATCTACAACACAAAAGTTTGGATGATCGCTAAAGATTTTGATAGCTCAATCAAAATCTACAACTCCAAATATTTGAAAGTGTATTGAACAGGGAATGAATTAATTTTTTGTTGCCCCAGATGGTTGAATTAGAAGAAGTGGGAATACAGAGACTGTTTATATATATGGATTTTTATGGCACTGCTCAAGAATAAAATGGAACAGAGATGTGCAGAATAAAAAAATAAATAACAAAATATAGGTCTCAAATTCATTCAATGTTAGATAAATTTACATTTTAGCAGTATTTTTACATATTTCCTAACAATGGTATAGTAGAACCAAAAGTCGACCCTGCATTCAAATTTTATAATAACATAAAATTCTAAAATTTTACTCTGTGCATCTTCTAATTATTATTTTCCTATCTTTGAGGCAGTGACTTTCAAAATAATTAAATTCTGTGCCTCTTAAATGCTAAAATGATTTTAGCAATTTGAGACGGTTTAGATATAATTTGGCAGCACTAACAAAAAATGTTTTAAAACATCCATAATGAACAAAAAACTTCATGTTGACAGTATTTATCAGAACAGTCAATTCTCAAATATAAATGTTTTAGATGACATATTTATTTTTCTATCAAAGTAAGGTTATAAAATAAATTAAGATATCAATAGAAAATGTATGTTGTATAGCCATTCTACTCTAAAAATTGTCACTTCTACAGAGATGACTTGCCCTCTTGATTTCCATTCTCGATCTCTCTCCATTTTAATGCCAGTTCTTGCACTTCTGACAGCCTGGAGGATCTCTCTACTGGGCGTCCCTTCCACATCTCAACTCCACATGCACGTCTTGTCAGTTGTGGAAATTATGGAAAGGTGCCCCCAGAGAACTTTACGAAATGACAGCAATGAACAGTCTTCATTCTCTGATCCAAAGTAACATGAAGTATAGACAGAGCAACTATCAGGACAGCAGGGTCATGCCGGCGGGTTTATAATCCCACTGAGTTAACACATGGAGAGGAAAGATTATGTGTATGTGGATCAATGGGGTGAGGGAGGGGAGGGGAGAGAGGGATGGACCAGGCAGAGAAAGCAGAGAGATGCATAGGAAATGGTAGAGTCTACCCAACTGACGTCCAGGAGGCCAAGAGCCTTACCAACTAGACCTTACTAACTAGATCTCATCATTGAGAGAAATATCCCAAGTCTGTTACATCTAGTACCCCTTGTTTTTGCTGATAAACTATTTTTTTTTTATTATTAATGGCATGGCTTCATATGTTGGTCTGCCTAGAAGTAGATATAGTACTGTGCTAATCAGACAAACTTTAAGAATTTCACATTTCTTTGTCACTGGTCCTAGATAATGTATCAATAAAAAGGCTTCTAACTTACTTGACAAAGTATGAATCAACCATGCCTACCTGAATACTCCTGTCTTGTAACAAGTCAAATATAACACATAAGGAAATATGTACAAAACAGAAATATATAGCTCCATGATTTATTATGAGGCAAACACTCAAGTAACGACCACCCTGATTAAGAAATAGGATACTGCTAGCCCCACAAACCTTGCTCCCCTTCCTTCTCAATTACCACCCCCTACTATCTGCATTTATATGACAATCCATTCCTTTTTCTTTTTTTTTTGGTAGAATTGCCACCTAAGCACTCCTAAAACCATGTTTTAGTTTTATCTGTTCTTTGAACTTTTTATAAATGTAAAAATACAGTGTGTTCTTTACTGTTTCTTTTTTTTTTTCCCTTACAATTATGCTTAGAAGAGCCATCCACATTGTTCAAGTAAATGGAGTTTACTCATTCTCATTTCTGCATACTATTCCACTGTATGGATAGAACACAATTTATCTACTGTAGATAGAAGTTAGGGTTATTTCCAATTTGTATCCATATAAATAATGTGCTATGAATATTCTTGTATGTCTCTTGGTACACTTGTAAATACATTTCAACTGAGTCTATACCTATGAGTGTAACTGGCGGGTCACAGCGTTTGCATATCTTCAACTTCAGCAGGTAACACTAAACAATTCTCCAAAGGGGTCGTACCTATACATTCTCTCAGCAGCGTGGGAGAGTTCCTACTGTTCGTACCATACCGTTGTCAACACTTGGCATTGTCAGTCTTTTGAATTTTAGCCAATCTGTTGCGTAGAAAAACTGTTAAAACCACAAATAGAGTTAAATTTTATCAAACATTGTATGCATGTATTTAGACAATCAAATAATTTTTCTCATTTTTTCTGTTAATGTGGTAAATTATAAGTATTTTTTAAAAATATTTAAGCAATGCTATATTTCTGGAGTGAGCTCAACTTGGTCATTACATATTATTCTTTTCATATGTTGCCAGAGTTGGTGTGCCAGTATTTTGTTGATGACTTTTGCATCCAGCCTCACATATAAAATAGGAAAATATACTGTGGTAGGCAAAATAATACCCTCCCCCAAATAATGTCTGTATCCTAATCCCTGGAATCTGTGGATATGTTATATTACACAGCAAAGGGAGATCAAGGTTGCCAATCAGCTGACCATAAAATAGTGAGAGTGTCCTAGATTATTCAAGTGGTCCCAATGGAACCACAGAAGTCCTTCAAAGTGGAAGGAAGAGGCAGAAGAGGCGGTGAGAATGATGCAATGATATAAGGACTTGGCAGTTGTTGATTTTTTAGATGAAGGAAGGGGGCCCATAAGCTAAGGAATGCTTGTGGTCTCTAGAAGCTGGAAAGGGCCTAGAGCTTCCAGAAAGGAATACAGACTCTACTGACACATTGGTTTTAGCCCAGCAAGATTTGTATCAGATTTCTAGCCTAAAGAACTATAAGATAATAAATTCATATTGTTTTAAGCCATTACATTTATTTTAATCTCTTAGAGCTACAGTAGAAAACCCTGATGTGCTTATGTGGCAATTCTACAAAGAAAAAAAGGAAGTGATTATTATATCAATTTCTTGCAATAAACTTCACAGTATTTGATATCAAGATTAGTCTGGTTTCATTAAAAATGTTGAGTGCCCCTTCTTTTTCAATGTCTCAAAGAGTTTGAAAAACATTCATTTTTCTTTAAGGGTTTTGCATTATAGAATTCAGCAATGAAGCTATCTGGGCCAAGGGTGCTCCTTGTGTAGGTTTTAGTTACAAATCCAAGTTATTTAATAGCCATAGGATGATTCAAGTGTTCTGTTATTTTTTTAATGTCAGTTTTGTGAGGTTATATGTACAAGGAATTTGTTAATTTCAACTAAATTTTCAAATATATTGGCATAAAGTTTTCATGATGTTCCTTCATTCTCTTTCTGTCATTAAGATTCATAGTGATGTCATGTTTTCTTCCTTATTATTGGTATTTGTGCCTTCTCCTTTTGTTAATCTAAGTTTTACCAAAAGGTTATCCATTTTATTTGTCCTTTCAAAGAATCTGTTATTTAGGATATGATTGTTCTTTATTATATTTTTTCATGTCATTAATTTCTGTTATCTTTATTTTTTCTTCTATTGTTTATAGACAAAATTTGCCAGTGTTTTTCTAGTTTCTCCCGATGGATGCTTAGCTCAATATTTAGAATTTCTCCTAACATTTTGCTGTACATTTCCTTCTAAACAGGGCTTAGGTTTAGCTACATCTCACAAATAGTAATACACAGTATATCAATATTATATACAGAAAATATCAAAATTTTCCTAATTCTAGATTAGATCCAAGGATTACTTAATGCCAAACAGTAATGTCTTTATTTCCAACCATATGGATTTTTTTTTAAGGTCTCCTTTGGTTGATTTCTAGCTTATTTGAAATATGATCACAGAACATACTCTGTAGGATTTCAATCCTTTGAAGTTTTTTGAAACTCGTTTTTGGCCCAGTATATAGTCTATTTTAAACATTTTGCACATGCTGAAAAGAAGGTATATGCTGCAGTTGTTGGGCTCTACATATGCTCATCAAATCAGCTTTGCTAATCACGCTGTTCAAATTTTCCACATCTTTGCTGGGTATTTTCCTCCCTACACGGTCTATTAGTTACTCAGAGTGGTATGGTAAAATCCCCACTATGGTTGCAGATTCCTCTGTGTAGTTCTGTAAATTTTATATGACAGTTATTTCTTATTGCAAATTAATGAGCTGGCATTCTGATCTTTAGCCTTCCATGAGTGTTATTTAAATAGAGTGAGTCAGGCTCTGAAGATATTATGGCCTCTGGACAACCACAAATGTCTCTGGGTCAGGGGTTCTCAAACTTCATGCCCTGAACCCTCTTTGTCAGTTTCGTCAAATCTGTAGACACTAAGTTTTTATTTATTTATTTATTTTTAAATACGAACGCTTCACGAATTTGCGTGTCATCCTTGCGCAGGGGCCATGCTAATCTTCTCTGTATCGTTCCAATTTTAGTATATGTGCTGCCGAAGCAAGCACGACACTAAGTTTTTAATGCATAAAACAGGATGGGGGAAAGTCAACTCCTTTAAAATAGTTATCAAAATGTTAAAAAAATTGATATTTTAACATAAGGGTTTCTTTACTGGCATATTCAACAACAAGATCTACTGGTCATTCTTATTAACCTTGAAAAGTTTAAACTAGTGATGAGCATAGCAGTTTTTCAAGATACTTCCAACAACTTTTATGTAATATGAAAATACCTGTGGTCTCTGTTGGTGACAATGAAACAAACAGGCTCTGATAATGCTATTGTACTTTACTATCTACATTCCTAAAGGAAATGGTCAATTTCAGTGACACATTAGTGAAAATAAGCTTGTAATTTCTTTCCGTCCATGTTCACAGTCACCTTGGACTTTATCCATTAAGGGGTTCATGTTGATGGACCATGTGCTAAGAACCTCAGTTTCAGGTCATTAAATCAGAGGTCAACCTTCTAGAAAGTGCTCTAGTGGTGTTCTCACCTCTAGCTTGCTAGCTCCTTTTCAGTTCTCATTCTTATATTTTCCTCCCTTTATCACTCTTGTTATTTCTTAGTTTATAATAAAAACAAATTCCTAATCTTCCTCCTATTCCTCCAGCAGCTTTTTTCATAACTTCACTATTTCAGTTGATAATATAATCATTTTCTTAAGAAATATGATTGTTTCCTTCTCTGAATACCTATAGCAATCTATTTCTCTGATTGCATTTCTCATATTATGCTTTGCATTATGAATATTTGTATACTAGCCTTATCGACATTACTAGATAATAAATTTATTCAGAGCTTTACTCATCTTTATATTTCATGTAGTATGAATACAATAGATGTTCAACAAATATTTGTTGAACTTCTACAACTTTGCATCTAAAAATTCTTACCTTCTAAAATTTTATTTATCCTTTTATTTTATTTTATTTATCCTTTAGAGATCAATTGAGTAAATGAAAAAAAAAACTGATATTTCCTTCTTATTGTCCTATTTCTTTCCTGAGCTCTTGATTTTACTTATACTAACCAAAACCTGGAAATCATCTGAATGCCTATTTATAGGAAAATGGACAAACTGTGGTATTTTCATACACTCAGCAATTTTTAAAAATTAGCTTTTGATATAAGAATACAGGTGAATATCAAAAACGTCACAATGAGAAAACAGACACAAAAAGCCAGACACAAAAGCATACATGTATTTCATTTTAAATGAAGTTCAACAATAGACCAAGATAATCTATGGTGATAGAAATCAGAACAGTGGGAATATGGGCGCAGGATTTGTCTGAAAAGGGCACAGGAGAACCATCTAGGATGATGGACATGTGCCTTATCTTGCTCTGGGTAGATGGTTACATGTGTACACACGTTTGTATACATTCATCAAGCTGTGCACTTAACATGCCTATATTCTGCCACAGATAAATTATGCCTCAATAAAGTTAAACAATAAACAAAATAACTGCAGCATTTAGAAGAAAGCCTACTAGTAGGCACTATGCTAAACACTGAAGATACAGCAGTAAACAAAACACAGTGACATGAAAGAGAAAAATGAATACTATATTGTGATTGTAAACTTCTTTTGACCAGAGTAAAATATATGGCTGGTAACATAATTTGAAATGCAACTTTTCAGAAGCACTCCTTCTTGTCGGTTTACTATTTTTATTACATTTTAATGTCTTTATTAATACATTTTCATAATACATAGCAGCTAAGTGTTCATTGTGAGAAAAACAGAAAATCCAAATAAGCATAAATAATATTAATTATCCATAATCCCACCATAGAGGATATTTTCTTTTTATAATAGCTAAATAAATTATTTGTTCTACTATTGGACTATGTCCAAGGTAACAAGGAGTTTTTAACCATAAATTCCAGGATCCCTTCAACATTGAAAATATTCCACTCTAATTGATTCATCTCATTAAACAACAAAACAAGAAATAGCTAGAATATGTTTTATTTACAGCTCTTCACAATAAAGGGAATATGGATTCTATGTAACATTTACAATGTTAGTTTCAATCACGTTCAAAAATATAAGTCTGATGAGACTTGCGTGGGCTTGAGAATCCTTGATTTTAGTCACTGAATGTCATCAGGAATTTTGGAAATTTTCAATAGACAAAGAATCCATACCTTATAGAAAGAGTGGGATGGAAACAGATTCAGAGTCTTAAGAATAAAGTGTTCTAAATGGGTCCTTCCCGATGAGGGGTGAGGGGGGTTAAGGCATTGTTAGCAGTTCTGTGGTCAGTACATTTAGGAAACAGTTCATATCTTTTCTCATCCAAGGAAAATCACAGTTCACATTTAGTCAAGTGATCATCTCAGAAGCCCTACAACCAGAAAACCACCTTGTTTTTAGTAAATATTCCCCAAGACTTACTTGGTTACTACCTAAGCTGTTCTCCTCTCACTCCCAACCTTAGTGACAACTAAGAACATCTCAAAATAAGGCTATACTTTGGAAGCACCAAGCCACCCTCTAACCTCCTCAATACCCTTTTCCCAAGACACACCAGGGTGGCCCCATACACACCCCCAGTGGCCCCAAACACCACCCTGGATGCAGCTGTTTCCTCAGCATGAATACTCTGATCCCCCTTAGATCTCCCCAGCTGGGGAATGCCTTCTCACCCTTTAAGTCTAAGTAAAACTTTCTTTGCTTTGCCAGGAAGACAGGCAAACCTCCTTCTAGACCTCTATTTTATCGATCTTCTTCATTCTAGATATTTCCACAATATATTATAATTGATTGTCTTCTTGTGTAATGCCCTAAACACCAGTCTAAAAGTAAGATCCCTAGATGGTAGGACGTCTTCCTTTATAGCTTTTACTAAGGCAGACCAGCAGATAGGAAATTCCTAAATATTGGTTAAATGAATAAATGAACAGTAAATTATGATACAAGCTTTTATCAGAGAGGGAAATCAAAATGAAATAGCAGATGAGGGTGTCTATATTCTTATTTGGTCAACTAATGTGTGCTGCTAGAAGTCTTACTTAAAGTGTATTTCTGAATAATTTCAGATATCCCCACTTATTATCCAGTGAAAAAACAAACAGACTAATTGCTGAATTGTACATTTAAAAATGGTTAAAATGTTTTTATGTTATGTATATTTTATCACAATAAAAAAGCAAATGGAAACAAAAAGTATTTATCTGATCTTTGTGAGAGAAACACACTTAGCAGAATGCTACAATACCCTACAATGCTACAATATCTACAATGCTTAAACCAATTTCTTTAAATAGATTGAGAATTTATTTATTCATTTATTTTACAAACACAGCAGTGCTGTGTCCCATAGACCAACAATTTTTAAATGTGTTAAGCTGAAATTGAAAAAAAAAAACTAAAGACAAAAATGAAGCAAATGAAAAAAATTTCAAAAGCAAAGATGCATGTTTTTATTATAAAATTAAAACACAAAAAGCTTCTTAATTAAATAGAGAAGCATCTATTTGCTATAACGACATCCCCATTAATACAACTTAATTGCAAGGGACACCGTACAGCTCACGTATGACTGTGAAGTAATTTAACTGGTTTTACAATAAAACATTCTAACACCATATAAGAACTGTCTGAGAGAGAGATTTTTATGTGGTTCTAAGCCTATTCCTAGAGATAACCCAGTAGAGGGGTTACTAGAGTACTTTGATATCTGCAAGACTAGTTGTAATAACAGATCCCTATGCCATTTACTCCTCATAAATTTTCTTCAAAGGAGAAACCATTTCTGGTTTGTTTTAGACTAATCAGGGACTTTATAGGGAAACTTCTTTATTCTAGAACTTTAATCAGAAGCTCTAATCTTTATAATATATGCAGAAAAAACAATATTTAAACTTGATCCAAAATTCACATGACTTATAGATACCCAGATCAAATACATTTTAGTTCTTTTATTTTCGTCATTCTTAAAAATAAAATACTTTTAAAAATTGGTTTAACGAAGATTTTTCAGGTTTCCCTTATAAGTTAGGTAACATGTCACGCTGATGAAAAATGATCAGTAAAGAAGAAATAAATACAGTTAATCACATAAATATGTTGCCAACCCAACAACAGAAAAGATACTTTCCTAGAAACAGTTACAGCATAGCAGGTAAACAGCAATAATCACAACTTTCTAAAACAAACAAAAAATTCTAGAATTTTTCTCTGTTCACCTCTTATGGCTGTAATTTTTCTTAATCAAATGTGAAAAAGACAAGGAAAAAAGCATTATCTGTTTACTTTCATGATTGGGCAGGAGACAATACATTTCGCATTTTCTGTCACCTTTTTATTGAGATTAAAGTCAGGAATCCCTGTACTTTTATAATCTTTACCCCACGATCTGCTATAGGCCACACAGAGTTAATTGATTTATTTTTCCATTCCTTTTGTAGACACATTATCCAGAATCATAAATGAAAAGAAACCAGTTCATTTAGAATGAGCACAGCCAAGTGGCCATCAGCCGTCTCTTCTTCCACTCCGCAGAGCAATTACTCAACAGTCAGGCTCACAGATGCCAACTGTACATCGTCACCACCGCTCAGTCCTGTTTCTTGCTTTTGACCCTTTTAAAAGTTTGGCCCAAGTAGGTAAATTGTGTAGGTACCTAAATAACTTATGAGAGGAGTACAAAGTAAAAGCTATTTATCAATTCTGCGTGAACTGCCATGCCCTTTCACTCATCCTGGGGACATAACTTCCCCCAAATGACTAGAGTATCAAATACCATTATTTTGGCCAGGCACGGTGGCTCACGCCTGTAATCCTAACACTCTGGGAGACTGAGGTAGGAGGATTCCTTGAGCTCAGAAGTTCAAGACCAGCCTGAGCAAGAGTGAGACTCTGGCTCTACTAAAAATATAAAAAAGTAGCCGGACATCGTGTTGTGTGCCTGTAGTCCCAGCTACTTGGGAGGCTGAGGCAGGAGGATCCCTTGAATCCAGGAGTTTGAGGTTGCTGTGAGCTAGGCTGATGCCATAGCACTCTAGCCCAAGTGACAAAGCAAGACTCAGTCTCAAAAAACAAAAAAACCCACACCACACAAATACCATTATGTTGCTGCTGTTTGATCTACTACCAAGGCCTAGTGTTTGGATCCTGGCATTGAGATTTGTCAGACAGGTCTTCCATCCTCCTCATGGTACAACTTCTCTACCTAGTTCCACAACCGTCTCTCCATGGATTCTAAACTTGAATTTCTGACTCATATCTCTGTCTTCTGGAAATGAACAATTTATCTGCCTGGGCTGTGATCCCAGTCCATTCCTTACGACATTAGCCAACTTCCCCTAAACTTGGCTTCTGACATGCCACACTTACACCTATCAGCCTATCTCCTCGCTGACCAAATTCCAGACATTGGCACCCCCGGCCTGCCACTTTTGCTGTAATTTTCAGCCTGTATAATCTACACAATAAAGGGTATGAAGTTATTTTGCTGTAATGCCCAAGCTATTTGGGAAGGTAGGAGAAGAGACATATTTGCATAGCCACAGACTGATAATAAGGACTCCGATTCAAGAACAGACATATATACCAAGGGAAAGACTACATCTTGTTAGCAAAATGTGAAACGTGAACAATTTCACAGAACTATGACGCAAAAAATAAGGCTTATCATCAAAATACAAGTGAAGAGAAACTGAGGACAGGTATCACAACATCCTATAAAGTACATCATGTGCAAAGTTAATAAATAGAGAGTAAGTTAGGTTGTTTTCAACAAGTCCTTTTGTGTTCTTCATATAACTACAAATGTAAGAGAATCTCTGGATAATATCACATGGGTAATAATGAGGGAGACACAGAGCAGCATGTATAGTATCTACCATTGAAATAAAAATAGCAGAAAATAAATATGTATATGATAGTTCTCCCAAACCTCTGTAAAACCCACTGACAGAAACAGAATGTTTGAAACTTTCTATGTGGGTCAGTGGAGCTCTTCTCTCATCATTTGGGTTATATGTGTTTACCAAGATTTGGTAAGTTATTCAAACTGGTTGGACCTAGTATTTCACTTAGGTAAATTATATAATATTATTCAAACTGATGAATATGACTTCAAAAAGAATTGTTTTTATGAAAACTAAGTTGAATGCCATGAGAATCCCCCATAAGAACAGATGACCAGGAAAAATCGCTGTTGAACGAGGTAAGAGCTAGACAACTATAAACCTTAAAGGGAATTCTACATTCATGTCAGAAGATGTTTTAAGCTCTAGTATTATATATGTATTTTATAAAATAATACACCTCAAAATACATTTATGTCCATGTGTTTCTACGTGTTACATGAAAGACATGCAAAGACACAGACCAGGTTGTAAATATAGGCATCTATTTTTGTATTATTTTCTTTCAAAAGCAGTTATGGGGACAACGTGAGGGGAAAAGAGTGCATCTAAGAAAAAAGTTATAAGATAAGTAACATCAAAGAGAATTACGAAAGGATGATCATTAAAATATTAATGGTAGTTAGCGAACAGCATGTTTCACTTTCAAACATTTATCATTTGAATATTTCACAAAAACATTATTTTACATAATCATAAGGAAATGAAGTTATTTTTCATTTTGAATTTGTTTTTAACTATAAAACAAAGAGAAAGCAGAGACAATAAGATTAACTTTGGTGGGGGGGGTTGGGGAATCAATGCCTAGACATTTGCAAGAAAACTACTTTAATCTTTTTTACTCATATACAACAGAGGAAAGACCATAGTGAACCACCTCTGCCATCCAGTTTCCAGAACCTAAAGATCCATTCTTCAGGGAACCAAGGGATCAGCTATTTCAAACCTTTACATGCTTGACCTTTAGCATGACACTTTCTCATCCATGTTTACCTACAGTATTTTAATAGAAAATTAACATTGCCTATTTGTATCTATAGCCCATAGACCTATTTATAATTCCAAGTCAGCTTGCTTTCTGGTGGATTTTCAATATTTAACTTTGGGCCAGTGCTTCATTCAAGCAATGCCTGCCACACATTATAATCTAATTGCAAGAGCAATGCATTCATTATCCTTTGTCTTCCCACTGGACAGGGAGCATCAGATTGGAAGGCACCTTTTATGTAAATTGCAAAGGATAGGGGTCTTTGACATTAAGTTCCAATGATACATTTCCAAGTATATAAGGGGGAACAATCTAAGAAAATCTTTATTTTAAAAAAACAAAAAGTTAATTTAAAAGGAAAAATGTAATAGGGAACAAATTCTAAAAGAAAAATCATAACTTTGCTACAATGCAAACTAGTACTTCAACAAGATCTGGGGCCAGAGATAAGAATCCAGCCCTATTTACAGTGTCATAGAAATTTTTTGGAGATCTTAAGAAGTGAACATTCATGTATTTTTGAATACTTTTTTTCTAACATTTTTCCCTTTCCAATAAATCTCAACATTTAAACTTCAGTACAGCTTAAAATACAAAAACAAAAATCCTCCCACTTCACAGTCTATTCTTTCCTCTCTACTAATTCAATTATTTATTAGACTAAAATAGTAGCTACCATTTATGTGTCTAGTGTCTACTGTGCATCAGGTACTTCACCTAATGTCAACTCATACATAGGGAGAATTCAGCATCACAGAAGTTACCTAACTTGCCTATGTTTCCATACAGATAGGAAGTGGTAAAACTGGAATTTAAACATTTCTAGAACCCCCTGGATTCCAGGTGAGACAAGGTATAATGTGTCTAAGACAGGGACATGAATCCTCTAGCTTTCCATTTTTGCTATTAGCTCAATTAGTCAAAACCTACCTTAGGAGTACATTTCATTAGATTAGGTTTACTTAAATTTAAAAAAAAAAAAAAGGCAGCCAGGTGTGGTGGTACACACCTGTAGTCCCAGCTACTCGGGAGGCTGAGGTGGGAGGATCTCTTGAGCCCAGGAGTTCAGCCTGGACAACACAGTGAGATCTTGCCTCTTGGGGGAAAAAATAATCAGATGAATTAATCTGTACTGATCTGGATCCACTGAGTAAAAAAGTGCTGAAAAATAAAGTTTAAAAAAAGATTAGGTTTACTTGGCAGGGGTCCCATCACCTTGGTTGTGCTCTAGAATTATTTGTCTCCACATTTTTCCAGGATGACTCAAGAAATAAAAAATAGAATATTCTAGAGCTACTACAAACTAGTATCAATTTTTCAGGTTCACTGCAAAAACACCTCCACTTACCCTGAGTCAAAAGGACCATGACTGGGAAGAAACATTCCTGATATGACACTTAAGTTCACACCAGACTATTAGGGAAGCTGTCCCATAGAAAGGCTCCTAGTGGGAGAAATCAGGGTGCAACACAGAGCTGTTGCCTTTGGCTTAGTCAAGAGTCCTGACAGACACTGACCCAGCCTGTTTCACTTCATGGCTCTTCTCATCCTGCCTTAATAATTCATTTGGATTTACTTTCACACAAACACACACACACCACACAAATGTATCACTAGGAGTTATTACTCTATCTAATATTAATATTAATGTCAACAGCGTGTGTTCTGAGCCTATCCAAAAATGCAAATATTTTTCCCTGGGAAGAAAATATGGCTATTTACACACATCTTTTCTTCTCAAAGTAAAAATTAGATTGTTCAGATGCTGTATACTCTGTTATGTACAAAACCAGACCTTTAAGTCTGATGTCAAAAGTGGAAGTCAAACACAATAATCAACTAAATTGATTAGCAGATGGCATAGTTTGCAAATGATCTGCTTTCTGTTTTCCTTCTCTACGTCCAGTTGCTGCAAAAATAGGCAATGTGGTACAGTAGAAGAATTATGAACTTGGCCATCAAGAGCCCTAGATTCTAGTCCTGGCTCTGCCACTACCCTGTTGTATGATCATGGGCTAGTGCCTTAACTTCTCTGGTCTTAGTTTCCTGATATGTGAAAAGGGAAGAAAGAGGAACAAATAACTTCTAAAGATGCCTTGCGGTCTAATCTCCACTTTGAAGACTACTGATCCAGTCCATGACAGTGCTTCCCTATCTTGACCTTCCACTTGGACTAAGTGTGAACTTTTATTACCATTAACTTTTGTCACCACTAGAAAAAAAGACCTCTCCATTACAAGACTGACCAAACATCTGCTCTACTTACTCTTGCAGAAAAAAAAAAGAAAGAAAGAAATAGAGAACTGAGGATCAGGAGAAATATTGTACAACCAACTTCTGGGTGAAATGAAATTTGTGGTTATTCGATGCCATTGACAAAGGTCGTTATTAGACTCTTCAGAATTACAAATGAGGTTGGAGGTACTATGAGATATTAAGCAGGTTCTATTTCATGATAATTAACAAGGATAGAAAGCGACACATACTAAATCACATCAGAAATTTCTCTGAGCTGTTTTTCAGGCATGCCAGGAAGAACTTGAGTAGCTTTTATGGCTTCTCCTATGCCCGTGCTCCTGAAGGGGGAGGGGAGCAGCGGAAGAGGATTAGTCATCTGCAATTAATTACTCACTGAATTTGCTAAGCCACGATCATCTTTCCTTTTGAGCTTTCCTCTTTAAGTATCTCTAAGAACTTTTGAGTATTAATTATAATAACACTGTCTTGAAATAATTTTTGGCTTTGATTAAAGATTATGTGCCCTACTTTCTGTTACTCTCTTCAGGTGGAGAGCCTGAAGAATTCTAGAAGGTTAGAGCTGGGAAAGCTGTTTAAGTACATCAAGCCCCACCCTCGCATTCTACAGACGGTTTTTGAGATGAGCGAGGTTAAGGGACTCGCCCGATTCCACATAGCTTGTCAATAAGTAGATTTAGCATAGAATGAACCACATCCTGTTCTCCAAGGCCTCACTTGAGCTTGTGCCAAAATAACACATTTCATAATAATCTTTTACCCACTCACCTCCTAAGTTACAAAAAGTAATTTACGAATCACTTTCTTAGACGTAAGACCAGCATGTAGATGGGAATACCTGCTGCATTTAAAGATGATGTGAGAACTTAAAACATTACTTCCCTTCTTGAAATTTTCAACATTTGTGCTACACCTTCACAATTAGGGTAATCAAGATTAGGCTAATCATCGTTACATGATAAATTGCATACAATTTTGGACATAAATTGGATGAACTGTGTTCAAATCCAAGAAAGCAGCACCAAACATTAAAAAGTCCACTTTACCTGGCTAATAACATTAGAACCTGGGTTCGTGCATTATGCTACCTATAAGGGATAACAAAAACAGGCAAATTAGAGTCCTTACTCTTTTTTTAAGTCACTTATAGTGCCGGAGTTTCTCTGGGGCCACTGGAGCAGAAAGGGAAGGACGCTGGAGTATGAATGTGAGAAAGAAATAAGAGAACATTGAAGAGGTATCTAAAGAATATTTCAATAAATTCACAATATGGCATAGGTCTGGCTTTCAAATGCCACACTTATCTAGGGGAAGACCATACTGACGTAGTCCAAAGTTGGGCCTTAAGAATCAGACAGAGTTGGCTCTTCTACTCAGTACCCATGAGACCTTAAACTTATTACTTCACCTCCTTAAGCCTCAGTTTTCTCATCCATAAATTGGGATAATAATTGCTCCTCCCCCCCAGCTGGTGGAAGAATTAAATGAAATGATACAAATAGTTGCAAATTGTTAGTCACAAGTAAGCAGTACTCAATAAATTAACTCTTATACATTTGCTTCAAAACAATTGAGCCATCCTTATTCCAAATATTTGGCCTTTAATGGTTAGCATAGTTATGAAGAGCAAAGATACTCTTGGACCATTCTCTTAATGATGCTATTTTTCTTATCTCCTGGAAAGCTGTCTTTAAAAATGAATTTTTTTGTTTGTTGAAGGAAGAGGGCTTAAACTAATCCTTCTGACCACTGTTATTTTTACTTCTTCAAAGACATTCAGAAAGTGAGGTGAAATTATACTGACCTGGGTCACATTAGAGTATCTAATCTGAATACCTCATTGTCTCTACCCTGTAATATCCTTCATTTTCTACCTTTGCTTCCTACCTTTCACGCTGCCTCATTGGGCTCTATACCACAAAGGAAGCACAGGTGATAATAAGTGAAAAAAAATTATGAGTAATAGTTGAAAATACAAATAAGTTAATAGAGCCCAAAGTCTGGAGTCTCATGACCTAAAAACAAAGACCTCTAGAGAATAAATGTGCATGCTTTTTGGTTCTGTTCTTTGTGCCTTGCATGCCACAAACCTGCATTCCTGATAACATACATTTTAATCCCCAAAAAGCATAGAAGTTCATTTTATAGCGCTCATAAGAGTATTCCTTGACTCTATCATCTTCTCCAAATATTCAATTTACTTTAATTTTGCTACAGTTAAGGCCAGAATTATTTAACAGAAATGATGCCAGGAGGTCTGTCTGGTTAATCTTCTGCCAAAAATAAAGAATTGGCTTTCTGCTTAGATTTATCAAAGTTCTACTTTAAGTGAGAGATGAGGTAAAGTTTTATACTGGCAAGATATTTTATAAGGTCAGGTGTCACTTATGTTAGTTATCAGTAGCCTGAAATCATCAATGATTCACTTCAGAAAATAAATTCTGTCACAAATTGAAACGAGAGTTGAGTGTATCCTAAATGTCCTCCATCTCTTTTGTTCTCGCGCGCCATCTAGTGTTACTTAAGGGAATATTTAGCTAAATTCTCATGCCCAGCCCTGCTTGGGAAGAAGGCCTTAGTCTGGAGAGAGATTAAGAGTCCAACACTCTGCCTTCATTTTTCACAGGAAGCCGAGTCTCTGCTTTCCCAAAATGAAACACAGATAATCTCCGATAGATCCGGGATTAGACTTTACTCTGGGGTACTGGGAACATTCTCCATTATACCCTGTTGACTTATTGTATTTACTGTTTATCATCGTCATCATTTATTAATAGTTTCAGTTGCACAGATATAGATAATGTTCATTAAAGAAAATTAGGTATTAGAGTGGTTTTGGAGACAAATAACTCTGATTTTGGTGCAAGTTATGCACTTCACTCAGACTCAGTTCCATCTATAAAATGGGCATCATCATATCTATCATCATCATCATCATGTCTATCTCAGAGGGTTGTTATGAGGGGGAAACAACGAAAAAAGAATGTGCAAAGTCCCCGGTAGAGTTTATGACCCACAGAAGCAGTCAATTAATGGCAGCCATTTTTAGTATTGCATCAGTATTCCTACAAAATGGAGTTCTCAGAAGCCAATATTCCATCGGATCAGCATCCATTGGGATAAATCAGACGTGTCTGTTCAATAACTACAGCGCTCTTTCTTTCTAATGGTTCCCCTATGATATTCCCAGTTCAGTGCAATGGGCGGCTGCAGTGACTCTAGGGTCGGCAGGTGGGGCTCAAACCCCCTCCTCCACTTACCAGCCGAGTGACCTCAGGCTTTGCACCTGACTGCTCTGTGTCAAGTCTCAACATCTGTCAAATTGGGACAGTGATAACACCTATGTCACTGTCTGCGGGGGGAGGATTAAACATGCCGATATATGTACCTGCCACATAGCAAGTGCAATATAATTTAGCTATTGTTTAAGTATTAGCTGGAATTTAAAGCAAAATAAAAAATCATTTCCCTGGTACATATACTAATAACACTGTTGTAAAACTAAGAGATATTTAACAAAATCTAAATGTTCAATAAAAAGACTGCTTTAATATAGAGGTTGATTTCCTTAATCAGAAATGACTGAGAACACTTCTTTTAACTGTTTCTAATATGCTATTTTATTTTATTTTATTTTTTTTTTGAGACAGAGTCTCACTCTGTTGCCCGGGCTAGAGTGAGTGCCGTGGCGTCAGCCTCGCTCACAGCAACCTCAAACTCCTGGGCTCGAGCAATCCTCCTGCCTCAGCCTCCCGAGTAGCTGGGACTACAGGCATGCGCCACCATGCCCGGCTCATTTTTTTCTATATATTTTTAGTTGGTCAATTAATTGCTTTCTATTTATAGTAGAGACGGGGTCTCACTCTTGCTCAGGCTGGTTTCGAACTCCTGAGCTTGAGCGATCCGCCCGCCTCGGCCTCCCAGAGAGCTAGGATTACAGGTGTGAGCCACTGCGCCCGGCCTAATATGTTATTTTAAAATGTCATCTTAAAAGATCTTTTTGATAGAAGTGTTTCTGTTTTAAACAATAATTTTCCCTTATATCTTTCTCTCTGCCCCCTACTGTCCTATGTGCTTCCACATATTATGTCACTTAATCCCCATGACAACACTTTGAGGGAGGAAAGCATGGCTGTTTTCTAGACTGTACAGATGAGGAACTGAAGCCTTAGAGAAATGAAAGAACTTACCCAAGAGCTGGTATGTACAAGGGGAAAAAACAAAGCAGGATCCAAATCAGAGATGTTTATAACCACTATGTTAAACAGTCTCTCCATTTATAAATGGTTGAAATGGTGTCCCATAAATGTGTCAAGAAAAAAAGAAAAAATAATCCCTCGCTTCTAGAGCAGATTGCTTAACTTCTCTAAGTATCAGACTTCCTTAGATGTAAAATGAGATTGAGTGGATCACATGGTCTAAGATGCTGAAAACTCTAGAATTGAAAGCAAATACTTTTGCTTTATAAATCTGATTGGTAAATCTGGGAATTTATGTAGAATTTAAAAATAAGTCTACTAAGGCTTCATCTTAATTCATTTGAGCTGCTATAACAAAAATATCATAAACTAGGTAGCTTATACATAACAGAAACTTCTCGCAGTTCTGGAGGCTGGGAAGTCCAATTTGGTGCCTGGTGAGGGCCCACTTTCTGGCTCACAGACAGTGCCATCTTGCTGTGTCTTCACATGGTAGATGGGCCAGCTAGCTCTCTGCAGTCTCTTACAAAGGCACAAATCCTAATCATGATGGCTCTGACCACATGACCTAATCGCCTCCCAAAGACCTCACCTCCTAATACCATTACCTTAGAAGCTAAGATTTCAACATATAAATTCTGGGGGGACATGAACATTCAGACTATGGCAGGATTTTTCTGTTGGATTCTCTAATCGGTGTTCTAAAAATTATAACTCATCTATATCGGTGCAAGAAATGCTTAGATTTGATATTGTCTAATTCAGAATTATTCTAATTCAGAATTATAAGGATACCTATTCTTATGTAAATAACATCAAAATATACAAAGTGTTAAATTGATATTAAAATATGTAATATCAGACAACTTGCTTAATTCCACATATCCTTCTCTTATTCTATAATATTTAAATTACCATCTCATCAGTTACTCATTAGCCCATCCAAATTTCTTTATTTTAGTAAATATAAAACAAGGGGGAAATCTGCCACAAGTCAACCTAAATATTAGCAGCAATAGACATCATTGCTGGCATTTTGTTTTTATTTTCTGCAATTCGGCCAAACATATTTATAAGACTTAAGAAGATGGTAATATTAGTGCAATCTTACTTTCCTTGGCATTCAATTAACACACACCCAGCAATTGGTAAGGGGCTACCTGCTATTATAGTACTGACATAACAGACAGTACTGAACTTAATCTCAGCCGCCATAAATCATCCTATACAGCCAAGTCTCTAATGGCCTGGCCAAGAATGTGAATTCTGTAATGGTTCCTGAGATAAGGGAACTGAGCTCTTGACAAATTAACACGTTAGTGTAGTAACAACATTTAGTGTAGAAGGAAGGAAGGAAGAGAACATTCCCACATCCCTGACCACCCATTTTAAGGTCCATAATCTCTCACATAACACTGTTTGCATTCTTTTTGCAGGACTCATAACTCTAATGTATTTAATTATTCCCTAATTTATTTTTTAGCTGACAAATACAAATTATATATATTTATCGGGGCCGGGCACAGTGGTTCACGCCTGTAATCCTAGCACTCTGGAGGCCGAGGCGGGAGGATTGCTTGAGCTCAGGAGTTCGAGACCAGCCTGAGCAAGAGCGAGACCCCATCTCTACTGTAATAGAAAGAAATTAGCCAAACAACTAAAAATAGAAAAAATTAGCCGGGCATGGTGGCACGTGCCTGTAGGCCCAGCTACCTGGGAGGCTGAGGCAGGAGGATCACTTGAGCCCAGGAGTTTGAGGTTGCTGTGAGCTAGGCTGATGCCACGGCACTCTAGCCTGGACAACAGAGTGAGACTCTGTCTTGAAAAAAAAATTATATATATTTATTGGGTACAACATGATGTTTTGAAATATGTATACATTGTGGAATAGCTAAATCAAGCTAATTAACATATCCATTATCTCATATACTTACAATTTTTTGTGGTGAAAATGCTTAAAATCTATTCTTAGCAATTTTTAATAATTTAATACATTGTTATTAACTATAGTCACGATGCTATACAATAGATCTCTTGAACTTACTCCTTCTATCCAACTGAAATTTTGTTTCTTTTGATCAACATATTCCCAACCACTCTCCTTCAAGCCCTCCGCCCCGGTAACCACCATTCTACTCTCTACTTATGATTTCAAATTTTTGAGATTCCACATACAAGTGAGATCATGCAGTATTTGTCTTTCTGAGCCTGGCTTATTTCACTTTAATATAATGTCCTCTAGATTCATCCATGTTGTCACAAATGACAGGATTTCCTCCTTCTTTAAGGCTAAATAGTATTCCATTATGTATATGCACCACATTTTCTTTATCTATGCATCCATTGGTAGACACTTAGGTTGATTCCATATCTTGGCTATTGTGAGTAATATCACAATGAATATGGGAATATAGATAATATTTATGACATTCTGATTTCATTTCCTTTGGATATATTCCCAGTGGTGGGATTGCTAGATCATAAGTTCTATTTTTAAGTTTTTGAGGAATCTGCCTACTGTTTTCCATAATGGCTGTACTAATTTACATTCCCACTATGATGTTTTTAATTACCATCTCTCTTTTTCCCCATCCAAATTCAGCTTCCATGACATCATGAAATAACCTGTCTTCTAACCCCTTTATCCCTAGTGCCTAGAATAGTAGTATCGAACACATAATGTTTGCTCAGAGCATATTTACTGAGTAATGAATGAGATGACACAAGTGGTTAAAAAAAATTACTTTCTCTTTCTGGATAATTTTTATCCCTAACCCCTTGCTGCTAGTTATTGTCCTTTCTACCTCCTCATCCACTATGACCAATATCCTCCCACCTTTGTTTACAAATGTGTCTTAATCTGAAAACTCTTCTAGACCATGACAGACAACCGATGGTTTCATTTCAGCTGTTAGCAACCTGCTTCTGAGCTCTGCATACAGCCCTCCTTCCAGGTAAGAGACATTTTAGGGTGGTTCTGCCTCTCCTTTTGAAACTTCTTGAGTGTCTTGTCATAGACCAGACACTTTCATTCAGCAACATGACCTTTGCACAACTCCATTCTGTTTAGAGTTACAAGATTCTTTTTTTATTTTTTATGGTAGAGATGGGATGGGGTCTTGCTATGTTGCCCAGGCTGGTCTCAAATTCCTGGCTTCAAGCAATCCTCCTCACATTGGGATCACAGGCACAAGCCACCACACCCAGGCTAGAGTTACACTATTCTTTACGTTTTAAGAGAGCTGTGTCTGATAAGCATCTTCACTTTTCATTAGGAGATGCATAATCTGCACCATGGTGTACGTAAGATATACTCCTGCATCAAATCCTTGCTCCCTGAATGAAAACCTGACCATCATTTGGTATTATGAGAGATGGACAAGCCCACGTCCACAACTCACTTTAAGGGTTCCCCATCCCCTGCACAAACCTGTAGTAGTTCTGGCAAGGCCCACATCCAACTGCACACGAAGATACTAGGCTGACCATTGGGCCTTTCCATATTACAGGACCCCTCTGTTCACCTCCACGTGCAGGTAGATTTCATTTTGCTAAATCTGTGAAGAGGAGAGTGGGTGGCAATTGGCTGGTACTTTATGCTGCAGCATGGTTTGTAAGGCCAACCCTCACCTCATACTTTGGGACTCTGTGGGCATAAGCTGCACAGAGTGTCATATCCCCTCCGATGCGGCACAAGCAGTGAGACGAATGGTAGCCTAGCACAGGCGTAGCCTGTCGCAACAGCACAGGATCATCCCAGACTTGGGTGTGTTGTACTTATTCTTCACTTAGTTATCTACTGCCCTACCCATCATATCCTAAATTTCACTTGATATCCTTTGAAAGAAGCCTTTTTCTTGACAACTTTGACAAATTGCATCCTGCCCAACAGAAACCCATATCCAGGGCTGGGCACAGAGCTGCAGGCCTTGCAGAGGTCTGTGGGAGAAGACTGACCAGGCACACTAGTACCCAAGGAACTTTTTAAAATACAGACTCCTAGACTCCAATCTCAAAAAATTTTGACTCAGAAAGACTGCAGTAGGGCCAGAACTTTCCTCAAAAGTTCATTTGCAGCTGGGCACAGTGGCTCACATCCGTAATCCCACTACTCTGGGAGGCTGAGATTCAAGGACCACTTGAGGCCAGGAGTTTGAGACCAGCCTGGGCAACACAGTGAGACACTGCCTCTACAAAAAATGAAAATTAAAAAAATTAGCCAGGTGTGGTGGCTCACACCTGTAGTCTTAGCTACTGGGGAGGCTGAGGCAGGGGAATTGCTGGAGCCCAGGAGTTCAAGGCTGCAGTGAGCTGTGATCACACCCCTATACTACAGCCTGGGAGACAGAGTAAGATCCTGTCTCAAAAAGAAAAAAAAAAAAGTTCATTCACTACTGGCATTTCTACCTAATCACCACTCAACTATCCACCTCATTGTGTCTGAAGTATATTCATGTTGGTAAACCATTGACCTAAACCACGCACCTATGAGCAATGCAAAAAGCAACTGTAAGTATTTCATTTTCCTCTCAGAATACGGGAAGGAATCACTTATTCATTCATTCATTTTTGCATAAGACATCATGCTAAAAACCTACAGGGAAGTAAAGATGAATAAAATACAGTTACTGTGGGCAGGACTGACTACATGATTTATGGGGTGTAGTGCAAAATAAATATGTGGGACCCCCTTGTTCAAGAAGTATTAAGAATTTCAAGACAGCAAGAGCAGACCATTAAACCAAGCATGGGGCCCACCTGAACATGGGAAAAGCTTATTCATTTTGGAAATCAACCAACATAAACTATATTCCTATGAGCAACAGGAAAAAAAACAAGAATAAAGAGAACCCTCAGTACTACATCCATGATGCTGGCCCAGCCTACGTATGAGGAAGAGACCTAGAACATTCCCACCTAAGAAATGAAATTCCACTAACAGACAAAAAGTGATGAGCTAATTAAAAAAATATTTATGATCATTAAGAAATAATCTCCATTTCAATCAATTTTTCTAGTTTGATAAATAACTAGTACTTGTACTTCTAATGAGTATACTTAAAATAATAACAATAACAGAACAATAATGAATAAACATTCTCATTACTTTGGGGTTTTCCTGGGTATTATTGCTTTTCAGAAGCTATAAAAATAAATCCTTAAGAATAAAAGGCCCTCTTTGTTGAACTGACCCGGGCATATGCAAGTGATATCCATGGGTTCGTGAAAAGGAAAGAATAACAGGTCTTCATTTCTACATAACTCGCAGTAGCTTCTAAATATCCTTTCTAATCTTAACAAAATGCAAAAAAATAAAAAAGTGTGAACATTTTCACTCAAGACAGCCAGGTTTAAATTTGAATGTATCCAAATGTGCTTAATAAATGAGCTCTTCCATACTACAGAACATTATTCTTGTTAAGCCATTTGTCAAACTCATATTCTGACATTTCACATTAGTAATCATCATGAGTCTATAATATAGAATTATGTAGTTTAAGAAGTTGATGGTTATTTTGTTGCATGGATTTGGAGATCTATAAACCCAAATCTTGGTATTTATTCCTATTCTTTTCAAACCAAAGAAAGAAAAAATATAATGTGTACAGGCCAAAAGCATGACAGAAATGCCTTCCCTTCACAAATACAGTGCTTAAAAGATTTTTGTATAGTTCAAGATCGTTGCAGTTACTATATTAGTTGCCAAAGTGCCAAAGGCTTGGTTCTTCTACATTTGCTATTTCATTGTTGTTTTGCCTTATTTGTATTTGGACATAATACTTGGCTTCAAAACATTACAAAGAGCAATCAACAAAATTAAAATGAATACAGCCAGCCACATGGAATGCTCAAATTGCAGTAGAGGGGAAATAAGTTCTCCAAACAAAAGCACTTACAGAGCAACAAGGGCTTTATATTGTTTAAAAGACACCTTACTCAGATGTTAAGGGCTGTTTTCTCCCCACAGAGTAGAAAGAGCCAAGAAAGAAGATCTAGCTAGTGCCGCAGCCAGGACTAAAAGGCACTTGCACATCTGAACTTGTTACGGAGACACCAGGAAGAGTAGCAAGACGTGGGCTGTCCATGCCTCCCTTCAAAATAAAATCTCACTCACTTTCAAGGAAAAGCAGAAAGGGGAATTATCAGGTATGGAATCACAATTCATTTTACATGATGAAAACAAACAAATTTATAACCTAATAGAGTACTTGTCAATTTACTAAGAGAAAAAGAACTTTTCTGAATTAAACACAGTGTACTTTTTGGACTAGTTTTATTGCAGTCCACTGACAAATAAATGTAATATCCATACAATAAACAAAATTCCAGTTTATAGTTTTTTCTTAAAACTGAGAATATAATGAAATCTATATCTAATTGTTCCTTCAAACTATTTAATCAAAATATCTCATACACACTTTAACCAGCAAAGCCTATATGATAGTTCTAAAACCATGACAATTAAATAAGTGTTCTTCAGAATCACTTTATCTGTATTTTTTAAACACAGAGCAGTCCTAGGTATTCCAAATTGACAAGTCTGGGGTGAGGCCCAAGTATGTTTTTAAAATAAAAAATTTAAAACTCCCTAGGTGATTCTAAAATACAGCTAGGGCTCAGAACCACTGTTCTAGACCAACAGTTCTCTAAATGTGGTCCCAAGACCGGCAACATATCTGGGAACTTGTTCCACATGCAACTTCTGGAGCACCACCCCGAGGTACGCACAGGGTGGGGTTGGGGGGAAGGTATAAAGTTTGTGAATTGCTTTTAATCCAAAGACGAGTTAGGTCAAAATCATCTGTCTTGTACTTATTAAAACAAAGCTACCAGATCTTTCACCAGATTTTATTTTATATTAATAGTTTCTATATTCAACACACAAATCAATATAAATTGTAGACATTGATGACTACATATAAGGACCTAACAGCTGCTACTTTAGAAATGTTCCTATAATCAGTCACTTTTGCCACCCTGATCTTAGCCTCTAGCTCTTTCCCTGGGCTACAGCAGAGGTCAGGTCAGATAGGAAATGTCTTCAACTTTGCAGGCCATATGGTCTTTGTCACAGACACTCAACTCTGTCATATACAATACATACGTGAATGGGTGTGGCTGTGTTTCAATAAAACTTTATTTACAAAAACAGGTGTTGGGCCAGATTTAGCCAGAGGGCTGTAGTTCAGGGACTCCTAAGTTTAAGAAATGATGGGAGAGTAGTTGGGGAAGAAAAACAAAACAAAACACAACACACCACTCCTCACCCATAAATGCATACTCTCCCATGAGCACAAACTTATCCAATCTGGAAGCTGTTTCCAGGTGAAGGACAGACTATAAAGAAGAGGAGAGGAAGTTTAGTGTTGTGTTTATTCACTTATCACTTATTCACATAGTAAACATTAATTAGGGATACACTAAACATCAACTCTAATAGAAAATAGATTAGAAATGGAAAAAAACAATGTTTTAACATTGATCAAATTTCTCTGAGAATATAGAAGGGGCAACTGACAAACCCTGAAGCAGCAGCCACAAAACAGGTGACATCAGGTCTGGATCTCTAGGAACAAATAGGATTGCACCACTTGGAGGAGGAGGAGGAGGAATAATAGGGGAAATTGCAGGTGCTGAGACATAAAGCTCAAGACTGACACATTCAAGAAGCAAAAAGAACAAAATAGCTAGACCATGGGGAAAAATGGTAAGAAAGGGGAGGCAGACTTAGAAAATAGGAAGATTGAGATGGACCTTGTATTTCTGAGAAGTTTTCAGTTTATCTGGATATGGGATTTTGTGTCTTATAAGCTTGAAACCATCATAATCAATCCCCTTAAAAAAACAGATTACCCTGGCTGCAGAGTGGACCAAAGAAGAGAGTACTGCAACCTTCTGCAATATTGACTAAATATAGGGCAACCTAAACAGAGAGAGGCTCTCTAAAAGAAAAAGATATTTATTTGGGAACAGAACATTGCAAAGGGAATACAATGCCACACATAGTAAACTATGTGTGGATTCAGGGAGGTAAAGGAAGACAAAGGTTTTTTTAAGGAAAAAAATGAAAATTATATAATTGTTTTGAAATAATTATCAATACAAGGGTGATGCCAGCCCAAGGCTGGACAGGCAGTTGCTGGGCAGACGTCCTTGCAGAAATATTTTTTGTGAAGGTTTCAACGGTCTTTGTGCAACCTTGTGATTTCTGTAGAGTCTTTGTGATTTTTTTTTTCTTTTAAATCAGGCATACAAGCATGAGAACCCTCTCTTCATAGCCTTTTTTTTTAAAAAATATTTTTAATTATTATGGGTACATAATAGTTGTATATTCTTCATAGCCTTCTGCAATGCTTAACAGATCTGGTGAAAGAGGAAGAACTGATTGAACCAAAGTAGGGACTGGTAGATGGATGGGAGGAAAAATTTTGCGAAGCTTTTCTGAACTTGCATAGACATTGTTTTCTAAAGGATGGAAAAGGAAGAGCTAAAGAATTGTTTGACATTCTATTATGAGGAGAAAACAAGAAAGACTAAAGAAGATTTTCTGTTTTCATTTGGGAGACTTTAGAAAAGGTAAGACTCTTAACTGAGAAGGGAAATACAGCAAGAGGAGCAAGCTTGGATTACAAATATAAACCCCATTCTGTTGTGGGGATGTTAAATTTCAGACATCTGGGGACAGATAAAGTAGTGTAGCCTTCAATGTTTTTATTTCATAAAGTAACATATGAAATTACTCTAAAAGCTTGAAAATATAAACAAATGGCAACAGTACTATTTTTAGCAATAATCAAGACATGACACACCTATAAAATGGCATGTATGTGAAACCAGAGTAGGAGGTGAAATGGATACATTCTCAGAAAGTCATAAGGAGACTTCTGCAAGATTTGTCCAATTTATGTTTCAGACAGCCACCATCTGGAGGAAACCCACTTCCTCCCTTGCTGATAAGTACTTCTGGAAAGATGAAGACTTACGAGCAAAATTCTAGGGAAAAAATGTTTGGTCCTCCCAACCCTAATATCTCCCTTGCTCTACTCCAGGCCAGAGACCTACCAAGTTCAGCCTCTTCCTAGGCTACCTCTAGTGAAAAGATTCCAAAAATAGCATGAAAGTTCTAATACTCATGTTTCTGCTAAAGCCAGATAATGAACAAGGACAACTTACATATTAGGACAGAGGGTCAAATTCAGCTTTCCTAACCCCAAAGAATGTAGTGCTACCAATATGTGATGTGGGAGGGATGGTTAATCGAGAAAGTAGATGCCACAGATCATACAGCCCCAGCATCTGGGGTACAGTAAAATATTTAATGAATAAATGAAGTGACTCTGTGGCACGTAAACTTATCTTTTCATCCAGTCTTAGAGCAGATGTTTTCTAGTTTAAGCCAAAAGATGTTTTATCAGAACATTCAGAATAAATGAACTTTCTAAAAATCACATACTGGCTTCAGAAAAGGTTCATAGGATAGATACCAAAAATATCACCAGTAAGTTTGGGTGGTAAGATTATGGAATATTTCATTTCTTTGGGGGACAGGTCCTTGTATTTCTAAGTTATCTATAGGATACCAAAAATATTACAGTGATTAAGTTTGGGTGGTGGGATTATGATTTAATTTCTTTGGGGTCATGTCTGCATATTTTCTAGGTTTTCTACAACAAAAATCCATTATGTCTGTAATCGAAAATATAATTTATAAGAGAAAGAAAGTCTACATGCTGGCTTCCACCTCCACTGCAATTCCTTAGTTCAAGCTATCAATATCTTCTCTCTGTCTACAGCAATAGCACCTTCCCCGATCTCTCAGTTTTCCCTCTTGAACCTACAGTGCATTTTCCATAAAACAGCCATAGTGCTCTTTCAAAATGTAAAGCCCAGGAGTTCAAGACCAGCCTGGGTGACATAGCAAGACCCCATCTCTATTAACAAAAAAAAAAAAAAAAAAAAAAAAAAAAAGTCAAATCCTCCAGTGGGTTCCACTGTGCTTTAAAAATTTACTCTCTTAGTAAATTTTACTCCCTTGCCTTCCTGACCTTATCTCCTACCTCCCTGCACCTTCCCATTCTGATAACAATGCTATACATCCATCAATAGAACAAACTAAGCACCCAAGATCACATCCCCAGACTTAATTCGATTCCAGGTTCAGATCAAATGTCATCTCTTCAAAGAAGACATCCCCGAGTGCCCTACCTGAAGTCACACTCTATACTTTCTCTGTCTGCTCTTCATAACACCAAGAAATGCAAATATTCAGATTCCAACTGGACTTGCACATTTGAAAAGACGTCAGCCATGGCCTCCACTGCTGAGCTAGGTGGGAGAAAGAGTATCACAAAGAAACAACATCAAGATTTTCCTCAAAGCTCAGCATGTGTCTTTATTCTCAAATTGCATTCCTAACAGTGATAAACTGAAAGTCACTGGCTGGGCCAAAAGCTAACTATGCCCTTGAAGACAACACAGAATCCCTGGAATTTGGGGCATGAATATATCAATTCTAGAACTAATTTGATATTTCTGGCTTTCTTGCCTAGACTCCAGTTAATGTTTGAGCATTTCCAGTTCTGTGTAGATACAAGTAGATACAATTATCCTTTTATTAAATTGCTCAAACCACAGCTAGGAGTCATCTAAGTAATGGAAAATTCATTTATTAAATCAAAATCAATCAGTGACTAGCTTGAGGACTAGAACCTCGCATGCTATACAAATAGTTGATTAGCTCTTTTAGCCTGTTATGAAAAATCTGATGGGTGGCATAGCTGAGAAAGTTCTATATTTCATTATTAAAATAAAACATTTCTGATCATGTGGCCTTCTATTGAAGGTACTGAGGATTTATCCTGGGCCAGGTTTTGAGGATGAATAAGCTATAACGCAACTATGTTCTAATCCTAAACACTAGTTGTCCATCTTAAAAACTTGGTCGAGAAATAAAAAACAAGCACATAAAAGTTCTAACTTAATGAAGGGAAGAAAAGGGAAAACACATATTATAGCCGAATGAAGTTTTAGTACTATTTGATTGTTAAAAGGGAAAATGGAATTCATTATATTTCAAGCATTTGCTTCACAGGCTAACTTTATAAAACCTCACTTTCTACCTGATATGGAAGAGACACCAATGGTGGGTAGCAGGGACTGGGACAGATGAGGGACAGAGGATGGGATGGCTCCCACCACCGTTCTTACCCCTTAAGACGGGAAACACAGGACTTCTACTGAAACAGTTTCACTCCTCATCATTTGTCATAACTGGGGGAGAGGAGTAGAGAAAAGAATAGAGCAGCCTACCTGTCCCCAATATTCAAATGTGTAAATAACCTTTTTTCTGTTTTCTTCGCACTGATCATTAAGGCATCATCCTAGGTGATTGCTCATTGTGGTACATATCATTGAAACAAATTTTACGTCTAACCAGAATAGGAATGATCATTGCTGGTCAGGGACTTACCATTCCACAGAATGACCAAGCCCAGCCAGGGCATGGGAAGCAGTTTTTTCAGTAAAATTCTGGGTCTTTGGGAGCTTCTGAAAAGGACACTTCTTATGTTAATTCCACTGAGGGACTCCTGGCTGGGGATCTGTGAGCTCTACCAAGTGAACAGGTAAAGGTCAGAAGCCCAACTACATAGATTAACACCAGAGACTCCAGGCAGCTTTTGTCTTCCCAAGAGTCAGCTGAGAGCTCAGAGAGTGGGGTGCTGCTAATGCATAGAGCCAGGGTATTTACACCAAAAAAGGAAGGAAGGAATGGCTTTCTCCAAGCTCTCAGGCAAGCAAAGAGACTTTTAAAAACTTCATCCTTTTTGTAGAATAAAGCTTGTTCACTGAATGCAGCTGGGTTCTAGTCCCGGCAGAACAAACCAGAAATAGAAATTTCTAGCTCTGTACAAGCTAGACCCCTCACCCTTCCTTACTAGAAGCTGTGTCCTCAGGTTTGTCTTTCATGTCCCTTTTATCCAACTTTCTTAGAATTTGTTGACCAGCTCCAATTATCATCTTTTATTGCCCCTCTCCAGGGCTGACACCTCCCTTGCGTTTCGCACCTGTCTTAATTTCACACACCAGGCGCACATTCATAAACTCGTACAGCTTTCCTGCGGAAAGCTATGGAAAACAGCAAATGCTTCAGTAAAGGGTTGGATTACCATTTATAAGCAAATTTTGAATGTATATTCCAGTTTTTCCATAAAGATATTGTCACTCATTCATGGTAAATGGGCCAGCAACAGAATGCATCACAAATACTAAATTATGTTTAAAAGAAGGCTTTAAAAGCAACCGCCTGTCCAGAAATTTCAACTTTTTTTTTCAATCAAATATTTACCACTTAATATCAAGTGTTTCCTTGTCTTTTTTTTCCTCTTTATCACTGCAAGGTTTGTATTTTTTGTACTTTGATGGCCAATTAATCTCTATTTAATTAACATTCCTCTATTCTTATATTACTTATGTAACCAATAAATCAAAAACTTATGAATTCAGCAGATTATATTTCCTCAAATATTTAAACATGGGTTGCTATATTCTTTTTAGTTTTGATAAGAAAAACATCCTTTGATGTTTAGAGAAATAACACATAGCTACTATTTTAAATGAATTGTTACTAATAAGTTTATCTTTAAGCAGAAAATAAAGAAGTCTAATATCAAACTAGAAAGAAGACATTTTTCTGCCCCATTTGATTACAATTGCTAAATTGCTAAGCAATACTTATAGACCTACTATTACCTTATTAACTTGGGATTTACTTGGAAAAGTGCTTTCTCTTAAAACCTGCAGCCAAATTAATAGCAATTTAAACTGTAGCTATTATTACATGACATTTTAGATAGTTTTTCTTTGGTAGCACAGAGTTAAATGTTTATGCAATTGCTCTTGGCTTAAGTTCCTAAAGCCTCCTCTGTCTTTTTTTCTTTTATACAAAGAGCCATCTGAAGATGCTGATTCCACAATTTCCATCAAAAATGTTAATTTGCAAAAACAAAACTACATTTTGAAAATGTGTCCTTACTCTTAAACTGATGTCTCTGTGGGGAAGCCATCCTCCTCAACACCCAAATAATATGATGAATGCTAACTTTTAATTTTTGTTTCAATTTGTGGACTCCTATTTATTTCTCAAGAGTAAAAGCTGAATGCTTGTTTTGTTTTCTACAAAAAACCAGATAACTGCAGTATGAATATTTCCTCTAGTCAGCCTAAGTTCAATGCTATTAAGGCTGATGGAAAATTTAATATTATTAATTATTCTCTTTTGGCTGTAACTGAAATCGTAATCATCTCAAAAAGGCTATTATCAAATCAGTTTACCTACAGGGCATGAAGTACCTTTCCCAAGAGTATCCCAAGAATCTTTAAAAAAACAAACAAACAAAAAAAAAACTCATCTTGCAAACCGAGACTTTATGAAATGGTAGCTTCAATGCAAACTGTTACCAAGCAGGTAAATTTTAGAGTCAAGAATGACAGAGGTTAGCAAGCAAACTAGTGCTTGTCTTTAAACCTCAACCTGAAAGGATGTTTAAAATCACACAAAAAGTCCTTTTCCTTGGTCTTCAAGAACAAACAAGTAGTGTGAGAACAAGGCTAATAGTAAACAAACAAACAAACACACACCTTTCCCAGCTGTAGATGCCAAAGCTGATGAACGCACTGGAAAGAGAAAAAGCATGCAAAGGTGCTTACCTCAGATGAAAGCAGTGCACCAGCTTTGTGACTACCGTGACCATCTTTCCCAGGTCAAGCGCAGGGGACGCCAGGGTCACAAGAAGTGAAGAAAAGCGATTATTAGAGCTCCCGCGAGAATCTTCCCTAAGTACTTTCTTCCGCGACACACCTCCTCTCTGTGGCTCTCACTCCTTCACTGTTAACCACAGTCCTGTCATTTCTGCTCAATAACCCAGCAGCTGCCAGCAGGACCGGGCTGCAGCGCGGGCACAGGCAGCAGCAGGACCGGTGCGAGCGCGAGCGGCAGAGCGGCTCCAGCCGGCGACCCCCCGGCCCGCGCGCCGCCGCCGCTGAGCACTCGAAAGCCGCACGTTATTGGGCAGAGATCGGCTTTCCAGGAACAGGCATCAGCTGCGGCACGAGCCGGGCGACTTCCCGGAGCCTAGTGCTAGCTGGTGCTAGTGCAAACCAAGGCTTGCTGCGTGCTAGGAGAGCGGCCCCAACTACTTACTGAGCATGCTCCACTTCCCAGCCGCTCTTCCCAAGGCCCTTCTGCCATTCACTTGTTCTGATTTAAGGAAGGGAGAATGAAGAAGTGGGCACAAGGGTGAGAGTCAGGGAAGGTAATTTCTTAAACTTGGAGATGACCTCCTCCCCATCCTCCGCTGCAAAAGAGAAAAAAGACCAAAGCATACACTGCTCTGCACTTAACAAATATTTTTTATTGATAGGTTGATAGTAATGTTTGGAAGCTCACAGTAGCTTTAGTCTTTAGCGCTCCACTTGCACAATCAAGTTACCTCAGGGGTCAAGCATGTGGTGCAGGCTGTGAATGGGTTTAATCCTAACAAATCACTGTTGCTCGAGGATTAGAATTGCCTATGTTTGAAGGTTTAGGCAATGTGCCACAAATTATCTCTGTACAAACATAATCTGTCACCTACTAGACAACAACTTTCTTAAAACAAGTATCTTATAAAGTAATTGTGCAGGTTTTGAAATTTAAATGTTAACCTATATTATAATAATGTATATTTTGAAATTTAAGTCTTTCAGATGGCAAGCTCAATGAAAGCAGAGAATGTCTGGCTAATTCATGATTGTAAACTCAAATCTTTTCGGGGAGCGCGGTGGGAGGGGTGGCTTGGTAGATAGCCAGTATTCCATAAATGTTTACGTAAGAATAAATTAGTGGTTTTGTTAGATAATATGTAAATGGCACTTGCTGGAAAGCTAAAGTTCTTGAATTTGGTATGGACCCATATTCCGACTCTGACCTTCCTAGCTTTTCTATTTTGGGCTGGTCAAGCATTTGAAAATAGACATATACTACACATGAAGTGTGCAATGCATAAACAAATTGGCTTTTAAGTACAATTGACATTTTAATGTTTTTATTGTAGCCCTTTTTCTTCTCTTTTTTCAGCCCCCTAAGATGCTACAAGCCAAGTTGAGCCACGTTCAGAACATGTTGTCTCAGCTACCACTGAAACCAATGACATTGACTCTTCATGGTTTGCAGATAACGAAATTATTCCATTTTGAAAAATATCTCTAGCCTGTTGTCGCTGCCAAGTCTACAGAGGATGAATCCGGCAGGCTTTCACAGCTGAAAGGGAGCCTGAAACAGCCTAAAAGCTGGGCATGTGGAAGCCCATTCAGAAAGCACGGGTGTGCTGGAAGTCAGCTATTGCCTCAGTGTTTACCAAGTGTCTCAGTGGCCCACTAAGCCAGTTCCTTAGGGCAGACAAGTCTCCCTTTCTCTCTCTCTGATACTTCCTCTGGCTCCTTCTCTCCTTTAAGGTGTCCCCTGAGTCCCTCCTGAGTCCAGGACCTTCCTCGACCACCCTCCCCTGTGCCTTTCCATGCATACTTTTATCACTACTCTTTGTGCATGGTCTTTAGTTGAATCATGCCCTG
>VBSM01000361.1:77454827-77498737 GCA_008086735.1 Cheirogaleus medius
GAGTTATGATTGTGCCACTGCACTCCAGCCTGGGCTACAGAGCAACACCCCATCTCTTAAAAAACAAAACAAAAACATTTTAGTATAACCAAATCAAAGATTTCCTAACTGGAAAGGAAGATGCATATCTATTTGTGCAGACCTGATAAGTACAGATAACTAGGGTAAAGCTGTTTTATAATTTTTAATCCCTGCTTATCTGTCCCTGAATAAAAATAGAAGTGGAGACACAACTGCTTCGGCCATGGACCCCTTGGATTTATTCAATTTCATAGCAAAGATTCCTTATTCCATCTCCCTCATTCCCGTCCTATGTTTTTCTTTTCTTTTTTATTTTTTTGCTACTCATTATATAGCAATGAATCTGGTTTTCAAGAGTTGCCCAGGGTGTCCTCATCACTAACGCCAAGAATTTCTCAGTTTTGATGACAGAATCATAACTATCACTTATTTACACCTCATTCTCTACCAGACACAGCTAAATTCTTTACAAACATCGCATTTAATTACCAGAAGCATTTTTAGTAGTATTTATCACAACTTTACATTTTGAATTTACAGTATATATTAATGTTTGCTAATGTCAAAATCATAC
Source organism: Cheirogaleus medius (assembly GCA_008086735.1). Classification (NCBI taxonomy): domain Eukaryota; kingdom Metazoa; phylum Chordata; class Mammalia; order Primates; family Cheirogaleidae; genus Cheirogaleus; species Cheirogaleus medius. Next base: position 77,455,423 of record VBSM01000361.1, read on the forward strand.
AGACACACAAACAATAATTGGTAATAGATGAGGACAAAGATTATCTGCTGCTGATGTAACCAAGGCTTTGAGAGTCCAAGGTAATGTAGCTAATAGGTAGAAAAGCGTATGAATTCCGTGCTGTTTGGCACCAAAGTTCATCAGTGCTTAACCAGTCTAGATTATAACCCCACTCCTCAGGAGTACCTTCCCCAAAGAAATATGGCTACATTTGGAGGCAGGGGCCAAGTCAAAGTTGATTTGATGCTCTTGTGGCTTAGAAACTGATACCTCAAATATTGCACATTGGCATGCTGAACTGAAGACGTCTCAGGGTTGCTCTGACCTTCTTCCCCCCCATCTCTCCCAAAACACGGGATGAAATTGAAGTTCCTTTATCCGCCTAAGATCAGGACCCACAAAGGAGAACAATTGTTTTTTCTTCCCCTCCCAATAAGACCAAGAATATAACCACACCTGAACAGACCCTCTCAGGTGTGGTTACCTTCTTGGTAACAAGAGAGAGACCCTGTCTGTCTCTCAGCCTTTTCGAATTTCAAAGAGCACTATCTACAAGTGCATCAGTGTTCCAGGTCCATTCATTCCCCCTAATAATCCTTCATTGCCCCTCAAAAGAGTCCCTCTTCTACCTCCTCCTATAACCTATCTTGCTAGGATGGTATATAAACTTCTTAACCCTGTTGGGGGCTGAGTGACCACTCTGTGCTTTTCCCTGTGTACATGTTAATAAATTTTTTATGCCTTTTCCTCAATTAATCTGTCTTTTGTGAGTTGATTTTTTAGTGAACCTTCGGAGGGCGAGGGAGAAGCTTTCCCTTGGTCCCTACAATGCCAAAGCCTAGGCTTCAACCCTGCTGCGTTGTCCCACTCATCTATAAAATTCTGTCCTCTTTTGAATTCCCTGACATTGCATTCTCTGATTCTATTCATTTCTTGTTTTTTAATTTTAATTTTTTAATTAAAATTTTTAGAGACAGGGTCTCACTCCATCACCTAGGCTGAAGTGCAGTGGTGCTAGCTCACTGTAACTTCAAATTACTAGACTCAAGTGATCCTCCCACCTCAGCCTTCTGAGTAGCTTGTACTACAGGTATGTGCCCACCTAATTTTTTGTTTTTTATTTTTTGTAGAGACAGAGTCTCATTATGTTGCCCAGGTTGGTTTCAAACTCCTGACCTCAAACAATCCTCCCGCCTCAGCCTCCCAAAGCACAGAGATTATAGGCACAAGCCATTATGCCTGGCTTCTTTCTTGTTTTTTTAAAAAAAATCAAGATTTCTTTCTTAGTCCTCCATTTATTCCATTGTCACTACTCTAATTGTCACTTCTTGTGACTGCTGCCTTAGCTGTCCAACTAGTCACCCCATTTTAATCTCCTACTCCGTAATCCCTTTTCCATACAACCCCCAAAAGTATCTTGCTAAAATTTCCTTTACCATTACAGTAAAAATTGTCTTCAAAGAGTCCTCTCAATTTTTTAATAGATTCCTCAGTTAGGATTCTTTATCCATTCATACCCTAAAATAGTCCATTTGCACAAGGAGAAGTTGACTGGTCTGATTAAATTATGGCAACACCACACCCTTGCAGTTCATTGGTTAAGGAATGGGTATGCCACCCAATTTTAACAGACAAAGAGGCCAGGCAGGTTGGTGGCAGGCTTCAGGAAGGTTCTTCTTTTCTCTTAAGAGAGAATCACAGAAATCCACTATGTCTCATATTTAAACAAGGAAGCATGCAGCCCCTGATGCTACTGGGAACAATCTCTACGCCTTGAAACGTCAACATTGTGCAAAGTGAAGAGCAGAGATAAAAACTTGGGTTATTGGTGACATAATTGAATTGATTACCCACCCAAAGACTTATTGCTTGATTTCTTGGAATTTGAGACAATAAAAAATGTTTAGAACCACTTGAATTGGGTGTTCTACTTGCAGTCAAAAAGCCTCTCGAGATAAACTTTTTCTACTTTCCTATTCAAAATGTTAAAATGATTAAGAATAAACTTCATTTCATAGCATAGCATTTGAGAGCTTTCTGCTGGCCCCTTGCATCTTTATACCTTTGTCTTGCATTATATTCTGCTATGTACTTTACATTCTGGCCATGCTGGGCTACTTGCTCTAACCATGTCATTTGCTATTCCCCAGGCCAGCTTGCGTTTGTCCAGCATTTTCTCCTACCAAAATCCAACTCTTCCATTAAGGTTCAGATTTAAAGACACTTTCTCTGAGATCGATTTTCAAAATTAATATTTCTTTTATGTCTTCATACACATTGCTTATACACCTGTGTATAAGTCTGGGTCCTCCAAGAAGCAGAGCAGCAAGTATGGGATTCAACTGCAATGACTTTATCAGAGGAAATGTCTGGGAGAGAAAATGGAGAAGGAGCCAGAGGAGGCTAGGAGAGCCATCAGACTGTGATACATTTGAGCCTGAGTGGAGGAGAGAGAAAGGAAGGAAGTTGGGTGCAGCACAGTTCTCAGGAAAGTTCAGCAAGACTGGTGGTGAATCCTCAGGTCAGCCTTCTATCAGAGGAGTCCGGCTTCTTCTGGAAACAGGCTGCCCTAGTATGGCTGCCACTCTTAGTCATTGTCTGGGAGCAGCTATGGGGGGAAGTGTGGTTTCAGAATAAAAGCTGCAGTGGCTGTCAGCTCAGCAGCAGGCCTCGGTCAGTACACTGTCTGCAGCTGGAGGGTTGAGAGGCACTTGCTTCTGGCTGCTATATTCTTTATTTATTACTCATTCAATTTGTCCTAAATTCTGCTTGTCATATACGCAAATGTCTTCCTTACTGGTTTATAAACTCCTTAAGGGAAGGACCCGGGTTCATCATTGTGTCCCATTGTGTGTTTCCTGTAGTAGGGACCCAGCAGAGTATTGCTGTGTTACTGAATTCTATTACAGAATATATTGCCTCAGACATCTATCTGTATTTGCAACACCTTACAAAAAGGAATAGAGATAATACCCTCTAAAGTCAATGAGAACTTGATTCCAGAAGATGTAAGACCCTACTCCATGATTAACATTTATTTATTTATTTATTTTGAGACAGAGTCTCACTCTGTTGCCCGGGCTAGAGTGCTGTGGCATCAACCTAGCTCACAGCAACTTCAAACTCCTGGGCTCAAGCAATCCTACTGCCTCAGCCTCTCGAGTAGCTGGGACTACAGGCATGTGCCACCATGCCCAGCTAATTCTTTCTATATATTTTTAGTTGGCCAATAATTTCTTTCTATTTTTAGTAGAGACAGGGTCTTGCTCTTGCTCAAGCTGGTTTCGAACTCCTAACCATGAGCAATCCTCCCGCCTTGACCTCCCAGAGTGCTAGGATTACAGGTGTCAGCCACCGCGCCCAGCCCATAATTAATATTTTTTTAAAAAGTAATTCAGTCTCACTCACCTGGCTACTAAACTGCAAGCCAATGTGTCTTCATAGAGAAGTTCGATTCTGAAACTTCAGAGTCCAAGAGTTAGTAAAGTAAAGCATTTGCTGATTAATACCCCATTTTTCACAAACTTAATCTCCACAGTGAGTGGATTATTGAATTTTGGGGTTAAATTTATTATGCACTTTGGCTCTTGACTGGTGAAATAATTTTCTCTGGTATGATATGCTCTGTACTATTTCCTTAACATTCATTTTTAAGTGATATGAAAATTATCTTTCAGGTACATTTCTCATATAAAAGGAAGATTAATAGTGATCACTAGGGAAAATAGATTAGAAAAATCTGTGATTATTTAAGGTATAATATGCATTATTAAGCAAGGAGGAAAAACATTATAGGTATTTTGGCATATCATTATAGTCCATATAAATAATGTTCTATGTATCATTAATTTAGGGTCAATCAATTTTTTGATGGTTAGGATATAATAAATGGTGCTTGTATCAGTCAAGGTCCAATAAGGAGACAGAAATCTCGCAGTAATTTTAAAAGAGAGCATTTAATATAAGGAATTATTAACAATTTACAGAGAAAACTACTAAAAGCGAATAAAAGAGAACTCTGAAAAATAGCCCAAGGCTAAGGAGGGTACTCAAGGAAGCAGGCCCTCCCCAAGAATGGGACTCAGAGCTCTTTGGAGTGGTTGCTGCCCACTGGATGAAGGAGAAGTTCACTGGGCTGCCCAGGCCAGCACTGGTTCACATGCAGAGGCTGAGACTCAAGAGTTGGCAGCCTCCTGCAGAGGTGCCAATGGGCTGAGGTAGTGGCGGAACACTGCCTGTTGCGGTGCTGATATTTACAGGGAAGCTGTGTGCAGGGATTGCTGTTGAACCAGCTAGGAAGTTGTGGCTGGATACTGGCTGGAATTGCCAGAAAATCTCCAGGAAGTCACCTGCAAAAGGTTTTGTTGAGCTCTCTGGGTACCCACAGAACTCACCAGAACCTACCTGTATAGGTGTGCCGCTCAATTTGCTGATGTGAAGCTAGCTGGGGTGACTGCAGAACTCATCTGGAAGCTGCTGCTGGGGGGTGGGGAAATGCCACTGAATTCCTGCCTGGAGAGCCAGCTAAGTTGACTGCAGAACTCACCAGCAAACTGCACTCACTCCTGGAAAGCCTCCTGGGGCCCTTTTGGAACTCACTGCAGGGGGCTTCTATAGCAGTACTGCTGAAAGTCACTGGGGTTGAGCTCTACCGGGTGTCCTGTGTGCCAGTCCAGTACTGCAGGAGCAAGAATGCTGGAAAGCACACTGGAACCAGGAATAGACTTCCTTCCTCCGGAGTGTCCCTCCAGCACCCTCTACTGACGATGTCTAACAGCGTGCCAGTTGGTAAGACAAATGTTTCACTACCCGAGAGGTAATAAATGGATAACAGGCACAGTACTGTTGTCAAAATCACTACTTTATATTGAAATTATTTCTTTACTCATTTGTCTCTTTCACTAGTAGATGATATGTGTTTCAAAGGTGAGGATAATTTTTATATTTTATGTATAGTATAGTGACTGACATACACTATGTGTTTACCAAACATTTGCCAAAATGTTGTACTGAATATATAAATATTGCTTCCTGTGCTAGGTATAAAGGGAGGCCTCTACTTTCATTGTGCACAGTAGGAAAATGGCAATAATGATGATTGACACATTGTACATCTATAGAGTCACTCTTTTCTAATAGTGGGATTTTTGAAGTCACTTGGAATTTTGATTGGGATTGACTGACTGGAAATTCCCCATAAATCACTAGGAGGTAAAAAAAATCCTCCCTTCTTTTGAGAAGGAGATTATTCTTCTTCAGAAATTTACTGAAAAAATGAAAACAGTTATACTAGTAAGCTGAATGATGTCCATTTCACATAGGCTTTAGTGAAACACAAAAAAATAAAAACTACTCAAATATATAACAAAAGTTCATTGTGTTTAAGTATATAACAACTAGATCCATTTCTTTGACATTCTGATTTGAGAACTGAGTTTTAAATTTTGAACATATTATCTGTATTGAATGGGAATTGGGGAATAGAGAGATGAATCTATTTAGTTAATATCAAGTATCAAATAAATGCCTCATATAGAATAAAAATCAAAGAGAGAGAGAGAAATCTGTTTTAAGGAACTGGCTCACAAAATCGCAGGCACTGGCAAGTCTGAATTTTGCAGGGCAGGCCAGCAGGCTGGAGACTCAGGGAGAGTTGATGTCTCAGTGTGGAGGCAGAATTCCTTCTTCCCTGGGGGACCTCAGTGTTTTTTTCTTAAGGCTTTCAACTGATCGGATGAGACCTGCTCACAGTATGGAAGGTAATCTTCTTTACTCAAAGTCTACTACTGATTTAAATGTTAATCATACCTAAAAAGCAACATCCAAATTGATGTTTGATCAAATGTCTGGACAGCATAGCCTAACACATTTGACATATAAAATTAACCATCATGGCATCTAACTTCATTTTTGAAAACACAATAGCAATGATAACACCAAAAGCTGTCAAAGACAAAGAGAAAATATTAGTGTAGAAATTGTAAAGAAAATATTAACATATAGAATTTAACAGAGCATTAATTGTATAAAATATTGTGGTCCAGTGGAATTCACTGGATAAATGCAAAAATAGGTCAATATTAGGAAATATGTTTAAGCCCATTAAAAGATGAAAGGATTAAAAGGAAAACAAATGTAATTATCTTAGTAGAAGCTTAATAGAACCATTTTTCAGGTGAAAAAAACTGAGAAAGGGGACTTTAGGAGCCCGAGAATGTGGGGGAATCTCTGAAATGAGAGAGTGGCGGGAGGAAGGGGACTCCCTAATTATATGTACAATCTGACATGAGTCCCAGGCTTATACTTGATCCGTGCATGTATGGAACAGACCCAAAGAAGCACAGCAAAGGCTTTGGTAATTCAACTGCAGTATAAAACAGTACCCAAATCTCAGACTGGCCCATAAGTGGTGTATGCACAGGATGGACACGCACAGCATAGCAAATCTTTGAAAACTGAACTGACAGCAGAACCACAGCCCAAGATAGAACTTTCAGGCTGAATGTTGACCAATATCAGCAATCAGTCAACATTCTCCATAGGGTTTTAAGAGGACCCAAAGGCTCAGAACATAATATTCAAAATGCTCGTGATAAAATACAATGTTATGGAAAGTACTAGAAAATCTAACCAGTTCTTATAGGAAAAGATAATATACAGATGCCAAATATGAGAAGACCAGATGTTGGAATAATTGGACAAAGACAACTATTCAGGAATAAAAGTGACTGAAATACTGGCGCACACAACAACATGGATGAATCACAATTACATATGTTATGTGAAATAAGCCCGACTCAGAAGGGGACATTCTGTATGATTCCATTTATATGGCAGTCTTGAAAAGGCAAAACTACAAGGATGGTGAACAGATTGCGGTTGCCAGGGGCTAGGAGTTGGGGGAGGAACTGACTACAAAGGAGGTAGGTGCATGAAGGAATTTTTGGGTGATGTAAAGGTTCTGTATCTTGATGGTGGTATGATTACATGACTCCATGCACTTATCAAAACTCAGAATTGTATAGCAAATAGAGTGAAATTTATGTAAATTAAAAAATAAATATTAAATTTTTTTTAAATTTTTCTTTCCTGCTTCTGAAGAATGTTTTAACTCTATTGATCCATCTCCTATCTTGCATATTAATATTGTTCAGTATTTTTATATTACCTTGTTTTTATACCTACAAATTAGTTACCATATTTATTATTGTTTTATCTATTTAATCCCATGTTTTTAAGATTTACCAAAATATAAAAAGTTATTTTATCCTTCTTAGATCTCATTTCTTGCTGAAATTAATGTTCTTCTCCCTTAATAATTCATTTAGCAACATTCATAAATTCTTTCAGGTTTTGTTTATCCTAATAGCCATTCATTTTGACCTTACTTTTGAATGATAATTTATCTTGGTATGAAATGTAGCTTCTCAGTAATTTTTTTACCATTTTGAATACATTATTTCACTGTCTTCTCACTGCTATTGATGCTATTTATAAAGTATTGTGCCTTGTTGCTTAACATCTTTGCTTTGTTTCTGCTATTCAGTAGTTTACGTAAGCATGTATTTAGTTTTGTTATCCTACTAATTACTTGTTTTTGACTTATGAAACTCAGGTTCTTATCTTTATTGAATTATGGAAACTTCTATTTTATATCATTTAGAAAATTTGCCTCTCTTCTATTCTCTATGATGTCTTCTCTTGGAATACCAGTTATAGATAAGTTGAATTTTCTCATTCTATCATCCATGTCTGTTCACTTCTCATTCACAATATCTATTTTTTATTGTGTTGCTTTTGGATTGTTTCCTCAGTATAATCTTCTAATTCATTAATCTATTTCTATCTAAATATAATATTATATTTAATCCATTCAATATTTTAAAAATTCCAGTGACTATATTTTTATTTTCTACAGACTCATTTTTTTCTTTTTAAAATTTGCCTGGTAATTTTCATGTTGACTTATACTTTTCTCATATTTTTTTCTTTTTTCTTTTTAATTATTATGGGTACCTAATAGTTGTGTGTATTTATAGGATATATGTGATGTTTTGATACAGGCATACATTGTGAATTGATCAAATCAGGGTAATTGGGGTATTCATCACCTTAGGCATTTGTCATTTCTTTGTGTTAAGAATATTCCAATGCCAATCTTTTAGTTATTTTAGAATATATCCTAACTTATTGTTGATTATAGTCACTTTGTGGTACTATCAAATATTATTCATTCTATCTAACTATATTTTTGCACTCATTAACCATTCCCACTTTATCCCTCACCCCCCGCTCCCTGCTATCCTTCCCAGCCTCTAGTTACCATCATTCTACTCTGTCTCTGTGAGATCAACTTTTTTTAATACTTAGCTCCCACTTATAAGTGATAACATGTAAGTATTGTCTTTCTGTGCTTGGCTTATTTCACTTAACATAATGCTGTCTAGCTCCATCCATGTTGTTGCAAATGGCAGGATTTCATTCTTTTTGTGGCTATATAATATTTAATTGTGTATATATACCACAATTTTTTTATTCATTCATCTATTGATGGACACTTAACATTGATTCCAAATCTTGGCTGTTGTGAATAGTGCTACAATAAATATGAAAGTGCAGATATATTTTTGATATACTGATCTCCCTTCTTTTGGATATATACCTAAGAGAGGGATTGCTGGGTCATCTGGTGCTTCTATTTTCAGTTTTTCGAGGAAACTCTGTACTGTTCTCCATAGTGGTTGCACTAATTTACATTCCCACCATCAGTATATGAGAGTTCCCCTTTCACCACATCCTTGCCAGCATTTATCATGGCTTCTCTTTTCAATAAAAGCCATTTCAATTGGGGTGAGATGATATCTCATTGTAGTTTTGATTTGCATTTCTCTGATGCCTAATGATGCTGAGCATTTTTTCATATATCTGTTGGCCATTTGATGTCTTCTGAGAAATGTCTATTTATTAATAGATCTATTTATTAATAGATCTTTTGCCCATCTTTTGCCCTATTGAGTTGTTGGAGCTCTTTATATGTTCTAGCTATTAGTCCCTTGTCAGATGGGTAGTTTGCAAATATTTTCTCCCATGCTTTAAGTTGTCTTTTTACTCTGTTGTTTGTTTCCTTTGCTGTGCAGAAGTTTTTTATCTTGATGTCACATCTTTTGTCCAATTTTGCTTTGGCTGCCTGTACTTTGGGGGCATTATTCAAGAAGTACTTGCCCAGAGCAATGTTCTAAAGTGTTTCCACAATGTTTTCTTCTGGTAGTTTCATAGTTTCAGGTCTTAGATTTAAGTCTTTAATCCATTTTGACTTAATTTTTGTGTAGAGTTAGAGAGAAGGGTCTAGTTTCATTCCACTGCATACAGATATCTAGTTTTCCAGGACTGGTCACTAGTGCCTTATTTAGTTGCTTTGGTGAGGTCATGTTTTGCTGGGTGTTCTTGATGTTTGTGGATGTTTGTCAATGTTTCAGCATTGAAGAGTTAGGTATTTATTTTAATCTTCACCGTCTGGGCTTGTTTGAACCCGTCCTTCTTAAGAAGGCTTTCCAGATATTCATGGGGAATTGAGTGTTGTAATACAAGTCTTTGGTCACTGCAGCCATATCAGCAGTGGGGGTGCTCCACACCTAGTAATGATTCTTGCAGACTCCTGGTGGTACTGCCTTGGTGGACTTGGACACAGGAGAATTCCCTGGATTATCAGGCAAAGTCTCTCACTCTCTTCCTCACTTTCTGTGCTGGGCTGCTGGAGTTGGGGGAGAAGTAAAATGGTCACTCCTTCATGGCCACCAGCACCAGTTCACACCTGAAGTCAGTCCAGTCTCACCCAGAGCCCATGCTGACTACTGCCTGGCTACATGTGATGTTTATTCAAAGCCCATGGGCTCTTTAGTTAGGTGGTGAATTCTTCCAGGACTGAGTCTTTCCCTTCAGGCCAGCATGTTTCCTTCTGGCCTAGGGCGGGTCCAGAAATGTCTTTCAGGAACTAAGGCTTTGACTCAGGGGCTTTGAGAGTTTGCTTCGTACTTTATTTTACTGTGGTTGAATTGGTACCCAAGTTGCAAAATAAAGTCCTCTGAACTTTTCCCTTTTCTTTCCCCAAATGGAAGAAGGCTCCCTGAGCTGTGCTGCCTGTAGTTAGGGGCAAAGGGGTGACACAGGCACCGGCTTGGCCACCACTGCTGGTGTCTCACTGGGTCATGTGCACCCCAAGTCCACTGGCTATGAGCCAGCATGGCTACAGGAATTGCTAAAGGACTACAGCCTTTTGTGGCCCAACTACCTCAGGAATTTAGTCCAGGCCCCAGTCTGCTTTTTGTCAGTGGTGGTGAGGCTAGTCATAACTTAGATTTGGGGTGGAGGATTTCTCTTTGGCTGGGCTGGTCTAAATGCTCTCTCCATGGGCATCAGTAGAATTCTGCCCTGTGTTGTGTTCCTCTGTGCCAGGGTGGACCTGGGTTTCAATGCGAAGTCACTTCACTTTCCCTCCCCTGGGCACACAGATTCTCTCTCCACTCACTGTGCTGGCTGGCACCGGGGGATAAGGGAGGGGTTGCATAGGCAATGCAAGATTGTCTTTTCTGCCTTCTTCAGTGGCTCTTTCTTTGATATAATGTTAAAACCAGGTAGTATGATCACTTACTTGATTTTTGGTTCTTTTGAAGGTGCTTGCTTGTGTAGATAGTTGTTGAATTTGATGTTCCTGGGGTGTGGGGCCATAATAGCTGGCTGGAGGTTTCTATTTGGCCATCGTGCTCCGTGCCCTCTCCTTTCTCATATTTTTGTTTGATTAGGTTGCACTAGTTTAATTATTTAAACATACTTATTTTATAATTCATACCTGATAATTCTATTCTTGGAGGTGAGATCTAATCATATCTTTTTTTTTTCTCTGTTGCCTCTTTTATTGTAGATTGTTTCCTTGTGTGCTTTATAATTTTAGATTGTGAGCTTATCTTTCCAGGACTTTGTCACAGGACTTCTATGTCATCTAATTTGTTATACCCTAGGATTATCACTAAACTAGAATGAAAATTTATGTTAATTTATTGGTATGTAGCTCCCAGACTATAGAGATGATGGAAATTCAAACCTAAAACCTTCATGATTAGGCTTATGATTATAAATTTACAAGCAATTTTTTTGTTTGTTAATTTTTTTCAACTAGACCCCTGGCTGAGACTAGAAGTTTACTTGTCACCTACCTGGGCTAGGGCCAGATAATTTGTAGTCTACCTTTCTCCATTTGGTATATAAGTTCAATTTCTTATCTTTTTCTAGGCCCAGTTTCCTATATGCCCTCTCAGCATAGATTTATGCTCAATTTTCATGCCTCTAGTTTATCAAGACTCACAAACCCCTCTTAGAAAGCTGAAATGTCAACTCATACTCACTCTTGTTGTGTTTAGTTCCCTTTATACTTTTGTCCTCTGGAGATTTCTCTTATTTTCTTGTTAGTATAGTGATATATTTTTAAATTATATTTGCTGTCTTTTATCAACCATTTCTATGTATTTTTATATGAAAGATTTTCAGTCTATGTAAACTTCCTTATTTTCAGAAAACCTTCATTTCTTTTTTTACATTATGTTAAAACACATTCATTTACCTAAATCTTTATAAAATCATCAAAATATTTTTATATTAATCTTGAAGGCATTTTAATAGCTTCAGATCAGGACACAATTATATAACATGGCCAATAAATGGTTTATGTTAGAAGCCTAGAATGCTGATCATAAGTTAAGAAACAATATAGTAATCTAGAATTTTTGCAACTGATTTTTTTTTTTAAATTGGCCAACGCCTTTGAACCAGACTAGGTTCAGAGAGACTCACACAACTGATTTCTTTTAAAGAAAATAATGAATACAGAAGTGGTTAAGGTAATTGTATACATAACTTTTCTTCCCAAGCAAAATCTTTTATTAATGGATCCTAATTCTAGCAAGAAAATTGACAAAATTTTAAAGGTCTAGCATGCAAATTAATGGTTCTGGATGTTTGCTGTTCATCAATTCTTAGAGACATAAAAATGATTTAGCACAATGTTGGCAGGCGTACAGGAAATGATTAAATGCTTTTATGGCTGATGATAATATAAATTGGTGCCATTTTTCTAAAGAGCAAAAGGGCAGTATGTAACAAGATCTTAAAAATTTATTTATATCATTTGATAAAAGTTCTACTTCTGATTATATAGATTTCTTTTTTATTCATTCATCTATTTCTTTGTTCCTTTGTTGGTTGACCAACAGTATTTAGTGAGCCAGTTATGTGCCAAGCATTATGACTATTCTGTGAATAAAAAGATAATTTAGTCATGATTCTTTCCCTTGATAAACCACAGGCCTAATTGACTAACATACTTCCTCTCATACCTTCATACTCCCACCATGCCTCCTAAAGACATGCATTATCTATAAATATATTTTACGATTTGATAATTTATCACAACAAAACTTTTTCCATATAAGTTCTTCCAATATTCATACAAAGGAAAACAATAATAACATGAAAAATGAATATGTGAGATTCTGCTTCCACAGTTTATAAATAACTTCCAGCCATAAATATCAAAATAAGAAAGCTATAAAGAAAAACTACTTTTATTATTTTTTTAAACAAAAAATAAAATATATACTTATCAGGTACTACATAATATTTTGAAATATGCATACCTTGTGGAATGGAGTTAGTTAACATATGTCTTACCTTACAAACTTAATCACTTTTTTATGGTGAGAATCCTTAAAATCTACTCTTTTAGCAGTTTTCAAGAATACAATATTAACAATAGCCACCATGTTATACAATCAGTTTTGTACACTATTTTTCAAAAATGGAGAACTGGCCACACAGGACTATGAATTCTGAAGTGAAAAAATTGATGGTAGGCCTACTATTACCTATACTTTCTGTCCAAAGGTAATTATTTATGGTATAGGTAGGGGAACCTAAATAGTCTGAGTAATTCTGAGTTGAGTAGATCAAGGCTGAAGGTCTAAGAGGATGAACCAGCTGGAATTCATGGGGCAGATTACCCAAAAGATGGGAGGTACATGGAGAAAATCCCCAGAAATCTAAGTAAGAAACCTTTGAATTTTTACCTGAATACCAAAATATTTGTATATAGGGTGAATGCTCCATAGGGCAGACAAAAAAAGGTTTCAAGGAAATAATAATTACTGAGGACTTGTACAACAATCCCAGAGTTCAAAGAACCAGAAGTTCTTTACCCTTAATCCAGAGTAGAGAGAGCTCATTGAATACATGAGGCTCAAAGGGCTATACCTTAGAAGTAGAGGAACATTTATCCTAGAAGAAAGATTACTCTAGCTAGACCCCACTTAAAAGAGCTTAAAAACAAATCTCAATAGAAATAAGCTAATCCAAAGAAACTTGGCTGCTTTCCAGAAAATAATCAAAGAGTATTTTAAAATACAAAAAAATCCAGTAGGCAATAATGTAAAATTCTCAACATTCACCATCCCATCAAAGCCCACTAGATATGAAGAAGGAAAATATAACTCATAATCATAAGAAAAATCAGTCCCTAGAAACAGAAATGACAGATGATGAAATTTGCAGAAGATAATATTAAAATGTCTATTATAAAAAATGGTGCATATGCTTAAACATATAAAAAAGAAAGTAGAATCATGATGAGGAGAGAGATTGAAAGTATAAAAAATGGATTGTATTAATAACTTCTAGAGGTAAAAAACACAATATCTGAAATGAAAAATACACTAGAGGGGGTGAACAGCATATTAAATGCTGTAAAAGTAAAAGGTTAGTGAATTTGAAAACCTAGCAACAGAATCTATCCAAAATAAAGTGCAGAGAGATAAAAGACAGAAAATAGTAAACGGGGCACAGTGACATGTAGAACAGTATTAATCAGGCTAACAAACACATACTTGAAGTTCCAGAAAGAGAGAAGCAGACAAAAAAAATCATCAAAAAATTTCCAAATTCAATGAAAATGACAAATCCATAAATCCAAAAAGTTCAACAAAGCTAGAGGAGGAAAAAACCATAAAGAAATTTATGCCATCGTATATTAAAATTGCTGAAAACCAGTGATAATGAGAAAAATCTTAGAAGTAGCTAGGGGTAAAATGAGTCCTTTCATACAGAGGAAATGATAATTAGAATTTTTGCAGATTTCTTGTCCAAAACAATGTAAACCAGAAGAAAATAAAGAGACATTTTTAAAACACAGGGGGAAAAGTGATACTCTCACCTAGAATTTTTACTCAGTGAAGATAGCTTTCAAAAATGGAGATAATTTTTCCACAGTTCAGTTATCTGAAAAACTTCCATCTCCTAGTGAAACTCCAGGAGTGAAGCAATCACATTCCAGAACTTCAGGGCCAACTGGAAAGATACTATGAACACTTTCTCTCATTAGTTGATTTTATTTATCACCACAAGCTTGAAAATGCACAGGCCTTGAAAAGGTGGCCTCTCTGTGTACACAGGTAATTTTTTTTTGTAGTTCTATTTTTATTTTTTTTTAATTAAAAATTTTTTTAAATTTCAGCATATTACAGGGGTACAAATGCTTAGGTTACATATATTGTGGTATACCATGGAGTACCACTCAACCACAAAAAACCATGGTGATCTAGTTAGTACCTCTTGTATTATCCTGGACAGAGCTGGAACCCATTCTATTAAGTGAAGCATCACAAGAATGGAAAAACAAGCATCACAGGTAATCTTTTAAAAGGAGAAGGCAATAGGAAAAGGGCCTGAAATCAGCACAAAAGGGACTAAAATGTGCACCATAAATCAGCACAATGAAAACAAACAATAATGAATAATGAGCACTAGAATTCAAATGACCAGATGTTTTAAAGAGATGGGGTACCAGTTTTCAATTTTGTTTTAACAACACATTACAAAGGAACTATTTTTAAAAATATAAAAAGATTGAGGGAAAGAAAAAAAATTTTAAGAAGTCTAAGCCATTGATTAAATTCTTCATTTGTTTCTTTTTAAAATTCTTTTAATGATACATAATAGTTGTACATATTTATAGGGTACATGTGATAGTTTAATACATGCATACAATGTGTGATGATCAAATCAGGGTAATTCCAGTATCCATCACCTCAAACATTTATCATTTCTTTGTGTTGGGGACATTCCAGATCTTCTCTTCTAGCTACTTTAAAATATACAATAAATTATTATTAACTATAGTCACCCAAACACTAGAACATCTATCTAACTGTAATTTTGTACCCATTAACCGACTTTTGTTTGTTCTTGATAAAGTTCAGTCACTTCTTTTGTGACCACATATTCCCTGTTCTCTTGTAGTAAGATTATCGGCAATTCTCTGACGTTCAAAGAGAAATCTGAGGGAATTCATCGGAACTCCCTATCTTGACAGTATGATTGTTTGAGTTTCTTGAGATGTGTTGTGTCAGTCTCACTGCTATTTGCATCTAACATAGTCTCCTTCCTGCTTATCTTCCAAGGCCTTGGATAAAGGTTTTGCTCCCTGTTCAGACAAGGTGACACTGGCTTCACATGGGGGTCTCCTCAGCACAGCAGCGGCCTAGCATAGACAGAACCTCCTTCCAGGGTTTACAAATCTTTCTCTCCCTCAGCACAGCCAAGGAACCATCCCTTTGAGGTGGTCACCAAGACCCAAGCTATGCTAACTAGACTCTTCCTGGTGCATGTTGCATATGTAGTGGAGCTGCAACAGGTAGGAAAGGAAGTACAATGAGTCATTTCAGATATAGGTGAATTGCTGCTAAAATGTATTACTGGTACCTGCTTCCAGGAGAATACATGCTTCCTTCATTGATACTTTCCAGATGTGTTCCTCTTGGTTGTAGTCTACAAGTTTGCCAATTTCCAAAAAATGAGAATAGGCTACGCTCTTAACCAAAAGTAATATGATACTACCATTTGTTAAAAATTTTTAACACAACCTGTAATTATTATAACAACCCTACAAAGAAATTATTGTGACCCTCCTTGCAGCAGAATGCAAATACTTCTTCCATTCAGCATCTTGAATCTTAATACATTCTCTCTCCCTATATAACAAACTTGCTGTTCATTCTATACTCTGTCCCTGTGTTTCTTGGTTTCATCTCTCTTGACTCAAGACCTTCGGCATACCTTTATATTTTAATGTCATAATCCTGTCTTGACTTATTCATAGATTCTCCTCAGCCTCACCCATTCCAGGCCAGACTAGCTAGCCCTTTGCTATATTTTTTCTGACTGCAAGGGGCATCATTCATTCAGTCCCCACAGTATGCTAAGGCAGCAGTGAGGAAAAGCAGATCCATGGCCAGTACAGTGCGTAACTTTTCAGAATGAGTACTCCTCTGGCCAAAGCCAAACCTATTAGCAAGCTCAATGAACTCAACTTTAAGTGGGCAAGAAAAATGCAGCAGAATAGCGTAACTGAGAGAGAAGATTTCAATGACAGCTGATTTGAGCATATGCTTTGGTTCAATTCTAATTTGACAAATATTTATGGAGCATCTAGGCAGAAGTAGGAAATGGGAATTTGGTGGTGAGTAAAGCAGAGAAGATCCAGGCCCCGCTGTAACATACTTAGCGAGGCAAATGGAGACTGAATAAGTGTGTGATGAAAATAACATAAGTTGAAATGGAGGGCACTTACCCTGGTGAGGAGTGAGGGAAGACAATTCCAGGCAAGGGAAACAAAACTCACCATGACTAAGAATTGAGAAAGAGCTTAGAGTGTCGGAGGAGCTAAGGATGGATGGAGGTTGTTGTCTGGAACAGGGAGAGGATTGTGGGGTGAGAAACAAGTGGAAAAGTGAGCGCGATGCTGAGCCAGAAGCCATCTGGAGCCTAGTTAAGAATTTCAAAATTTATTTTGAAGAAGGAGGGAGTCTTTAAGGAATTTTAAGCAGGTGACATGATTAGATTTACATTCTTAACCTAACACAGTGGATAAAATAAACAGAATAAGGGATCTTTGTTTCCATATGGCAGATCGAACCTGTACAGCTCTACTTACTCCCCCAATCCTTTCTAAAATGATAGTAACGGTACTTTTTGAGAAGGCATAAAATCAGAATGACAAGGAGGAGAGTAAACGTGATCCCATCAATAAAACTTTGGAAGCAGGAAAGCAGATGGCCAAGTGGTAAAGATTTAGCAGACCCGAGAAAACTAAATCCCAAACCAACAGTGAGAAAGCAGAGAAGCAACCTGATTTATATAGTGGAATCCCCAAAAGCTCAGCAACTAGTGCCACCAGCTGCCCCTAAATGTGGCAATGAGAGGGGACAAGGGGAGACGAGAATAAGGAGTACTAAAATGAGGCACAGTGCTCCAATGTCTGTTTGAGAAGCAGTCAAACCCTCTCCTCTCTTCAAGTCTTATTCTCTGGAGAGGAGGTTTCTAGACTGGGGGACACCCAGCTATGGCCAAGAAGAAGGGATAAATTAGATGATGTCAGTAGACTGATACTGAGACCTGGTAACTTAATTCTCCACTCCTGGAGTGCTGAAAGCCAAGCTTTGTTCATAGGGTCCATATGCTATGGTCTCCTTCAGTGAAACTTCTTGGCCCAGGAAAAAGTCCTAAAAATACCAACATCAAAGGCTCCACAATTGCTGGAATTAAAAATAATCTTATTTTTATGAAAGTATTTAATGAGATTTTATTAATGTCCCTAAAAATAAATAATTTTATATTAAAATTTATATTAATCATGATCATTTTATTTGCATTTTAACTTTTATCTATCATTTTGAATATTTTAGAACATAACTTTTTTCAAAACATATAAACAAAATGTTAATTTACATATTTAATGAAAATACAGTCAAATTAAGTTCACTTTGAATATAATTTCATTTTATTTTTTAATCCTTTAGGTTAGTGAGAATGAGTTCAAGTTGAGAAATAGAAAATATGAAAGTAGAGCTCGAGGGAAAAAAAAGTTTAAAAACATAAGGAAATAGGAAATGTTCAAAGAGGCAGCCTAATTAAGTCTTTAAAAACTGGAAATGACAAAAGTGAGATTTGTATTGAGCGTGACCCAGATAAAATTTATAAACAAGACATTGTAAATTCTTTATTAAAGATTTATTATAATTACTGACTGAAAGAATAAAAATGAACAAAAATTATTTTTATCAACTCCACAACTTGGACAAGTTAAAAGAATTTTATAGAAATGAAGATATTGGAGTAAGAGATGGTGAAGATCACAAGATAAGTAGTAGATGTTTACATAATGAAAATAAATATTTCATAGAATTTTCTATAGACTATGTTTAAACTTGGTAAAATTTTTGTTTCACTCCAGAATATCCATATTGTGAGTTTCATTAACAATTTCATTTGCTGAAATTTATTCAGCTGAGCAGCTTCTCCAAATGTAAATTAATTAAAAAGAGTCTAAGAACTACAGTGACCTAATTTGGCATTAATGTTAGTAGAACACAAATTATGAGAAAATCCTAATTTTAATATAAGTAGTATTTTTTAATGTTTAAATGTTTAGTTATTAGATAGCATTTGGGCCTCTATTTCTACTCTCCCACAGACCAGATAGTAGTTAGTGATGGACTTGAGACTGGTGAATATTGTTAAATCAGAACACATTAACTTTACCACGTATGGACTCATGAACTTAACCAGGGGATTCTGTAGACCTTCCTGATAACCACCCTTAATTCCTCCCTGGAATCACTGGTACATAACAATGCAAATAAATGAACCTGAAGAGATTCAGCCAGGGCAAAAGACATCAAAAAGGTTGGAAGTAAGATGATCACTAAAGCAGGCTCACATCAGAATCACCTTCATAAAACATTGAATAGAGTGGACAGGGCTAATTAAATTTTACACCTGGGAAAGGTTTGGCCAAACTGTTTTTAGACTATATGCAAATCTGCAATGGGAAAGAGTTGCTTGTTGACTTTGACTATTATTTTTTCTAAAAAAAATTCTGGTGGTTCTGGTGTATGGCAGCAATTGCAATAAAAGTATGCTAGACATGACTTAGTTGTACCATCTTCTCATTGAAAAATACCCCAACTTCATCTTATCTGTAATGGAAATGGAGTATTTTTTTTTAGTGCATATAATGGAAAAAAATTATAGCTGTCAGAAATGATAGCTTAGACTATTTTATAAAGCACTTCCTTAAAGCTGTAAATCACTAGTGTTAGCACAATCTTGTTAAATTTTCTGCTCATTCCTTTTTTATTCTTCCTGTTTATATTTCCTCTCTTCTTTATTTCTTTTAATTGTCCTCCTTACAAGTGTCTTTACCCGGACTGACATTTTGAGTAATGCTTGCTATTAAAGAATTTTAAATATTTTTATATTTTTGAACATATTAAGTGTCAAAAATTTGTGGCTTTTGTGATATAATAATTCCTGTTTAGATTTATGACATATAAAGGAAGAAGATACTTTAAGTTTTGACATTTGAGAAAGCTTTTACCAGTATTAAAATATATGTAATAATACTCATTAGGATTTTAATTTTTATTTTTTGTGGAGATGGGGTCTGACTATGTTGCCCAGGCTGATCTCTTACTCCTTCCTGGCTTCAAGCATTCCTCCTACCTCGGCTTCCCAAAGTGCTGGGATTAAAGGCATGAGCCACTGCACCCAGCCCAGGATTTTTATTTTAACATGAAAAATATCAGCAAGAAAACGCAAATAGCAGCAACAATTAAGAGCATTGGCCTAGGTCAAACAAACCTTAACTTAAGCTGAACTCTCCCTTTACCAGCGGTGTAACAGAACCGTTGGCTTAGCCTTCATGCGCCTGAATTTCCTCATCTGTCAAGTGAGCGTAATAGTAGTTTCTATCTCCCAGAGATGTGAGAATAAATAAAATAATCTGTGTAAACTACTTGGCACCGTGCGAGGCACATAGATAAGCCTGTGGACATTATTGATCCCACTGTTTTTATTATTAATGATTGTTTTTGACTGTTTCTGATCTTCTTTTATAAAATAAAATAATACATGCCCACAATAGAAAAATGTACAATGTAGACAAGCATAAAATAAAGTGACAGTCTTCTTTCCTTGCTGCTATCATCCCCTCTCCATTAGTGGCTTCTTACGTGTCCTATCTCAAATTATTTTGGGAACCAGTGTATGTATGGGCCTTTCTGAAACTTTACACTGAGCGATCAGACTTGCCCTTTCTTGCACTTTTGTCACCTAAAAATTTATCTTGAATGTCTTCCTTTATCCACACACACATCACTCTCAGTGTTTATAATAACTGCACCACGTTCCATTGTACACAGGTACTACAATTTATATAAGCACTCTTTTTTGAAGTTTTTGTTTTTGCAATTTTGCCTGTAAGCAAATTTCCTAGAAGTAGAATTTCTGGATTAAAGTATAGGTGCATTTTCTACTTTGATATATTTTGCTGAATTTAACTCCCTAAAAGTTTGCACTAATTTAGTTCAGTTGTATTTAATGCATTTGAGTATGGCCCTGAAAACATGTGTGTAAATAATTCATTTGAAATTGATTTTTAAATTAAATTCACTAGGGATACGATTTATGTTTTAGTAGAGTTCATGACCCTTTTTGATAATTTTTGAAAGATGTGGACTTTCATATTTTTGATGATGTGCATTCAAGAAAGTGCACATATGTACGTAGTTTTAGAGGAAGCCCATATGCGGTAGGCTGAACAATGGCCCTCCAAGGATATTCACGTCCCAATCCTTTGATTTTAGCCCAGTGAAATCCATACCAGACTTCTGACCTCCAAAACCAAGGTAATACATTTGTGTTATTTTAGGCCACTAAGTTTATGGTGATTTGTTATAGCAGCAATAGGAAACAAATACATCCATGTATCCCAAAAGAGGATTCAGCTATGTGGGCACATGCCCTCTATAAGAATATATGAGAGGCCGGGCACAGTGGCTCACACCTGTAATCCTAGCACTCTGGGAGTCCAAGGTGGGTGGATTGTTTGAGCTCAGGAGTTTGAGACTAGCCTGAGTAAGAGCAAGACCCCGTCTCTACTAAAAATAGAAAGAAATTAGCTGGACAACTAAAATTATATAGAAAAAATTAGCTGGGCGTGGTGGCACATGCTTGTAGTCCCAGCTACTTAGGAGGCTGAAGCAGGAGGATTGCTTGAGCCCAGGAGTTTGAGGTTGCTGTGAGCTAGGCTGACGCCATGGCACTCTAGCCCGGGCAACAGAGTGAGACTCTGTCTCAAAAAAAAAAAAAAAAAGAATGTATGAGAGCATGGTTTTAGAAAACCAAAAACTTGCAGTACACAAAGCAGTTAAAAATTGAGTTGGCCACATTTGCAGCAACAAGGATGGACCTGGAGGACATTATGCTGAGTGAAATGAGCCAGATATGGAAAGACAAATACTGTATGAGCTCACTTATATGTGGAATCTAAAATAGTCAAAATTCATAGAAGCAGAGATTGGAAGGGTGGTTGCCAGGGGCTGGGGAGAGATGGGTAAGTGGGGAGGTGTTGGTCAAAGAGTACTAAATTTCATTTATGCAAGATAAATAAGTTCTGGATATCTGCTGTACAACATAGGGCCTACGATAATATTGTACACTTAAAAATTTGCTAAGAGGGTAGACCTTATGTTAAGTGCTCTTATCATAAAAGGAACAACAGACAAACACACACCAAAGAGAGCAGGAGGAATTTTTGGAGATGGTAGATAAGTTTATTGCATTGATTGTGTAACGGTTTCATGGGTGCATCCTTATCTCCAAACACATCAAGTCGTATACATTAAAAACCTACATCTTTCTGTATGCCAATCTTATCCCAATAAAGTGATCTAAAAAAACCCAGTTGAGCTGGCCACTCCACCCCCCTTGTCCTCCCACTGCCATAGACCCCAAGCACCTCCATGGAACTTCTAGGGTTCCAAGAAGCAGATTAAAAACTAATCTTTAAAAAATTGAATAAGCTTTCTTCTATGATTTCAGCATGCATCTGTCAATCTGGTCTTTTCTTAAAAAGCATGTATTATCACTTAGTAAGTATTTATTTCATTGGCACTTATTTTAGGGCAGCTATGATGCTAGGCTCTGGGACACAGCAGCAAACAAAAGAATGCAGCCAATTCCAGCGTAACGTGACAAATGCTTTGATGGGGAAAGATCAGGGAGCTGTGGGGATGCATAAAGGGTGGTACTGTCCACGGTCTGCTAGGAGGAGGGGTTATTAGGGACGGTCCTGAAAGAACTAGCAAGCTGATGCAGTTGCCGAGCTGAGAACAAGCAGAGTTACCCAGCAGAGGATGAGCCTGGGGAGGTATAGAAGGAGGGTAAGATGGTGAAGTGTTGATAATTATTCCTACAGAAGGAACAGCATTTCCAACAACCTAGAAGTGGGAGAGTAGGGTGAATTTGGAAAGCCAGAAGTAGTTTGTCCCAGCAGAAGGCACAGAATGCCGTGGAAACATGGAAGGAAAAGCGGCTGAAGCTTCTGAGGGCCTTGCTGTTTCTGTGAAGGCTTCTGCTTTCTTTTCCTATCCAGGCAGAGCCTCCCCTGCGGGCCTGCGGTGGGGCACGATTTGCATGTAGAAGAAAGACTCTGCCCAGCACGTGGAGGACAGAGGAGAGGGCAACAGTGGAGGCAGGAAGGGAAGTTAGGAGGCTGCCGCAGGATTCACAGCGAGAGCCATATGGTGGCAGACACAGACCTAACGGAATAACCTGATGCGGTATTTAGGTCACACGCTTGGCGGGGCTTGGTGATGAGTGGATCTACAGGGGTTGTGGCGGGGGAAAAGAGGAATCCAGAAAAGCACCCTGATTTTGGCTTGACAAGGAACCCAGGAAGCTTCCACTCTTGAAGTTTCAAGTTTGAGGACTCAGAGCATATTATCTCAGAGAGGTCTAGTAAACAGGTGCATAAATAGATCTGAAGCCCCAGAAAGTAATTTGGGATGGAGCTAGAGACTTATGAATTATTATAATTCATACTTGTTATACTTGTTACAAGCTTATACTTGTTAAGTAAAGCAAAAGGAGTGAATTAAAGCACCCAGGGAGAGGGTGTCGAATGGGAAAAGGGTTTGGAACAGGGTGCTAAGGAACCAAGACTTAAACAAGGAATAAAAAAAAGAGAAGCTACCATGAGGCTAAGTAAGAGAGGCTGCCAGGGAGGGGGAGAACAGGCGGGCAGGTGTGAGGAAGTGGTTTGCAGAGCCGGACGTGGTGCCGCGGAGGGGTTATTAAATAAAATGATCCCCGAAAATGTCTCTCAAGTGCAATGTTGATGGAGGTCTGATCTTCACTCGAATAGTTCCAGTAGTGTTCAGGGGGCAGAAGTGTGACCACAATCAGTTGGAAAGTGACCGGGGACTGAGGCTGGGTGGGAAGGATGCAATTCAGAGCACAGGTGGAAGGACTAACCTCGGCTGAGGGAAGGGAAACTTGCTCCGGCGTAGAGGAGAGGAGGAAAGGGTGGATGCATTTATGTTTTCATAAAGACAAAATTTCAGCAAGTCTTCAAATATTAGAGAATGATCATCTGATATCTAAATTATAAGAAAGAGCAATTCGAATTCTCGAGTTATCTTACATGACAGAGACAGGACCAATGAGGAAACTACAGGAAGATTAATTTTGGCTTTACCTAAGGAAGAACTTGGTAATGATGATAACTACTCAAAATGAATTGCTTGTGTTAGTAAACTGCGAGCGCCCTGTCACCAGTATGACTGAAACAGAGGCAATAGCTACTGCAAGAAAGAGTAAAGGATAAACTGGGACATGGGAGCAGGACGCAGGTGATTAACTATGTGCTTTCTAACACCCCCTCCTGTCCTTGCCACTCTGCTCTGTAAACTACAGCGAGCATATTATGTATCGAGTAACACCCCTCAATTGCTTTTTGCTGAAGCACTGCCCAACCGCTGGTGGTAAAAATTTCATCTTGCAGACTCAGCCTTTGGATCCAGAAGCAGTCTCAAATAAATTAATATCAGATCTAAAACTCCGAGTTTCCAGGACGTCTGAGTTGAGCCCTAGGAGGCTCCCCGGGCGCCCACAATGCTGCAGCCTTACCTCCCAATCATCGCAAGTGCCAATTACACCTGGCACTGTCTCGTTCATTACTGAGCACCCACTGTGTTCCAGGCACTGGGCTAGGTGCTGACTATATGATAACGAAAGTGCATTCCATAAGGACACTGTTTTGTGTCTCAAAACAGTTCACTGATATATTCCCAGCACCCACAGCCTGACACAACGTAGGTCTCAATAAATATTTGTTTTATTAATGGAACAGGCTCTGCCTGTAAGTTGCTTGAATCTAATGTACAGACAAGCGTAAGCACTGACAATTCCAGTATAATGTGGCAAGTGTAATTATGGTATGTAATTATAACTCATAGGAAGCACAGGAGGGGGGAGCACCTTCCTTAGCCTGGGTTTCTGGTTTGCATTCTAGTTCCCAAATAGCACTGGAGCCCAGCCTGAATCCAAATCTGCCTGCCAACCTGCCGGCCTTTGCCATGCTTCTCTACCTATAAAGTTGGACCATGTCATTCTACCTCAATCTACTACCTTCAATCAAGGCAGCCCTCCTTGGGTGCCTTGGGACCCCTCTGCCATCAAGGCACCACCACCATCGTGACCATGAATGAGTGTTGCCCCTGACCATGAGGTAGGCACTTCCATACCAGGTCAGAGTTTCTAGAGAGGTGAATGCCAGTCCCAATTGTACCTTATTAGACAGTGTGTCTTGGACAGCTGGATGAGGTCTTCGAGGAAAAGGCACACTGCCAAGACAGTGCCTCTAGCACCAACCACACTCCTGCCCCTGTGCTGGCTGCCTTAATGTCCCAGCGTGACTCACAGGATGTTCAGGCAAGTTCTTTAGGAATTAACAATCCGGCCGCTAGCCCAGCTCACTCCCTTTCCAACACGTGGTACTGCAATACTGAAATGTCATCCCGGAGAGAGGTGGGGAAAGAGCATGAGTTTGAGCCCCAGACAGTCACTTTGCCTCTTTTGCTTAACTTTGGACAAGTCACTTAAATTCTCTGATCCCCATCTCTCCTTTCTTTTTGTATTTCGCCCTGTTTTGACAGAGAGACATATTTTGACATATTTTGACTTACAGAAAATTTGCGAGAATAGTACAAAGAATTCCCAGAAATCATTTATCCCGATTCCCAAAATGTTAATTTTCTGCAGTTGTTTTACCCTTTCTCAATCTTTGGGTTGTGCCTGTATACACATACACTACACATATAAAATTTTTTCAGAGCCACTTAAGAATAAGTTGCAGACAGCATGCCCTCTTTCTCCTTAATGCTTTAGTGTATAGTTTGTAAAAAGCAAGGAATTCTTTAACTTACCATGGTACAATTTTTAAAATCAAGAAATTAACATTGAAACAAATATGATGACCTAACCTACAGATCTTATTGAGATTTTGTCAATTGTTCTAAAAATGTCCTTTATAGCAAAAGAAAATCCCAGATCATGCATTGCATTTGATTGTCATGTTTCTTAAAGTCTCCTTTGATCTGGAAAAATTTCTGAGTCTTTCTTTGGATTTCATGATACTGGCATTTCTGTAAAAAAAAAAAAAAAGTTATTTTGTAGAATGTCCCTAAATTTAGGTTAGTCTGATGGACCCTCCAGGTTAGATTCGGGTTATTTGCTTTTGGCAGGAATGCAAGGAACTGATGCCAAATAATTGTCGGTGCACCACGCGGGAGGTACACGTTGCTGCCGAGTCCCATGACTGGCAATGCTGACTTTGATCAGTGTCTAATGTGGCATTTTCCAGGTTTCTCTACTGCAATAATAGTTTACTCTTTGTATTGAAAGAAAGATCTCGTGGGGATATCCATTTTTCCTTAAACAAGATGAATTATTTATTGTAATTGCTGGCAAATGTTGATTTTTACAGTTCCAACATTCTTTCTAGATTTATGAGTTGGCATCTCTCTGTAAGGAAGAGTTTTCTTTTTTCCCCAATTTGTTTGCTTGTTTGTTTTTTTGTTTGTTTTACTTGAGACTCATGCAATCTTATTTTATTAATAGTGTAAAATCCTTCAGTTTACTATCTTTCTTTTGATACTCAAATTGTCCCAGGTTTTGCCAACGAGAGCCCTTTCAGGCTGGCTCATATCTTTTTGGTATGTTCCCATCATCCTTTGGTTACTTTCTTACGTTTTGGTACTACAAGATGTCCCAGGCTTATCTTGTTCTTTCTGTAATCACCCCCTCAACCTCCATCAGCCATTTTCCAGAGGAAACTTGGCTTCTTTTAGTGAAGAATGCTATGTAGAAAACAAGATTTGGTACTTAGAGATGAAACCCACTGCTGCTGGGGTTTCATTTCTTCTAGGTTCCCTCAGAGGACAGACCTGGGGGAGGGTATTGTATATATTTAATTTATACAGTGTGTAGCTGTAGGCACAAACACACACAGATATGCATACAAACCCACACCCATCTATATTCATTTGTATCTACTTGTCTGTCTGTGTCCCCATGAGTTCACACTGATATTTCAAATTTCAGTCTTCTTTCCAGATTTATCACCATCTTTTCCAAACGTGAGAAATCTCACTCCCGTTATCAACAATATATATATTTATTTATTTGTTTGACTCTAGAATATATAAAAAGTAGTTTCAGAATTACTAAGCTATGTTTCTGGGGAAAAAAGATGAAAAGAGGTCTACTATTAAATAATTAGAGTTCCATATTTGTTTAGAGGTCTCTTTCCCTTTAGCATGAAGGCAAATAATCTAGATATTGTGTTCAAAATTTGCTCGAGTTAATTTTCCCCCCTTGAGTATGATTATGTTATTCTTTTAATTTATGTTGTTCAGTTCATTTATTTCTGTTTGTATTCAGTTTTAGGGTCCCCTTCTTATAAATATCATTTATTGTCCTTTTTGAGTATATGAAACATTATGTGTTAAATGGCGCCTGTCCTTCCCCCTGCTTCATATGTTGAATTCTTTATTCCCAGCAGCTCAGAATTTAACCTTACTTAGAAATAGAGTCATTGCAGGTGTAATTAAATAAGTTAAGATGAGGTCACACTGGAGTAGGTGAGCCAATATGACCAGCGTTTGTATAAAAAGGGGGGATTTGGACATAGAGACATCCATACAGGATGGACGCCACTTAAGATTGGAGTTTTGCTGCTATTAGCCAGAGAACTACCAGAAGCTAGGAGAGAGGCCTGGAACAGGTTCTTCCCTTGTGCTTTCAGAGGAAATGTGGCCCTGCCAACACCTTGATCTTGGACTTTTGGCTTCCAGAACTGTGAGACAATAAATGTCTCTTATTTAAGCCACTTAGTTTCAAAAGGCTTTAAAAGTCAGGTCTATAGAATAAAAAGTATATTCAGAGAAATGACCCTCTACCATTTTCTTTATACTTTCTACCCAATTCTCACTATGCCTAGTAGGTACCAGCATTTTAGTCTCTGGTTTTTGCTTCCTGTGTTTCTTTTCACTCAAGCTAGTAGTTCAATGTATATATTTTTATTTTCTCCAGAAATCACTCCATAGTAGTTCACACAGACCTTCATTTTTTATAGCTGCGTAGTACTCCACTGTGTGGATGGACCATAGTTTATTCAACTATCATATGTGTGGACATTTAGGGAGTTTCAGATATTGTCAAATGCAAACAATGCTGCAATGAATAATCTTGCGCATTTATATTTTTGTGTTGTTGAAGGTATATCTTTAGAGTAGATTCCTAGAAGTGGGATTATTTGATCAAAAGGTAAATGTACGTGTAGTTTTGTTAAGTATTGCAAAATTCCTCTCCAGAAGGCCGCTTTCCCTTCAGCAACATGTGAGAATTCTTGTTTTTCCACAGCCCAATCAACAGTGTACTATATTTTTTGATGTTTGCTAATTTCCTGACAAATTATATATGAATATAGTTTCAATTTACATTTCTCTTATCATGAATGAGGTTAACCATCTTTTCATCCAATTTTATATACTTTTTGTGAATTGTTTGTTCCTGTCTTTCCCCATTTTTCATTTGGATTTTTAAGAATCTTTTTAGTCTCAATTTAGAAGAATTTTTTATATATTACAAACATTACCCCTTTTTTCTGTGTGATACATTGTAAACATTTTCTTCCAGTTTGTTATGATCTTTTGACTTTGTTTATGATGCTTTTTGCCATGCAGAGGTTTTTAAATTTTTATATAGGCAAATTGATCTATTTTTTATGACTTCTGGATTTAGTCTTAGAAGGCTTTTCCTGGGTTAAAGAGAAGTTCACTTGTACTTTCTTATTGTGCTTGATGGTTTCATTTCAATTTGGAGTTTATTCTTATGTGTCATGTGAGGTATGGATCTAATGTTACCTTTTTTCAAATGGCTACCTGTTGTCCCAGAACCATTTATTAAAATTTACTCTTTGCCTTAGTGATTTGAAATGCTCCCTTTATCATATGCTACAGTTTCATATATACTTGCGTTTCTTTCTGGATTTTCTATTCTATCTAACTTGTCTGTCAACATTCACTAGTAACTTTATAGTATGTTTTACTATCTGGTAAAGCTATTATTATCTCATAGCTTTTTTGAAGTGTTTTTCTGGCTATTTCTGTGTGTTTATTTTTCTATATGAAGTTTGTGGATTTTTTTTTAGTGGGATTGCATTAAATTTATAAATTTTCTAAAAAAAAATTTATAAATTTTCTTAGAGGACTGACTCATCATCATTGTAGTGATGTTGAATTTTCCAATCCAAAAATTAGGATGTATTTCTGTTTATTCAAATCTACTTTTATGTCGTTTGGCAGTGTTTAAACTTTGCTCATATAGGCTTTGAACATTTATTGTTTAAATTTATTCCTAAGTACTTTATCTTCCTTGTTACTAATGTAAATGGGGCTTTCTCTGCCATCATGTTATTTAACGGGTTATCAGTTGTGGAAATAACTGCTACTGATTTTGCCATGTTAATTTTATAGCCTGCTATGTTACTAAATTCTTTGATTGTTTGAGTTTTGCCATTGATTCGCTAGGATTTTCCAGGTATATGATCATAACATCTGCAAATAGAGATAATTTTATTTCTTCTTTTCCAAATCTTATGCCCCTACTTGATTTCTTTTGCCTAACTGAATTGGCTGACATTGCCAGTAGAATGTTGGTGGTAGTGGAAACAGTGGCCAGCCTCGCTTGGTTACTCATCTTAGTGTTTTCTCATTAAGTAAGATGCTGGCTTTAAAACTAAGGAATATATGTTTTATCCTGTTAAGAAAGATTTATCAATTCTTATTTTCTTGAATATTTTTTATTAGGAAAGGGTATTGTGCTAGCAACTAATATGTCATGGAAAAGAAAGAAAAGGGTATTGGTTTTTTAAGGGCTTTTTATTCAGCATCTATGGAGATACTCATACTATTTTTCTCCTTCAAAATTTTAACATGGCATATTAAACTGATGAATATTCTATTTTCGAAACAACCTTGCATTTCTGAGATAAATCCTATTTGATCATGTTGTATATTTTTAAAAGGGGAGTTGGATTTTTCCTATTATTTAGAACTTTTCCATCAATATTCGTAAGTAATACTGGGCTGCATTTTTCTCTTTTCGTACTATCTCAGGGTTAAGTATTAATGTTATACTGGCCTCATAAAAAATGAGGATGTCTTCCTTCATTTTGAATGCCCTGCAACATATAACAATGGAGCATTGGAACTGTCTGATCTTTGAAGGTTTGGTAGTGATTTTCAGTCTCTCTAGCACAAAATGGGAACAGTTATAAATTCTAGGGAGTTGTCAGATCAATTAAGTTGATGGACTTGGAAGTGGTTTACAAACAGTCCGTCTCTAGTCACATGGTGACTATTATATAGAGGCAAGAACAAAGTATGATGCAGAATGGGTAATTAAACCTCTCTCAATTGGGAAAGAGGTAGATACCTGAGAAGGTTTCATAGAAATTATCTTTTAGTTCAGTTTTGAATGAAGAGTAAGATTTTACTGAACCAAGAAGTAAATAGTTCAGATAAATGAAAGAGCATAAGTAAAGAAATTGAAACTTATGATTGCAAAATTTCCCATATCCATGTAATGATATCCCATTGACACTTTGACATAAGTTAATTTCTTTGGTTCTTTGAGGAAGATAGGGTAGACGTAAGTCCCATCTTAAGGTCAGAGAGGGCAATGACTTCATAAGTAAGTGACAGATCCTAGTACAGGTCCTAGTGCAGAGTAGGTGCTTGATAAATATTGGAGGCATTTTCTAATGATACAAAACCACAGTAGGATTTTGTTTCTTTTTGCCCTTCCTTCTGTTCCTCTATTATTTTTGTGTAGTATGCAATTAATCAATTATCACCAATGTATAGTGTTGTTTTATATAATATCATATTGCCCATTCATTGTTTTATTTGTGTTTCTTTTATCTTCAAAACTATACTGTAGCTCCTTTTGATAGTTGTTTTTTTTTTTTTTTTTTTTTTTTTTTTTTTTTTTTTTGAGACAGAGTCTCACTCTGTTGCCCGGGCTAGAGTGAGTGCCGTGGCATCAGCCTCGCTCACAGCAACCTCAAACTCCTGGGCTTGAGCAATCCTCCTGCCTCAGCCTCCCGAGTAGCTGGGACTACAGGCATGCGCCACCATGCCCGGCTCATTTTTTTTTTTTTCTATATATTTTTAGTTGGCCAATTAATTGTTTTTCTATTTATAGTAGAGACGGGGTCTCGCTCTTGCTCAGGCTGGTTTCGAACTCCTGAGCTCGAGCAATCCGCCCGCCTCGGCCTCCCAGAGAGCTAGTCCTTTTGATAGCTAAAGTAGGCATTTGCTGCTTGGACTCCTTATTAACAGAAACCTAACTTTCATTCTTGTACCTGCTTCTTCAAGTAGCTCATGGGCTTCAAGGGAAGCTGACACCTCTTCCATACCCCGACCCCCTTCCCCACCAGTCAGGGGCTCAGATTGTCTTAAACTGACCAGCACATCACACTGCCCTGGCCACAGTGATTGGCTCAGGATCCAGTGTGAGCCAATAGAACTGGAACCTTCTGGGAAAGAAACCACCTTGGTCTTTCTCACCGGATCTAACAAGAAACATGAGCAACCAAATAGGAAACACAAGAGGTGAAACTTGCCCAAAATGGAGCCCCTACAAAGGAACAGATTGGAAAATAGAAATAAACCAAAGCTTGAGCCACCATTTGAAGCTTCATCAAAAGCCAGCAGACTTCTAGACTTTTCAAACACAGAAGCCAATAAATACTTTTATTCTTAAAATCAGTTTCTGCCATTTTTAACCAAAGGTCATAACTAATACAATAAAATAGGCAGTGCTAGTTATGGTAAAGCGGTATGCAAAGAAACATTAATTGAGTTTTTGTGAGAATATAAATATAGAGCAGTGTATGCATTCATTTCTTTATTCAATACACATTCATTGAGCATCTACAATGCCATGGGTAGATAGTTTTATAGGCAGAAAAATCATGTGAACTATCATTAATATGATTTTAAGTTTATTTTCCTAGAACTTTCTAGGAATGATCATTTATTCATTCATTTACTCAATTCAACAAGTATTTTTTGAGCGCCTACCATGTGCTAGTCCAATATTTCTCAGAAATGATTTCCCTTGTGACTAGCAGGACTTGGTTGTGGGGAAAACATTGGTTAATAACTATGAAAATGAACTCACATTACTAATCCAAGTTACAAAGCCAAAACTTTGCACCATTGCCCAATTCTTTTTACTATGTAAATGGAACCACAAAAAAAGAAAAATGAATGTATTAAGTTAAACTTTCATATAATTATCAAGTCAGATTCAATTTGGATTTTATAAGTGGTAAGAAAAATAGCTGAGTCTTTAAACATTGTTACATTTCCTTATTATACAAATACATCCTGTAGAAATTGAAGTGTATTTAAATCTGACTTCATAAGTCTATGCACATTGGTCAACAGAGCATTTGTCCTCACAGCACAAAAGGATCACACAATATGACTGAGCTTGAGAAAATGAATCTTACTTATGTTTGTTTTAAACAGTATGATATATTATCCATCTTAGTAGTAACACAATATTTTGAAGCTACATTTGGAAAGGAAATTCCTAAAGCTTAGAATCTTCAGTGAGTTTATAACCTTAGTAAGTCTTCAAATTATGATAGACACCTGTGAATTGTCTTTTTATTATTATAGTTTGATCAGCGATTAACTTTAGCTTCACAAACAACATTAGAAATGTTCTTTAGAATAGGCTGCCTGAGACCTAGTTTCAAATGTTCTACTGCCAAATGGATATTTCCATTTGAAAATCCTATTGTCAACTCAAAATCAACATGCCCAATACTTAAATTAATCTTTCTTTCTCAGTTCCATTCCTAGTCACTCTCACCCTGCCCCCAGGCAATCAGTATCATGACTTCAATGCAAATCACTGCATCATCATTCCTGTCATGCACCTATGCACCCATATATAATATATAGTAATATTCGTGTGCATGTTCAAAATCTCCATAAGGAGGTTAACATGTGTTTTTATTTTTTCACCAACATATTTTTGAGATCTCTCATGTTCATTTATCAACCTCTTGTTAATATCTTTAAAGGGCTGATAGTATTTCACCTATTAATAAATTTTTTAAATCCATATTCACATTGGTGGACATTTATGTTGCTTCTAATTTATCTCTATTAGAAATAATGCTGAAGGGTATATTTTTGTATACTTTGTCCATGAGTTTCCCAGAGGTG
Organism: Cheirogaleus medius; assembly: GCA_008086735.1. Classification (NCBI taxonomy): domain Eukaryota; kingdom Metazoa; phylum Chordata; class Mammalia; order Primates; family Cheirogaleidae; genus Cheirogaleus; species Cheirogaleus medius. Next base: position 77,488,176 of record VBSM01000361.1, read on the forward strand.
TTCGTATACAAGTTGACTTGCTGGGGCTATTGGATATCATAGAGACACGCTTACTAGATATGATTTTCCAAAGATGTTATGCCAATTTAACTCTATCAGCTGAGTTTGAACATTTTCTTTTCTTCACAATTTTGACAACATTTAGTATTTCATCTACATTTTCAATTTGAAATTCCCTAATCTCAAACTACCTTTGACAAATCTCCAAAATATTATTTGCAATGTAATTTGTTATGTCACTAGATGCCTCAGTACTCTTTAGCTAATTTCTGCTAAAACCCTGTGCTATAAGACACCTTCATGACACACAATCCATTTTAATGAACTAAAGATTCTAATCACATAGCCAAACACTGAACTCCCTCTCAGATTCCCATGACCAAAATTTTGGCAACTACTTCAGTCCAACCTCATAAAATATAGCCACTAAAGAACTTTAATTAAGCATGTGTAACCTCTTGTGCAGGCCCCCAAACATCATTCCCCATGGGATACAATTAACAGAATGTGGGGACACAGTCACTTTTATATATTGCTGATGGGACTGCAAATTGACCGATGCATTAACTTTGGTGTGTCATTTGACCACATCTAGTAAAATGAAAAATACACATTGATTGTATTGAGTTTTTGTTTCAGCCAAACTCATTTGGCAAAAAGTACTATTACATTTGATAAGCATTTTAAATTATATTTCTTTGATTTTTAGAGTGGCTGGACATCTTTTCACAAATATATTGGCCTTCTATATTTCTTTTTCTTTTTCTTTTTGCTTAATTTCCAGTTTATATCTTTTGTTCATTTTTCTGTTGAGCCATTTGTATTTCCCTATTCATATGTAACAATACTTTCCATATTAAGGGTACTATTCCCTAGTTTAATTTCCATTGTATTTGTATAAATTTGCAAACAACTTCACACTATTGCTTGTCTAACTTTGGTTATGATGTCTTTGTTCTTTTTGGTTTCTAACTTTATTCTTATTATAAAATATTGCTTAATTTTTTAAAAGTTTAGGTTTCTAATCCATGTGGAATTTTTTATGACATAATGAAGAACCCCAAATTATATTTTCTATATGGAAAATAATTTATTGAGTAATGTGTATTTTTTCTACCCATTTTTAATGTTAACCTGTGTCTCATACTAAGTTCCAGAAACTGCTTGGGTTTGTATACACTTTATTCTGTCATATTGATCTATTTATCTGTTCCCAGACCAATATAACAATGTTTTAATTACTATCGCTTAATACTAAATCTTGATATCAGGTATAGCAAATCCTTCTCTTAAACTTCTTTTCAAAATTATCTGGGCTATTCTTGGACTTCTACTCAAATATCAATTTTGGAATTAGTTTGGTAGATTTTTTTCATTTAAAAAATATTGATCTTAAAAATTAATTCAGAGAACATTGACTTCTTTACAATATTGCATCTCTTAGTCTGTGGACATCTGTTCAATTACTCAGTGCCTTTTTTATGTATTTCAACATAGTTTGACACGTTTTCCATACATAATTGTTTTCTTTTATTCCTGGTAATTTAAGATTTTGTTGCTATTTTAAGTGAGATCATTATTAGTTTGGGATATTTTCTAATTGGTTATTAGAAAGGGATACTATCAATTTTGTATGTTTATCTTATTTCCTATTACTTTGCTTTACTCTTTTATTGATTCTAATTAGATGGTTATTTCTTTTTATTTTATATGTCATATCATCATGTTATCTGCCAAGAATAACCTATTAACCTTTTATTTGTTATTTTATCTCTTATTCAATTGGTTAAGACCCTCGGTAGAATATTGAATCACAGGCAAGGGGTATTGTTATGATTATTTGCGAAGTAGTGTCTAACCATTAAATATACTTGCTTTAGGGTTTGATGCATGATTCTGACTAGATACATAGATTTCCTTTTATTTATAGGTTGAGATTATTTCTAAAAGCATGAATTTTGAGGAGTCTATTATTTCCTAATTTCTATTAAGAAGATCAGAGTTTTCTCCTTTAACCTGATATATTGTGATTTATATTGATTAATTGTCAAGTACTGAACTATCCTTGAATTCTTAGAATGAATTCTATGATGATGAGTTGATATTTTTAAAATACATGATTGAGGTTAATTTGGTAATATTTTTATTTTTAAATATGTTTTTATAAGTGAGATTGATCTGTTATTTTATTCTCATTTATTATATTTGTCCAGTTTAGGTATCAATGTCATGCCAAGCTTGAAAACTAATTGGATAGCTTTTCCTATTTTTCTATTCTCTAAGATAGCTTGTATATGAGACAGATTATCTGCTCTTCAATGGTTTCATGCAGTTTACAATGTGAACCAGATGTGCTTTTAGGGAAAATATTTTTTTTTATTTTTACTGACAGATTGTTTCTTTAATAATTATTCATTTATTTGGGCTTTCTGTATCTTCCATTTTTATTTAAAATTGTCTATTTATCAATTTCTCAATTATATGATTTTCCTCTATTGCATCTGAATTATATCTATTATTTTATTCCTAACATTGTTTATTTGTGTTTTCTCTCCTTCTTGGTCAGCATTAGCATTTTCCACACAAAGTGGAAGTTTTCACATCTAGAAAGATCAATTTCTTTTGCCACTTTCATTTTATATTTAAGGATTTTAGTTTACTTAATATAAATTTATACCAACAATCTATTTGTTTCCTTTAAGAAAATTATTGTAAACAACAGGATTTCTATTTTATTAACCAAATTCAGAATCAGCAAGGCCACATCCTCACCTGGTCATGACAAGGTTGGAATATATAGCGTTGGGAGAAAACAGAGTCAATACCCAGATATTTCTGGATAATATCTCTGCCTCAAGCTTACCAGCATTCTGAAACGTCCCTTTTCCTACATTAGATAACTTATCTTTAATCTCATTTTGAGTTTTAAGAATTTTATCTTTATCATCATTATTTTTCTATTTCTGTATGTTTTATCCAGGTTTGGGTTATTTCATTTATCTCATTTGACATTTGCTAAGCCCTTTAATCTGGAAACACATATGCCTCTGCTGTTCCAGAAACCCTTCAGCTATTATATCCACATATTTTCTCTCCCTCATTCTTATTGGTATATATATCCTTGTAGATGCTGATTAAATGGGTATTGGGGCTTCTCAATGTATCTTTCATGTCTCAACTTATCTTCCGTATTTTCTATCTCTTTTTTTGTGGTGAATTCTGAGTTTTTCAATTCTTTTTTTATGTCATTAATCTTTCTCTTTAGCCATATTTAGACCACCAATTATCTTGTCTACTTAGCTTTTTATAGCAATGGCTGTATTTTTCATTTCCATGATTTCTAAATCGGTTACATTTGTATGATTACCAACTGTTCTTGTTGCAGAGATGATGCCTCCTATTTTTTTATTCGAAGGAAAATAACGAACATTTATATTTTTGTTTTAAAAATTGCTGCCTTATTTTCTATCTCTGTGGTTGAAATTCTTCCATATCTTGAATGTGCCATCTTCCTTAGAGATATGTATGTTCAATTGATTTGTCATTTTGGGAAGAGCTACGTTTTGTAAAAATTTTTTGTGAATGCTTTGCTCTGATTTGTGGGTTTATGTTTTCCTTGGACCATCTCTCCATCTTGCATAGTCCAGACCATTTCTTCCGTTAGAGCTCCTTGAGAAGGCTCTTCTGTGTTGGGAAGGGTGGGGGTGGTACTGAAGCAGAGAAAGGCAAGGGGATGCCGCTTAGAGACTCCTTTTCCACGGAGCCACATCTGGGATCTCACCACTTCCTGTAGACTCCTTATTTTCCTCCAAGCTCTGTGGCTCCTGGAAAATGCAAAGCCCATCATCACTCACTTTAGGTCCTTGGGGAAATCCTAGATACCACCCAAAGCCTGGGTCTGGGGTGACAGGGTTGGCTAGATTATCCCTCCACAGTACTGAGCCAGGGAGGCAGGTCAAGGCCAGCAGTAGGCACTCTGCCTACAGCAGCACGTGGATGGCCCCACAAAGTGAGGCTGTTGAGATGAGAGGCAGCTAGATTCACATCATATCTTCCTGTGACCTTCACCAACAAAGACTGGTCTGAGGGCAGCTTGCTTAAAGGTCTGCTCCTGGTGATAATATCCTCTTTTGTGAGTAGAAGCTTCATTCAGGTGGCTGAGATCTATTGCTGGCTTTGGCACAAAGATAGTAGGCAAATAAAGATAATTCTACATTGGAAGGATGCTAACAGTAGGGACAGAACCCTCACCTTTGTTCTTTGTACCTGTCTATAAACAAATACTTGTGTCTCAATTGTACAATGACATGCTGTACTTATGCAGGGCTTAACATATCATACCATACTATGGTTATTAGAAAAACTTCTGAGTTTTTCAGAAGGTACCAAATAGTAATTTTTTTGTCTAATACCAGCCCTCATTTATTAGCATCCTAATAATCTTGTGATAGCAGATTCCTAGAAGGAGATGCTTATAATTCACAACCAGGTACCATAGATACACTCGTTAGAAGACTTGCTGACTACTTTGAATTTGCTAGAAAGTAAACTGCAAGTCCAACTTGACAACTCTTGTATAAATCTTAATTTACTAAAATTATTTTTTAGTGTCAGATAAAAGACTGAAAATCTGAAATCTTCAGGGAATAAAAGAGCAACAAATTAAGGAAAAAATCATAAAACGTTTTGGACGAAAGCATACAGGTAGCTCTTATATGATTAAATATATTATTAATAATATTTGACAGTATCTTCTGGAAATGACCAGTTAAAACCCAACTCAGTCTCAGAGCTACTGAGAATCAAAAATTATTCTTATGCTCCCAAACCATTCAATATAGAGAATGGTCCTCAGTGGAGAAAGGCACTGCAACTATAAAAATAGTCATATGACATAGTAGGTGCTGCCTCGGATTCCAATTCCCATGTATTCTTTTTCCTGGACTCCACTGACCCACTGGATGCAGATGGTTTGGAATACACTACTGTGTAGTAGGCTGCTTTGACAGCACAGGTGGTGGTAGTTGTCCAGACAACCAGGAAGCCTATCAACGAAAGGGAAAGAGCAGCTAGATTGCAAGATTACCAATTTCTGTGATTATTTATTGTTTGTTTTTAAATCATGGCCAGCACATTTTCACATTTAAGACCCATTGATATTAAATACTCATGAAAGGAAAAAAAAAATCAGTTTCAGTCATAGCACCAAGGTAGAAATTACATTTTTTATGTGAAAAGAAAAAAAGACACCACCATATCATGCCTTACTGGACAATGTACACAGAGCCTTTGTGCACCATGGCTTGGAAGACAATCGCTGAGTTTTCTATGCACTTTTTCCTTTGGAGTGTCCTGAGTTCCAGCAAACTAGACTGGGCTTCATTTCTATTTCTACTTAGGGTTTTGTCCATTCGACGGACCTCCAGAGAACATAGTGCATGGCAGATGATGACTTTTCACAAGCCACTTTGAGATTGTTCACGTGCTTACGTGCCCATGCCAGGCCATGCTAGGGAACAGATTCTCCCCCAACTCTCACACCCACCAAGACAGTGTCCAGTTTGTGCATCTCCATCTGGATTCTTTCTGTTACTGTGAAACTGAAGGGCTTTTAAATCCTCTCATTTCCCACTGCAATCAAATAGTTCATGCCCAGAGAAGAGGGGGAGTGAGATCTAGTGAAGGCCCTGGAAAAAACACGTCCATTACCTCTAATGCTTCTTCCCCAGGGTGGATCTTTCTGCCCCTAGGAACTCAGCCTCATGCTCAGCCTGGTTGGGAATTCTAATATCTGCATGTGGTTCTATCTTTTCCTTGTGAATGCGAAGGAGATCCCTTAAATCTGCATTGTCCAATGCAGTAGCCACTAATTTAAATTTAAATTGATTAAAATTAAATTAAATTAAAAATTCAGTTCTTCAATCACAGTACCCACATTTTAAGAGCTAAATGGCCACACGTAGCTAGTGGCTACTGTATAGCACAGCACAGATATAGAACATTTCCATCACTGCAGAAAGTTCTATTGGACAGAGCTGTTCTATGATATATAGAGAGCATTTCCATTTTAGCAACAAAATTTGGCCCTGAGAAGAGGCATGGTGTCTTTTGTTGATGAGGTGAATATTTTGGAAAGTCTTTGAGATGAAGCAAGGTCTGAAGGGACAAGATTGGACAAAAAAGGACACTTGTTCTTCAGGCAGCTAAGAATTTGCTTTGATTATTGGTGTAAATTAGCTGTGGTCTGAATCTGATGGGCTTGGAACATACAGGGGATTTTTTAGAGGCTGTGTAGGGAAAAGATGAGGAAGAGGAAAGAGACCTGGCCATGAGCAGCAGCCAGGGGACAGAGCCAGTCTGTCTAAAGAGGGCATGGAGCAGTGTGCTAGGATGAGTGCAATGCCATTCTCTCCTTCATCTTCCAAAAAAAGCCTTGTGTAAAATACACTTTTACTCTTGTACGCTTTGAGAGTTTAAATATTTTTGCTGACTCTGCTCTCAACACCAGCGTGGGGAATGTACAGTGTGTCCAATTACATTCAGTTCAAACATTTCACTCCCTCGCTACTTGGTATCCTCCTTCTCCTAGGCAATCTGTGCATATCTTTTCCTTATGACATTAAAGGCTTTGATAGGCTGGATCAGTTCAATGATCAATCCCTTCCCAGGCGTGCCAGTGTCTGACACTTCACTGGAGTCTTCCAACTTGCAACTAATTTGGTGGATTGCAGCTGACTGCTTTGAAGCAAGGAAAAACAAATTTGTTTTTTCTCCTCATTTAACAAATATTTGTTGTGCACCTTATATGTCTGATATGTCCCAGACACTGTTCTAGGAGCTGGCTATATAGCAATGAACAAAACCATATGCCTACCTTGAAATAGCTTAAATTTCTTCTCCTTTTATGCCCTAAATCTAGCCAAACAACAGTTCATTAAAAATATATCAATAACAACTACTAGATACATTGCTTTACCTCGGTTACACCTGAACATTCTAAACATTATTTAATTTAATCATTGCCATTTATTCATAAGGTAGGGTAAAAAGCTTTCTCCGGGTAACAAAGTTAAAAAGAGGCAGAGGCAGTGTTCCAATACAAACTTCCCCCTTTGTGTCTTCCTTTTGCCCTCTCTTGAGGAATTAGATGCTTAAACAAATCAGAGAGTAGAAGGTAAGAGAAAAATCAGATACATCCTTTGCTTTTGTATTTTCCATAGTGCCTAGCATGCTATCTCAGAGCCTAGCAAAATTGCCCGACACATAGTAGGCACTCAATAAATACTTGTCAGCTGGTTACATGAATGGCTAGATAGAGACTGGGTCACTGATATCCTGTGCACAGTAGGCACTTGATCTGTGTTTGTTGTCAAAAGCTGCTCCAAAAGTAGGATAAAACTAAATTTTTCTAAATTCAAATTAGCTTACTGACCACCTTAATTTAGGTTTCAATTATACAAGTCATTTTGTTGCAACAACTTAGGAGTTGATATGCATTGTAAAAATATAATTAATATTAATAAATATTTATTAATAGTATAAATGACAATTCTTAGTATTGGAGGGCTACAGTAAAATGGGTACTCTCGGACTTCTGGTGGAAGAATAAATGGGTACAACCTTTCTGAAAAACAATTTGGAAATAGTTTTCAATAATCAAAAAACAGTCACACCAAATGACCTAACAATTCCATTTCTAGTGATCCATTTTAAAGAACTATCTGAGAATGCAAATGAAGACCCATCTAATGTGTATCTACTTAATGTGAGAAAAAGTATAAAGAACTGAAGCATCAATAATAAGGACATAAATAAGTTATAATTTATTTGTATTACAGAAAAATGTACAGCCATTAAAAACATGTTTAATAAAATGTATAGGAGATAATGTTAAGTAAAAAAAAGCAGAATTTAAGATCATAGTATAATCCAAAGTAGTCAAAAATGCACATGCACACACACATGCACAATGACCTTGAATTGTGAGATTATGAATTATCTTAATTTTCTTCTTTATACTTTTTGCATTTTCCTATTTTTGAACAATGAAGAATTTATAACTGTGGCAATCTCCAAGAGTATTAATATAAAGAAATACACAGGAATAGTAAAAAGATGTGAGCCTACTTTTAAATCACTAAATATAATATTATACCAGCTTTTAAAATATCAGCTAGATTAACACACTGATATTTGTAAAGATGTTATTTAAAATGATGGGTTGGAATAATATTTTTAGTTCCGTCTTGTTTGCATTATTGTGCACACGGGGATGGCAGTGGTGAACACTCTTCACCAAGAAGAAAGTCAGGTGGTCATTAACTCTGTATTTTAGGATATGTCTGGGCCTCTTGTTACTGAACTACCAGAATATTTATAGAATAAAAAAAAATTTAAAATAAACAGGCAAGTAAGAAATAATAAATGGAAAAGTTGTAATCTTATTGTCATCTATTAAAAATATGCAACATTTCCAATTTTTACAGATTTTATGAGGACAATTTTTTTTTTTTTTGAGACAGTCTCACTCTTTGCCTGGAAGTAGAGTGCCGTGGCATTAGCCTAGCTCACAGCAACCTCAAACTCCTGGGCTCAGGCGATCCTTCTGCCTCAGCCTCCCGAGTAGCTGGGACTACAGGCATGCACCACCATGCCCAGCTAATTTTTTCTATATATTTTTAGTTGGCTAATTAATTTCTTTCTATTTATAGTAGAGACGGGGTCTCACTCTTGCTCAGGCTGGTCTTGATCTCCTGACCTTGAGTGATCCTCCTGCCTTGGCCTCCCAGAGTGCTAGGATTACAGGCATGAGCCACCACACCCAGCCAAGGACAATTTTTACAGTAGAAATTTTATTTGAAGAATTACATTATCTTCATGTCAATCAAATTGTATTTCCATCCTTTTCTAACAATTTTTACCACAGCCATATCTATGGATGCTTTTGCTACGCATTTATTTACCTAGCAATTCATGTTTCTAAAGTTTATACAGCAACCACTTTAGGAAGTGCTTTTATTTTTCCTTAGATGTTTTTCATAAGCAAAAATCTCTGTCTCATAATATATATGTTCACATTTTTATAGGATAATCTCTACAGTGCTAGTGATACTAAATAGCTTTAGAATTTATCAATTCAGCTACTAAGGTAAATTTGTTGAACAAAACCCATAAAATTTTAAATAAGAGTCTAATCTTCAGGCTGCAAATGTGAAAATAGTCCTTGTGTATTTTGGAATTATTGTCAGCAAAAGTAAAGATACTGTTCATTCATATAATATATAATCCTTTTAAGAAAAACATTATTACAGGAATATGTAAATAGATTTAAATTGTAAAATAACACAATGGCATAATAAATTTAAAGCATATTTATGAAAAAGTTATGCAGAATATAAAAGTATTATCTTTGTTAAAAATATGGAAATACTAGTTCTGAAAAATATGCATCAAAATGCTGGGTGCGATTCTACCAACTTACGATTTTATGTAGGACACTGGAAAAGTTAGTTCAATGAGCATAACTCTGGGCCTTTGAAAAGATTTTATATATCATTTAAGGCAATAAAAACTAAAGTGCATATTTAGTTGATAGGTCTGATATACATTATATTTTGTGCTAAAATATGCACTCTCATTGAATTTTTAATTTTGTGTCAAGAGATGTCATCAAATGGATAATAGTAATCATTTTAATGAGTAAAAGAGGAAAACCACAGATTATTCTTGTGATTAGGAGAAAAAAATAAAGAGAAGGAGTAACGCAATAGTAATTACCTGAGCAGATGGATTTCTAATCCTAGAAATAAACATGCTAATTAAGCTACACCACAGAATGACAAGATATTAAGGTCTTCTGAGTCTGGAGAGATTGTTATTCTAATTTACTAGTGGAACTTAATTCTCATTATATTAAAAAGTACTTAATCAACCCAATCTTTTTTAATTAACAAATTTATTTAGGCAGTTTTAATGTTTCTGTAAATTTCTTCCATAGGTATGAGTTTTATAGGGACACACTTTCTCATCAGTGTATTCATGGTTTGCTCAGTATCTGCATTTGTCTTAGAGCAGAATTGAGTTTTCTTGCATCTTTAGCAAGACACTCTTTTCTGTGTGCCGTCAATCGGGTTTTCAGTAGGGAATCAAAGATCAGAAAGCCACAGCTTTCATAGCTACCCCATGCTGCCTTCCTTTAAAGATGACAAATCTTCATTAGTAATTGGAATTCACAGTCCCTTGACTGATCTAGGTGAGCTACCTGTTTTGTTACTTCCATGAACAAACATTTTGAAAGAAGTTAACAGGAAGAATGGGAATAATGGATGAGATACAAAAGTTTGTGTGAATAAGCAATGTGAGAAAGAAGCAAGGGAGCCAGTATCATTATTTTCATGCTTACATGTGCATGAGAAGTTTAAATTTTCTAAACCAGGAACTGACCAATACAACAGAGTTTTTGGAAGGCCACCTGGAATGCATAAAATTAGCATGACATTTCTTAGTAGGTGAATAAATGTCTTTACGGAAGAAATATTTTTTTTTTTTTTTAATAAAAAGAC
>VBSM01000361.1:77498837-77569784 GCA_008086735.1 Cheirogaleus medius
TTAAAAAAAAAAAAGTCCCAACCACTTAGCCCCTTGCTACTCAAAGTACGGTCTATGGACCAGTAGTACTAGCATTTCCTGGGAATTGCTAGAAGTACAGAAACTCGGCCTTCACTCCAGCGCTCTGAACCAAAATCTGCATTGTAACAAGATTCCTAGGTAAATCAAATTCATATTACATTTTGAAAAGCACTGTGTTAGAAGACTACAGTCTAAGGAAAAAAATAGATACTGATATTTTTTTAAAAGGCCGTGGTTTCATAAGAAATGCTCTAACACAGAACAAATACTGTGGGACAACAATAGAATGTAATTCTGCTGCAGAAATTCACAGCAGTTTGAATCTGCCCTCTTCTACCTTATCCTTTCCAGGATACATCAGCATCTTCTAAAGTGTATGCCTGGTTAAGTGCATCTGAGAAACAGCATATAATGTACATTACAGCTTAGAGATGCCTTGTTTACCATAGTATGTTAACGATCCTGAGAAGTCCTGAAGTAAATAAGTCTGTTTTACTTAGACCCAGGATTCCACAAATATACTTAAAACACGAAACTGTTTTTTCCTTGCACGGCAAAGTTACATTCATTAGAACCAGTGTTTTATGGAACACACTTTGGGAAACACTGCATTTTATGAGCTTGCAACATTTTGCTCCTGAATTCTTTACTAGGGTTGTTCTGCTCTCCATTAACTTCTTTTTCATTTTATAGTTATAAAGTATAATGAATAAATCTAACCTTAAATATAAGTAGAAACAAAAAATAAAATTTAGCTCTGACATAATGAATGTCATAGTATAGAAATTCTGAAGCAAATTAATCCAGATATTCTGTTAAAAATCATCCAGATCTGGATAGATAAAGTTGTCTTTGAACAAGCAGTATGCTAACGTCTGGCCTCCACATATCATTGAAATTAAGCCGGATCCTGCAAGTAAATGAAAGGGAAGTTTTGGTTAACTATCGATAATGAATAATTCATTGGTAAGATTATGAATAAGAACCAATTGTCATGACTAAAATAATGTTTCCGAAACTGACATAGCATTTGAAATAGAATAGTTTATAGATTCAGCTAGGAAAGTATAGGTATATAGTCTGAGGCTGGCAAATTGTTGAAATTTAAAACTTCCTTCAGGGAATAGGTGCATGGTTCTGTCAAATTAATAGTAAGGAATTCTTAAAACTCAGAAATTCAAAGGCAATGAAGTCAAAGCACATGCCAAGGTATTCACAATTCTCAATTCTTTTAGCGCTTCAACCTGCCATTCTTTTGTGTTGTTTCTATTTAAATATATATTTTTATAAGATGTTTTCCCTTTAATTATAAAAGAAAAGCATGCTTACTAACTTGATAAAGATTTTTAAGTATAGGAAATATTTTAACAACCAGAATTTCACCTACCTGAGCTAGTTGGCTTTATGAAAATGTATTTAGTTAAGATTTTATTGACCTAATGACTCTTGTTTGTTTTAAAATATTGATCTGACTTTCCAGAGCTTTCATAAATATGTTGTTTCTTGTGTAGCAGGAACAGCATAACTCCCATAAAAGGTATGATGTAGAACCCTGACAGAATTGTACAACTTCCTCACACAAAGACATATGTCCAGTATGAGACTATGAGATAGAATTTCCCAGATGTTTAGCCACTGTTCTCTTATATTGAAATTTTTTACTCAAATAAAAACAAAGAAGGCTACCTCAAATGACATGTGGCCACTGTCTTCTGAGTAATACAACCTTGGATATTAATAGTCACATAGTCAAATTGATCAAATAGTCACCCAACTATTTTAGCAAATTCTATTGGCCATTCTGTTATGCCTAAGGCGACTCTTGTTGGCATCAAGGTGGCATCTGCCATATAGTCACTGGCTAAGGCACCATAAATTTTGTATTGTGAATAAAATCCAAAAAGGTTAAATTTTTGTTTTCCAGAGAGAAAAGATCATTTCCACTTATGCTTATAGCATTTCTTTCAGTACCTTTTTCTGATTCATTAAAAATTATATCTTTGAAAGATTTATACAAAATAAAACATCAGTACTTTCTACATGTGTTTTCTGTATGTACCAAACAATACTGGAGAAAATTACACATCTAAGATTTAACAGACATACGAGGTAAGTGGAGAATTAAACTCTAGCAAAGGAGGCTGATAAGAAATATAAATATAAATGACACTGGTACTATAAACAGCTGACTTGACAAGATATTGTAGTTGATGTCTTGCATATGCTAAAGAAAAATCTTTAGAAAAGTCCACTTTCACTTGGTTGATTTTCTTACTAGATATATGATTGATGAATTTAGTTCAATTTGCAAGCAGGAAAAAATAATTGAAATAGTTTTCACTGCTTCTTTTGTTTCTTTGTTTGTTTTTGAGACAGAGTCTTACTCTGTTGCCCGGGCCAGAGTGCTGTGGCGTCAGCCTTGCTCACAGCAACCTCAAACTCCTGGGCTCAAGCATTCCTTCTGCCTCAGCCTCCGGAGTAGCTGGGACTACAGGCATGCGCCACCATGCCCAGCTAATTTTTTCTATATATTTTTAGTTGTCCAGCTAATTTCTTCCTATTTTTTCAGTAGAGACAGGTTCTCGCTTTTGCTCAGGCTGATCTCAAACTCCTGAGCTCAAACGATCCTCCCGCCTCGGCCTCCCGGAGTGCTAGGATTACAGGCGTGAGCCACCGCGCTCGGCCCTTCACTGCTTCTTATATTACTACAAAGACAGTAATGCCGTGCATGAAGAGCAGATGATGTGTCACAAATACATGTCCAGTGTATTATTTATTATAATTTTAGAATGATAAAGTCTTTGAATAGTCTTCTGATCCAATTACCTGACCCACATAAAAATATTTTTATGCCCCCACCTTATATATAAGTCTATATATATTATATAAATATCATATTAATATTAATATGTTTGTAATATTAATATTAATATATTTGTAATATCTGTATAACATATAATACTATGTGTATAATTATCGATATTCTTTTTTAACTCTCCCAGGGTGAAAATTAAACAGCCTTCCTTGGTAGTCCACTGGAGTGTGTTCTCTATCAGAAGCCCAAATATACTCATTACATTCCAGGAAAATCTCTGCTACTTAATTTCATGTAATTTAATTCTCACACACAAAAAAATTTATTGATGCTCTACTGTGTGCCAGCCACTGTGCTGGGGACTGAATATTTTATTATGAACATTTTATGTCTTAAAATTGTTTTAAATACTTGAAAATAAAAATTAAGCTATTCTATAATGTTCTTTTCAAAAGGCTAAGCAACATTTTACTATTTTCTAATTGTTTAAAAATAAATACTTTGACCATCTGAATCTTCTTTCCTAAGTCATGTCTTATACATTTGCATCTATTTGATTTGGAAGCAATAGTCACGGCACTAGAAAGTGACAGAGAAGTCCTATCAGAGCTTGTGATACAAATTAATCAGTCTGTCTTTTCTCTTTTCTTTTACTCTTCCCTTTGCCTAAATGGTGTTCGTCTCCATAAATTTCTGTAAGCTCTGCTCTTAACCGTGTATATTCTCTGTCTTAGAGATGATACCCACTGCAGAGCCAGCGATAGTAGCTTCGGAATTTCTATGTAGGAGTCTCTGGGGTGGCCATTTATGTCGCAAGAAAAGACTGGTTAGAGCATTCACCTTAGTGGCTGTGAGAATTCTACTAAATTATCCAGTTCTACAAGTTGTAGTTTCTGTATTTGCAAAATTGGAATAGAATACGCATCTTACAAAATTGTAATAACGGTTAGTGAGATAAATGCAATGTCCCTGGCTCATATTATGCAGATCAATAAGTGGTAAATACTATTAATATTGTGTAGGCCATTAAAATTGAGTGGCAATACCAGAACATATTTGGGTTTGCTTGCTGTTGTCAGAACAGATTGAAGATATTAGACAAGATTACTGCCTAATCAATAAAAGCAATTTTTTAAAAATATTATATGATCTTTATATTTGAAAGCCAGATACAACAGATTTAGAAGTAAATAGTTTCCATACTTGACAAATGTTGAAATCTGTTTAGAAGCATCCAACTTTGCTTTATGTGTCAGTTGATTGGCACAAGTAAATGTTAATATTGTGATGTTGCATTTCTTTCCTAAATTTCTAATTATTATTACATAACATGATTAAGAATGAAAATAAATAAAAGTGATATTGCAACAATCTCATTTTCTACAGTTTGCTGTTTTATATCTTGATTTTCCTATCTCATAAAATAGAATTCTATGGAAAATATATTATTTAGATGGGATCATTTAAAACTAAGACAGAGCTAAATATAGATGACTACTTCTAGAAAATGATGATATTAGAAAACAACAGGGGAGATTAAAGTTAGACACCTTAAAGAATTTCTCAATTGTAAGAACTTGAAAATACTGTATAGGCATTAAGTGTATTGACCTTGTTTCAAGTTAGGGGTTGCGTAAGAGAATAAAAAAGGTTCAGAATGTTCTGTATGCCATTGCTGCTCACAGTATGGGCCATGGGCCAGCAGTGCCAGCGTTACTTAGACCCTACCCAGACTAACTAACTTTTGCAAGATCCTCAGGTGATTAGCATGCATTAAGCACATTCCAGTTTGAGAAAGTCTGCTGTAAGCTACACTTTGAGGCCCTTTATACTAATAAGGGGAAAAAGAGCAGAGGCTAATTTACCTTAGTATAGTCTTATGTTCTTTGTTCAATACCCGGAAGCTCTTTTCACACTTTACTAGTTTCAATATACAATCATTTCTGTTGTTTATTCCACTTCCTTCATCATACTCTTGTCTTTATAGAGACATATCTTACGTCTTGACTATTTCACTTGAATCCTATGGAGGGAGTTCCCTCCCGTGATCTATAAATCAGGTTTTAGGCTCTTAAAAATTCTTCTAAAAATTCAACCTTTTGAGGATCCATGAATGTTAAAAGAGGATTTTTTTTTTTTTAATTTTTTTGTTTGTTTTTGAGACAGAGTCTCACTCTGTTGCCCTGGCTAGAGTGTCGTGGCGTCAGCCTAGCTCACAGCTACTTCAAACTCCTCGGCCTCAGCCTCCTGAGTAGCTGGGACTACAGGCATGTGCCACCATGCCCAGCTAATTTTTTTTCTATATATTTTTAGTTGATCAATTCGTTTCTTTCTATTTTTAGTAGAGACGGGGTCTCGCTCTTGCTCAGGCTGGTTTCAAACTCCTGACCTTGAGCGATCTGCCTGCCTTGGCCTCCCAGAGTGCTAGGATTACAGGCATGAGCCACCGCACCCAGCCAAAAGAGGATTTATTTAGATTAAATTGTGGACAAAAAGAAGTTAGAGGAAGCTGTGTCTTGGGACATAAGAATAAATGAAATGTAGTCCCGTGAGCAGATGTGAGAACATGAAGCTCTGTGAATAGATGAGGAGATGTCAGAGAAAGCATTTTTCCCAGCCATGAGGGAAAAATGATGGGGAAAGAGAGAAAAACTACTGTAGATTAGACTTGGAGGCAAGATAAGGAAATCTGTGGCTTAATGAAAACTTTTCCAGGATGTAGAGTCTTTGATGCTGTTCACTCACTTCAGCAACCCCCCATTATTGCTCAACATATAAAGTCAAGTCTATGTCATTTCTTTATAAATTCAAATTTTGTTAAAAGGAGAAGTAGAGTATGCTATATTTCTTATATGTCTATTCACTGACCTATTTTTGCTTCCAAGTACATGTTAAGATGGTACCTTCTCTCACGTGGATTCTATCTGGGCTGACCTAAGAGTATATTTGGGCCAAAAGAAACAACCAGTGGAGTCTATCTTCAGTAAAATGTGTGCTTTTTTCATTATTTTAGACATCATCATTATTATTATCTTAGATACTATTATAAAATCTGTCTGAGATAATAAAATCTATTTCCAAAAGTTGTTCTATTTAACATTATTTTTGTGTGTTAGAGAATTTAAACTGGAACAATTCCAATATACCTAAAGCAGCCCACCAATGTGATGTCAGGGGGAATTCCGACATAACTGCAATAAAAAAAAAAAAAGGTGTTCATTTTTTTAAAACATACTTTTTTTTTTAACTCATGAAGAAATACTTGTTTGGTCAAATCATACCCACATAACAGAGAAAATTTATCCACATTCATGAAATCAGGTAGCCCCCAAATTATACTTAAGTCATGATCTAAAAGGTTATGAAGTAAGTCAAATATTTGGAACCCGCTCTTGGAAGTGATGAGAATTGTCGAGTTCTTATGTCAGCTCACAACATTGACTGAAGAAGTGACATGCAGCAGTGACGGGCCTATGAATGAATTCTCAATGCCTGAGTCCTCCTGGAATTCTAACTACTTCACTCCAAACTCAGTGCTATCCAACAATCATTTGTTAAGCCTTTTTTATGTGCCATATGTTAGGTAATTAACTCCTAACTTTTCTGGGTCTAGAACCTATAGCGCATCTCAACCCTGAAGATAAAACCACCTTATGTCCCCAAGACCTTTTACAAATATCCTGTGGCTGACTTGCAGAGAAACTTAAGCCCTAAAGTAAAATAGAAAATTTGAGATGGTGGTGAGGTGGGGGTGGGGGCCAGATGTCGGGAAAGGGCAGGATCCAGTGATTCTCTGAGTTACTGAGGGAGAGTTTCTATCTGAGGAAACTGATGCTAGGGAGTTAACATATTGGTACTCTCAAACAGCACTGAAGCTGGAAAGCTGCAATTTATTTGGAAGTTGAGTGTTCTTACATTGGAGACAGATTTACTCCAGTGGAGGAGTAAATTCTGAAAGGAGGGATGAATGAATGGATGAAACGATCATTTACTGAGTAATTATTATATGCTAGACACTGTCAGACAATTTCTCATTGTCTCGCTGAAAATTCACCCATCTCCTCCACTTCGTAAAGGAGAAAACAGAGACATGTTTCTTGTCCAAGACCTTGTCTAACACCTAGTGAAAGGTAGAACTGGAATTTGGATCCATTTTCCTTGACTGCAAAGACCACAGGTAGAAATAAAACCCCCTTAGTCTAAAAACTGATATTCTTGTTAAAATAACTATTGTTGGACAGGTTTCCTTGGGTCCCATTTTCCCTAGTTTCTGCCTTATGGAAGGATTTGGGAGGAAAAGTAAGTCTTACAGAAGCAAACACTGTACAAGCTGCTGACAAGTTGAATGTGAAAGGAGAATAGGAAACACCTACATTTTAGTACAGTTCTGAATTGGAAGATGGAGCTGTAGAAGAACTTGGCCAGGAGGGGAGGAGTGAAGAACTTTTATCATCACTTATTATTTAGCCATCATAGGAGAATATGCATACAACAAGGTTCTACTCAGAAAGTGATTTAGGTACAACATCAGATTTAATACACTTTCTTTCTGTTATTTTATTTTGCTTACCAGTTGAAGTGATGGCAACATGAAGAATAGTTACTAAAATAGCATAATCCCAAACCCATTCTTCCACAACTAGAACAAAAAGCAATCCGCAAACAAAGTAGGTGACCTCTGTTGAGACTAATAGAACTGAAAATAAAAGGAAGAATATTATCGTTTAGGACAAGAGCAACCAACAATTCTGAAATACAGCTAGTAACAAGACCATGAAAACTTACTCTGGGAAGAAATTTAACTTATGTAAGAATTTTTAAAATACTCCGTCTCTTAACAATCCTCATATTTGGGTAAAAACTTTTAACATATTCCATTTTTAAATAATCCTTAGATTTATAGAAAAATAACAGTGTATAATTTATATTTCATATTCTTTGCACTCAACACTTTAGAAGGTGAAATACAATAAGGAAATGTTACAATATAACCAATGCATGCAAATCTGTAATTGGATTGAAAATCTCATTTTAAGATGAATTAAAATCTAATGAAAAAATTCAGTTCTAAGTTTTCAAAAATGGAAAAAATCAAATGTAAAAGTTTATTGAACTATAACATTTCTTTGGTACCAAGCACTGCCTAACTTGGAAATGAATTCCTTTGTGTCTTTGTAATAACATTTTATGTTCAGATAGTTATCAGGGAAACATAACTGATAAGCACGGATGAAAGAAAGCCTCATAAATGGCAGGTGTGAATGGAGATACTCTTCTAAATCCACTGAATCACAGAGTAGTTTCCCTGAACATGTACAAAGAACTAGATATTTACAGGTTAGGACCACAAATCTCTAAGAGCCCTGAACATGTGATAAGTGAACCATTTGCCTTGTCTTTGGTATGGATCTTAAGACTACAGTGGTATCAAAGGAGAGAATCATCAGACGTTAAAGTGGCAAATATATGTGATATACCACCAAGATCCCTTTGTAAATTATACTTTCCATACAAATTACCTTTCTTTCCTTTTAAAACACAGGAAATATAGTACGTTCATACAATTCAGGAATCAATAAATCTAGGCAGACAAACTGTGTAGTTTTCAAAGCAAAAATACAATAATCACCTTATGTCCTATTGTGTAGAAGTAATTTATTATCCAACAAGCCAGTGATTGTCTAGTGGGTAAGCAAGACACTCAAGTTGGCAAGTGCCAGGCACAATCTTTTTAAAGGCCTCACACTTACTCCTCTTCAATTCTATTTAATTTACCTCAGTAAGCTTTAAAAGTTGAGTGGCGAATTTGCACTAACTCTTTCTCCATTGAACAGGAATTCCTTTGTGCAATACAGATCAGTTCAGCATGTCACGCCACCTAAAATCGAGGAAGGAGCTGTCCTGCTGTATCAAATTGATCATACTGACACCACCTCTTCCCATCACACTTCACTCCTTCCTCCACCACTGGTTTATGGAACCTCCACATTACATAGGGAAATAGAGCTGTTTCTTTTGTCAGAATTTAGAGATTTTATAGGTTAACTTGCAGTTGCTTAGAGAAAGTGGTTTTAGTCTTGCACAAAATGTATTGGCGTATATTGACTGATTTAAAGGAAGTAGTACAAAATCGGAAGTAGGGGAACCAGCATTCTAGCCTCACCTTTACAACTGAAGAGTTATAAGAGCTTGAGCAGGATTTTAACCTCTACATCAGTCTGTTTCCTTCTCCATAAATTGGGAAATGGAGTACTAGCTTATCTATCTCAAAAAATTACAGAGTGGATTTTAATTTAAAAGGAAAGGAATTTGCAAACTATTCTCTGCAATGCAAAGGAAAGATGTTAGGAATCAAAATGTTTTTACTGGATGCACACTTTCCAGTGTCCTGGCTAAAACTGATCTCCTGGGTGACAAAATTATTGAAACAGATAGGAAACCTGACCCAAAATACGTGCCCAAGGCTCTGAGATTACTCTTACATTTTATCTCCGAGATTAAACAAGTCTAGATTCTCAAAGCAACAACTTTCGAGAGTTATGGCACTTATCTCCCCAAGCCCCAAATTAAAGATCTAATAGGCTTAAGGTTTATTGATATCTTTGTACAAATGTTCATGTTTTGTGGGAAGAAAGAACAATATAAACTGTGCCAGACATCCTGGGGATCTTCACTAATCTTAGCTATGTAAAAACATGGCCTTTCTTGACCAGCCTGTGACTTTGTCCTGTCTTTATTGAGTAAGGGAAAGGCAAGCATTAAATAAGAACAGCTGAGTTTTCAATCTCTCCTCTTACCCAAAATATACCACCCCATACTTGACTCTTTACTGTGACTATCTTCTTATCATTTGTGAATTGTCATGGTAAAAACTAGGGAAGTGTCCAAAGAGAAAGTGGAGATAAAATGTTAGACTTCTTGTATCTCATTAGAATAAAAATCTCTTGTTCTCACACATTCTTTGTTATCCAAAACTGCATCAGTAATGGCACAAACAAGGATATTCACTTGAGGAAGCTGTTCTAAAGCTGTTCATTTGAATTCAGTAATTCTAGCTGACCAAGTCTCCTATACAAATTATATTTAAAATCTGGTTTCTTTGCTCTCAGGTAATTTTTGTACATTTGCATATTTTTCCCCAAAAAGATTGTCTGATGGTATGCTAAAGAATTGTAATGTTTAAAGAATTGACAGTACATTAAAAAAAAAGAGTAGGGAGAAATTTAACAGAATGTTAAAAATAATTACTGTGTATAGAAAGGAAGTATATAATTTATTTTCTTCTTTCTACTTGTATATATCTTCCAAGCTTTCATTAATTAATCTGCCTTATTTTATAATAGAAAATAGCATTAAAATTTTAGTTTTCTAAAGATGGTACAAACTCACAAGGAATACCCCCAAAACGAGTATATTTAACAAATATTAAATAAATATAGGTGTGATTATTGTGTACATACATAAGATCTATGAACATACTAGGTATTAATTAATAATTACTTATTCAACAAAAATGCCAAATTTAAAAGAGATAACTTTTGTCCTAGTATATTCTTTCTTACTGTTTTTCCTTTGCAATAAGTTCTATACTATTTGGGAAGAAAAATAAAACAAAGGAGAAATGTGCAAAGTGGAAAATGAAAGATCTCTGTCATCCCAGATGGGAGATAACAGTTTGTTGCATAATTCTCCAGACGTTTTACCACTGACATCATGTATTTTACTCTGTTCTACAAAAATGAAATTATACTACACAAACTCCTTTGTAGTATTCATTTTCTATTTCAAACCTCATGAACATTTTTCTACATTAGTACATTAAATTATTCTTCCTTTTCTTTAAAAAATATTTAATGCACAAAAGATTCACCCATAATACCATGAAATAAAAATTCACATAAGAATTCTAACTCCCTTTCTCTGCGTATTCCATCCTATTCCACCTCCTAGGAATAGCCACTTTAAAATTTTGGATGGTACTTTTTCTAATTAATTTTATAGTCAGACATAATATACAGATAACTCAGGAGCAGACTTGATATTTTTAACATTTTTATTTTTAAACAAATTTTGATTTTTGGAGACACTTAGTTTACTGATTAGCAAGGATTAAAAATTAAAAACAATTACCTTTATAATTTGTGTTGAGCCATGAGGGATTTGTTTTGAAATCAAATGGTGCCAGGACATCCAACTCATATACCCTGAAGATGTTAGAAATGAAAATAGTTTACTCTGTAGGAGACAATTCATAACGGCACATAAAAGCTTTGCACATCACTGTTCACAGGCAAGGATAAATCATTAGATTTACATGCAATGTGGAATATTTTAAAACTGGCCTACTTGGATGGCAGCCAAATAACATCTTGTCCACATTGTCCTCTTTGTCCAATTAAGTTCCACTTTGCCCACAAGTGGGCTTAATTGTATTTGAGGTCTCAACTGTAATCTTGGTACTTCCTGCCATCAAATGTGGGAGGAGAACTTCATACCCAGCAGTGAGCAGACAAAGGCTTGGAAGCAAAAAGACTCAGGTTCTAATCCTGGTGGGGCTGTAACTGTGAACTTCGGCAAGTCACTTAACCTCTCCAAGCTTCTGTTTTTTATATGTTAATTGAAGAGCTTAATTGCTGGGATCCCTTCCTGTTCTAAAAATCTGAGTTTATAAATTGTACATTTAAACTTTCTACTGTGCCTGTTATTTGCAGTTCTGTGCATCTGGTCTACCAGTTAGCTGCCTCCCAGAGCTTTAAGATCCAATCACTTCTAATACGTTGCCTCCAACTCACATTAACTACAAACCTTTGAAATCTTGTGCTGGACAACACTGTGTCCAGCACAGTCTTGCCTATTCCCTGCCCCAGGCGTGACCTCACTATCTCCCTTCCCAGGCAGAGGCTGAGACTGCGTGTGAACACCAGTGGGTTTCACCCACTGCGTGTGAACCTCAGTGGGTTTGCCTGCAAACATGCTAAATTACATTCTTTCTATTGCAAAAATTGGTATAATTATTTCTTGGTATTAATTTGTATATTAAAATAAAATTTCTTGCTTGCACAATAAAATTAAATTGTATAAACACTCAACTTCTAGGAAATTATTTGTAAATATGCATGATATATTTTAAGGCAATCAAAATATGAGTAACCTAAATTGGTAGGGACAAAATTCAACCATTGCAAGACAAAAAATTACCAGAAAAATAATGCTTCATATAGAAATGATACCATTAAAAATACATGTATTATCTCATTTTGTCTTCATGATAACTCTTTTTGGATTATTATTTCCATTTGGCAAATGAAGACACTGAAATAAGAGAAGCTCTATGGCTTGATCAAGATGACTCAGGAAGTTAGTAAAAACTTGGGCCGGAATGCGGATCTCTTGACTCTCAAAAGCTATTTCCAGGGTGTAACAGAAATTATTTAAATTGGGTATAGATTATCTCCAAGCTCCCTCCTCTGATTCAATACCAGCCCACGGAGTATTATTTTCACTTCCTTTCCATGACCATCCTCCAAAGAGGTAAGAGAGACATTCCTGCCTGGTGCTATCCAATTTATTTCACGATCGTTACTTTTATCATTTTCAAATATAGAAGATTTGCTTATTTTTACCTAAAAAAGTAAAAAGTCATTAAAAAAACCTACATCCTCTAATCCATAAAGGAATGTCAAATGTTAAATAGACACTCCTTTCATATTCAATGTCAGTTTTTTAATTCTGTTTGAAGACAACGTGCTGCTTACTTGAGCGTCAGGCAGCCCATGCTCAGGGACACGTAGTACACAGTGTAGAACAGGATGACACACATAACAAGGTTCTGCAAAACAACCTGTGGAGAAATCAGGCGTGAGGTCCAAGAGTCTGGGCTTTTTCACATGGTTGCTGGTTACTAGTTTGACAAACAAAAGATGATGAATGACCGCTAGTGTTGGCTAGCCTCGTATTGCCCCAAGATCCATGGGGTGGGAAGGACTTCAGAGTGTAGGGGTTGCTGACTAAAGAGCCTGGCATATTGCACATTTGCACCAAGCACTAATGCAGTATATAAATCCATATCACTATCCTCCGTCCACTAGGATGAACTTCCTAAATGCCAATATTTCTATTTTAACTTAACAAAATTATTCTAAATCTCCGCTGTGGTAATAATCAAAATATGAGAATAGTAAACTTCAAGAAACATGAACCAAAAATCCCACAGCATAACATAATATTAATAATTAAACCTGTGTGCCAGAATTTACAGAGCAATTGGCTAAAACACAAAAGATGATTCTGAAATGGACTCTTCCACATCTGAATCTTAAGAAGGAAGCACTGCAGATAAATGGGATTCAGATGGATTATTTAACAAATGGTACTGTGAAAATTGTCTAACTTCTGAACAGAGAAATACCATTAGATTCCAGTCTTGTACCAGACACCACAATAAGTTTCAAATGGATTAAAGGCTTAAATACCAAAGAATAGGTTGGGAGAAAATATTTGCAGTATATATCACAGGCAAAGGATTGATATCTATAATATATAAATTCACACAAATAAAAAGACAAACCAATAGAGAAATGGACAACGTATATAAGTAGGCAATTCACATGAAGAAATACTTAAGCCAATAAACAATCAAAAATGTGCTGAACTTCACTATTAATCTTTTAAAATATATTCTTAAGAATATAACAAAAATTTTAGCATTTCACAGGGGAAATGCTCAGTTTATCTAGTTTATTCTTTTCACTTTTGAATCTTTTGGAAAGTCATTTTTGTTTAGCTGACACTCTAACACTTCAGGATTATTAATGTTCTCTAAGTGACTAATTCACCAAGTTTACCAAATCTGCTTATTGGCCTGGGTACAGAAGGAAGCCTGTGTTCCAGGCAAGAGGGGAAGGTAGGTAGCACAGAGCATATGACCACCCATTGGCTGAATGGACCAAATGTACAGGTTTACCATTAAAAAATGGGTGGGCTGTCAGACCTAAGAGGGCCTGGGAAATGGAGACTCTAAGATTCTGGGACTTGCAGAATCTTCCCCAATCTTGCCCCTACACCATCCCCACCCCTGCAACTCTTTTCCTGTGGCTCCCCCGCTACCCGCTAAGTCTCTTCTCTCTCTGCTTCTCCTCCTCATCCCCCTTTGCTCTCAGTGCCTCACATTCCTTGTCCCCTAATCTCCCCTCCCTCATGGCCCTCAGTTTCCCTTTCCTCAACCCTTCTTTTCTTCCTATCCTCGGCCCTTGTTCTCTTCCTAAGACCTGCATAGGCTGTGGTTCCACGATGGCTGACACAACACTTTCTAAAAAAATAAAGAAGTAAAAGGACGGGTGCAAAAGACACCTTCTTCCCACAGCTGTTTTTTTTTTTTTTTATTAGAGAATAAAATCTTTCTGAGAAGCCTCCAGCAGACTTCCCATTATGTCTCACTGATCCCCGCTGGGCCATGTGCCCACTTACTGCACAATCATAGGCAGAGAGTAAAAGGGTTTCCCAGGGCAGGTTTAGAACATCAGGACTGTTCCCGGGGATGGGTACTTACTGCCTCCATGAAGTATTGAAATAGAAGTTGGAATTCTATTAGCAAGCAAGAAGGAATGACAGTGTGCAACAGTGTCTTCTAGATGGAGAAATCAAAATGGAATTGGCCAAAAGCCCTCATTTCGTAGAGAAGATTATGTAGAAGTCAAGAGGAAATGAGGAGGCTTTACCTGAGTTGAAGGTCCAAATACAGTGTCCAACCCATAAACTGGCTCGATTCCTTCCCACCTGTCAGGAAGAGAATCTGCTGGTGGGAGTTGCCTATAAGCTAGGGAACAACATGGAGCTTCTTCAGCCCTCTAATGCTCTTAAGAGTAGTGTGTCTTTGCATTTGCTTTACTCTTTATACTATGTATTAAAATCAATTAGTTTTTGTTTTAATAGCCTCTCATTGAAATATTTCTGGTTGATTGAATTATTTCATTTCAATCCAAAATAAGATGAATAACATATAGTCTCTATACTAATACATATTTTCAAACAACTATTCTTATTTCTGTTAATATCGAAATTTATCTATTTAATATTTATTTATTTTTATTTCAGCATATTGTGGGGGTACAAATGTTTAGGTTACATGTATTGCCTTTGTCTCACCCAAGTCAGAGCTTCAAGTGTGTCCATCCCCCAGACGGTGTGCAGCACACCCATTAGATGTGAATATACCCATCCCTTCCTCCCCCCCCACCTGCCCGACACCCGATGAATGTTACTTCTATAGGTGCACTTAAGTGTTGATCAGTTAATACCAATTTAATGGTGAGTACATGCGGTGCTTGTTTTTCCATTCTTGTGATACTTCACTTACTAGAATGGGCTCCAGCTCTATCCAGGATAATACAAGAAGGTGCTAGATCACCATTGTTTTTTGTGGCTCAGTAGAGTTCCATGGTAAACATATACCACATTTTAATAGTCCACACATGTATTGATGGGCACTTGGGTTGTTTCCACATCTTTGCAATTGTAAATTGTGCTGCTATAAACATTCTAGTGCAGATGTCTTTTTTATAGAACGTCTTTTTTTCCTTTGGGTAGATGCCCAGTTTAAATAACGTTTTCATTTTTTCATACATTTTCTTGCTATAAATTTTTACTCTTATAATCCTAACAAGAGGATTGTGCTACATACTTAGAAAACCCACAAATACAAAATCTCTGTAAGACGTTTAGAACTGCTTTTCTTTTTAAAGTTAAATCATAATTTGTGGGAGAATGTATTTGTTGACAAATTTTACATATAGATATACCTACTTTTCCTGACAAATTTACAAAACACTACGTGTAAATATCACAGTAATACATGTTAAAAGGATTTTGTAAAAAATATTTTGAAAAGCAAGGCATAGTTTTTGTAAACACTTTTTTCTATCTGAATTGTAAATCTAGATTTTCAAATAATGACTTTCTCACAAGCAAATTCACTTGCCTCTAATACTTTACACTAAAGGTCTTTACGCTAACGGTCCCTAACCTTTTGGGCACCAGTTTCATGGGGGACAATTTTTCCACAGACTGGGGTGGCGAGAGGTCGCGGAGCTCTGTGCCCCGATTCCTAACAGGCTGCAGACGGGTACCGGTTGGTGGGGGTTGGGGACCACAGCTTTACACAGCCTGTAGAACTTATAACTTTCCAAAACACAATCGTATCCTGACATTCTTCTCTTGACCTCCTTCTATGACCTCACACCACCATCAGGATTTATTCGTCCACTTTTTCGTTTCATGAATAGCTACTGAGCGGGGTGCCAGAGCAAGATGAATTGGATGCGGTCTCAGCCATAAACCCAGCCTCACAGTTCTCAAATGTATAAGTATCGGACAACCTGCGGGGCCTGTTAAAACACTGATTGCTGGGCTCAGCCTGAGTTTCTGATTCAGTAGGTCTGGGGTGAGCCCCAGGAATTTGCATTTCTAACAAGTTCCCAGGGGCTTACTGGGTCTGCCATACCTATTACCACACTTTGAGAACCACTGATCTAGAGGCAAGAATGAGTGAACAGGTGGCTACAATACAGAGAGAAGAAGTATGATTGAGGAGTGGACAGAGTGCCATGGAAGCCCCAGGGAGAGGAAGGGGAGGATAGAGTGAGTGTGTGTGTGTGTGTGTGTGTGTGTGTGTGTGGAGGGGGAGTGGCAAGGAACGTTTCTCCAGGCAGTGTCTGACGATAACATTTATCGGAGGTTTTACTGAGTCAGGTACCACATGGGCATTACTTGACTTAATCCTTATAAAAATTCTGAAAGGTAGATTCCTTTTTTAGAGAGAAGGAAAATGAGGCTCGGAGAGGTTTACTAACTTCTTGAGTGTTTGACGATAAATTGCAGAGCCATGACTGAAGCCCAGCTCTGACACTTAACCCTTGTGCCATGTGCCAGGAGCTGGATTGGAGGGAGGGGCTGCTCTAGGCAGGGGGAGACGCACTTGCAAAGATGTGACTGGAGCTAAGCTTGTAGCGGTGAGGGTAGGAGAGTGTTTAAAGAGCTGAGGGCAGATCGTGAAGGGAATTTTCTGCCTTGATGAGGAATTTTGCATGTCTGTGGAGGCTGTGGGGAGACTGAAAAATTTAAGGAGCAGTGTAGTTTGGAGAAGAGCCATTAGGTACAGAAAGTGTTTAAATGGGTCTGCAGTATCCTAGGCCAGCAGTAGAAATGGCGAAAAGGACAGATGTGCAAGATATTAAGGAAATATAATCAATGACTTGTGGGGGCCAAGGGAGAGGGGGCCATCAATTACATCTCCCAATTTTCCAACCTGGTTGACCAGATGGATCATAGGAGAGGGTGCAAGATCAGTTTGAAAAGGTTGGAATAGCAATTGATGATCTAGCCTGTTGCTGTCCAATAGAAATATAATTCCAATTATATTTAAATTTAAGTTTAAATTTTCTAATAGCCACATTTATAGAAATTTTTAAAGGGTGAGATTCATTTTAATATAATTTATTTAACTTAATATATCCAACATGTTATAATTTCAACATAAATTAATCATTAAAAGTATTGAGATATTTTATGTTGGTTGTTCACACTATATGTTAGAAATTTGGGGTGTATTTCATTTACAATACATCTCAATTTGGACTAGACACATTTCAAATACTCATTAGCCATGTGTGGCTAGTGGCTACTGTATTAGACAACATAGTTCTAACCTCTGCTTATCCTTCCAGCCCCATCCCCTCATCCCCTGTTCCAAACAGTTGATAGTCTAAGTATACTGGCTATTTATTGAGGGGTTACTAAATGACAGTCACTGTACCCATATTTGCTCATTTTATTCACCCTTCCTTGTGTACCACCATTACGTGCATACATGAAAAACCGTCTGTGTTTGGTTAACTATCATCTGCATTTCACAGATTTAGAAACTGAGGCAAAAAGAGGTTAAGAAATTTATCCCCACTCATATGACCTGTCTGTGGCAGGGCTCCAGTCCAGATCTGCTGATGTCAGTGCTCTTGCTCTTAACGCTGTGCTGTCCTGCCTCCCACCTGGTAGGGTCACAAAAGCATGGTGAGTGACCAATTCTAGTTCAACACTTTCTTTTTAAAAGTATGGAAACTGAGACTTGGACAGGTTAAGTGAATGGCCCTAGGACATGCCTTTATTTAGTAGCAGAGTTGAGGTCAGGGGGAAAAAATATTATATAGAATTACCCAAGTAAAGGCACTTAATAATGGTGTCCAAATGACTGAACACATAATTTCATTATGATATAAATATTATTATTACACTCTAGGAAAATCCAATATATGAGAATTTGTGGCAGTCTAGATATTTAGCTACTGTCAAATTTTTATTATTCTTTTAAAAATATATTTGGATCCTGAATCAAACTATAAAAAATTATGACATTTATGAGACATTTGGCTATTTAAACTTGACTGGATATTTAATGATGTTAAAGAATTATTGTTAATTTTTTAAGATGTGATAATGGTATGGTTTTTTAAAGTTCTTGTCTTTAAAGATACATCAGAACATATTTGTAGATGAAATAATATGATATCTGCATTAGCTTAAAAATAGACAGGTGGGAGAACAGTGGAAATGTAGACAAAGCAAGATTGAACATGAGTTGATAATTGTGAAGTTGGGTGATGGATAAATGGAATTCATTATACCATTTTATTTAAATTTGCAAATGTTTACTTTTTTCGTGATAAATTTTAAAATTTTTAATAAATGTTTTCAATCAATGAGCATCTTTACAAGTATACTTTTATTAATGAAATTTTGAGGAACATCCTTATTTTTTAGGGAATGGGGTAAGGATAACCTTTGTTTAACACCTGTACAAGCAAGCACCATGCTAGCCACTTTGCAAACCTTGTCTCCTTTAATCCTCACAACAACACTGCCAGATAGCAAGCAGGGTCCATACTGATCATAAGAAAACAAATGCTGGCGCTTTGCCCTCTGCGTCCCTCTGTGGTAAAGGACACACAGTTTTAGGGGGTTTACAAGTACTCTGGGCCATTGAGATGGGGTGGGTTTGGGGGGAATGGTTCACCTTCCCTCTGGCTTCCTTCTGGCTCCCTGGCCCCAGCCACAGAATGTTCTAGGTGGGACATGTTCTTGTTCTACTGATTCTGCTCTTCTCCATAGGCTCTAGCCCCTGCAATGCAGGCTCGGCTGCTTCCCCCACCACGACCACCCACCACCACCTCCTCACCGTCTGCATCTTCTCTCCTTCCGGATCTGGTTCCTCAGCTATATCCCTGGGGAGGGTAGTCCAACTACCATCTCTGGGATTTCCTTTTCAGTTTATTGTTGGAGCTCATTATGGAAGTCAGGAAAACAAATAAGCACCCTCAACACTGAATGTTACTTTTCATTGCATTCCTGTAATAGCAAACCTAATTCTCCTGGACAACGTCACCTCCAATGGAGAAACTGGTGGACAAGGACAACGCAAAAACATTTCCCAATATTATCTTATGTGTATATGAATATTACCCCTGGGTTCTACTATCTCCTTTGGGCTTGCTCTCTTCTTTGGCACTCCAGCCCTACTGAAGTACTTCTATTCCTGGCAACGTTCAATGCTGCTCCACCTGTCTAGAGCTAGCTGCTCCTCTCTTTAGAAAGCTCACTCTCATTCATCTTTTCAGGTCTCAGCTCCTCTCACCTCCTCCAAGAAGTTTCCATGACTTATTATTCTCTACTGGGGTCTTTCTACCCTTCTCTTCTCTCCCTAACATAGACTTTATTAGTCTGACTATGGGTAGTAATTGACTATAACTGAAGATTTATAATATTCTAATACAGATCATTATAAATGCAATTTCTTTATTAAAAAGCTCCTACCTTTTTTTGCAATCCTATTCTGAAAGTGAATTGAGTCTGCAAATTGAAAAATTGAAGATATGATGAATGCTCTGCAAGTTGTTTTCAAAAAACCATCTGGTTCAACTGATCTTTACATTATCATCTTCTTTGATCAAAATATTTTGATGTCAACCTTCCTTCCACTGCCCCAAACAATAAAGCATCTTTTTATAAGATGAAATTAAGGAAGGACTACACCTACACAAAAAAGAATGGAGGAAAGTTCCATGAATTTGAGGTTTCAGAATTCCCCAAACCAAGAGCGGTATCTTTGATGGGGCTAGGCTGAGACCCGGACAGAGTATGAGTGTGTGCAGGTTGCATCCCTGAGTATGGGCCCCTGAGTATGACAGCTGCATGACTCATTCAACTGTCTTGCCAGTTTCTACACTGGGTTGACTGGGCAAAATTCAGAAGGGAAAAGCTCCTATTTCATTCCTTTCTCCCTGACTTGATAGCCACCTCTTTTCACTTATCTCCTGAATTTTTCTTGTTGTATTTAATAACATCCCAATGGAATGTCTTCCACATACTGCTTTATGGTTCTTCAAGTAATTACTAAAAGACATAAGACTTAATTGTTCTTTAACATCCCATTTTATCTAAGAAGGGACTGGGAGGGAAGACATGTGTCCACTTTGCTCACTAACATACATGTAGTGTCCAGTGTTGTTCCTGGTGCAAAGTAGTTACTCCAAGAATGTAAGTTGAATGATTCATTACAGTTTTAGGATTGCTAGAAGCACAACCCTGCAGGACATTCTGGTTATTTAAGAAGAATCCGTTATGATTGGTCAGAGTCCAGGCCAAACTGAACACCACC
The DNA here is from genome assembly GCA_008086735.1 of Cheirogaleus medius. NCBI lineage: Eukaryota > Metazoa > Chordata > Mammalia > Primates > Cheirogaleidae > Cheirogaleus > Cheirogaleus medius. The sequence continues at coordinate 77,519,378 of VBSM01000361.1, forward strand.
CAGATCAAAGCAATTTTTGCTGTAGAATGAGAGAGTAATCAATCTGCAGATAATTATCCAGTGTTGACATTCTGTTCAAAGCTGTTTCAGGCTTCTTGGGGATAAAAAGGAAGAAGTAAGATGAGACAAAATAATCACGCAGAAAACAATTAGAACAAGCAAGTACACCCACATTTATATGACCCTTCAAAGCGTTCTGTGTAGGTTAGCTCACTCACCAAAATAAACACGTATGTTAGGATTACAGTCACCTCTGTATAGATGAAGAAACAGAGACACAGAGAAATCAAGTGATTTTCACAAAGCTATTCATTGAAAGAGTTTCAATTTTATATTAAGTTTATTGACTCCCAGTCAGAAAGTAAACTTTGTGACTCTCATTACAGATGGTCTCTGACTTAGGTTGGTTAAGGATTTCTCCACTTGTGTTTATTGGGATGTAACCCCATCATAAGTTGAGGAGCATCTGTATAAGGGTAAAACTACGTCACCTTATTATATAGGTACAGGTACCTCTATAGCAATAACCTAGGTTTCATAAAGATATAGACTCTTAATAAGAATCATAATTGTCCATACCCTTCAAATTCAATATCAGCCTACATGTCCTTTAAGTGGTTCTCAAACTTCATTATTCTTAATCCTGGTAACTGCATTTTGTTTTTGTTTTGTTTATTTATTTCCTTTCATATCTAGGCCTATAGAATCCTGGTAACTGCATTTTAACAAACCTCTCAGGTGATTACATTTCAAAGATCTACTGAAGACAGGCAGAGGAACTGGTCTAGGTGATAAACAAAAACATAGGCTTCCCCTAGAGTGTCCCTTCAGGTAGATTTCTAGATGGGAACTGGACGGACAGCTGGAAGATCTGGATTCCTGAGCTAAATGAGCAAGAGACAAATTTCCAACCGAAATGAGCAAATTTAATCTTTTATTTCACTAACAATAAAGAAGTGCACACTAAAACAACAATGGGACACTATTTTTCTCCTACCAAGTTAGCTGGGGTAATTTTTTTAAATGAATAACTTGTTCTGGTTAATGAAATACACACTGTTCTAGACTTCTGGTATTCATAGAATTTAGTATGAGGCTATTAGAAAGCAATATATCAGTTTGTATTTTTAAAAGTATACTTTTGAATCTAAAATACATATTTCTGGTAAGAAACAGAAAAGTCTTAATGGTGATTGTCTTTACATGGTGAAATCATGGATTATTTCTCCTCCTTTTTTCTATTTTATAAATTTTTAATGAAAAAAGAGAGGGAGATCTAGTCTCTAGCAATTAAACATCATGACTTTGGGCAAGTTATTTTGAGTAATGTTTTTATTTGTAAGATAACGCAGTGGTGTTTTTAACCCTTTTGGCTCATTTTCTTTTTGAATATCTAATATAAACCGTGAACTGCACAGAAAAATGTATATACTCACAAAGACAAAAAATTTTGTGCAACTTTATTGTTTTCACAGAACCTCTGAAGTCCATCCCAAGGATCCCAGATTAAGAATTGATAATCTTAAAGGCTAATTCCAGCTCTTATTATATAAGTACAAGGTAGAATGCACTTGAATTTCTGTAAGCAAGAGATTATCTCCATCCTCATTAAGGATTAAGGAAAGCATCAACCTACTTATCATATCTATAACTATGGCAGATGCTGCAAGCTATATAAATATTATTTGTAGGCTAGTATTTTAAATTATATTTGAAATTTCAATATATTCATTAGCCTCTTTCAAGTTGTAGGAAACAGAAAGCTCACCCTCTTAATGGGGATAATAAGAAAAAAATTCAAAATCAATTAAGCAAACTGTCTCAGTAGTTATTCAGCTCCACTTGGCCACCATTCAGGATCCACAATAATTCAGTAGTTAAGAACACAGTGGCACTGGTGACCTAACAGCCACTGCAATAAACTTCCATGCTAGAGCTGAATTTTTCTGATCTCTGTTTTTCTCTTAATTTCTTCTTCCAACTCTACTACTAACCAATTCCCTCTCTTATGTAATACACAAGAAGAGAGAATCTGATTAGATAAACCAATTGCTATCTGGCATGTGGTACCATGTTGGATAGAGCTCTGTCAACAGGTGCTGATGGACAGCTGACCGGACCGTGGATGGCTGCCTTTGAGTCAAATGAACTTCTCTAAAGCAAACAGGGATGTCCATATTATAGAGTTCACCGCATACAAAGCATGGTGACCTATGTAAAAGACATCCCACAAAAAGGGCTGAAGTAAGGAACAGTATCCAGAAAACTCAAAAACAGCCAGAGTAATCCGCAGGCCTCTGTTGTATTTGCTGCTGGTAAACTCTTAGTAAGACAAATGTTGGCAAAACAAGTTCAGATATAAGCACCACTGAAATGAGTATGATCACATTGGTTACTAGGATTGGAGTAGTTCTAGGAGGTAGGGTGATGTGAAATTGCAACACTCAATGGTAGAAAGTGAAGAGAAAATTTTCAAAGAACTTAAGTATTTTTCACAAAGTCTCATAAGGGCAAGTACATTCTCCTATACAACCACAAAACTATTATCACGTACAAGAAATTTTACCTGGATCTACAATATTATTTGTATAGAGTCCATATTCCAATTTCCCCAATTGTTCTCAAAATCAGAATCCTAGAATCAATCAAATTTTCAGACATTACGTTTGGTTGTCATATCTCTTTAGTATCATACTCTAAATATGTCTGATGTTTTCCCAATGATTAGATTCTTCAAGGAAGAATTCTACAAATTCTGTATTTCCCATTGTATCTCATGAGGAGACACATAATCAGACTTTGTGTCATTATTAGTGATGGTCAGTTTGATCTCTTGGTAAAAGTGATATCTGCCAGATCTCTCTATGTTAACTGTACTGTGTATCCTTTGTAATTAATTAGTAATCTGTGAGGTCGTACTTGAGACTATGTAAATAGCCTGTCCCCCCACAACTTTTCCCCAATTTTTTTAGCATCCATTGACATATATAGTTTGAATCAATTATTTACATTGGTCTTGTAGACTGATGACTTTATCATTTTGTTTTTTATTCTACATTTTAGTAGGCATTTTTCCATAAAGAAATTTCCTTTATTACCCTTGAACTGATGTATAAATTTATGCATTTATATTTATTATTTATTCATGATAACTGATGGTCTTTCTTATTTTCTATGTGTCATAATTCATTAATAGGATTCCTGTTGATGCTAAAATTATCCCAAGTTTGACCGGTTTTAGCACCTACAAGGCACCTAGCTGCCTGTGTTCTTTCTACATGTCCCCATCTTTTTTTGTACTTCCTTGATTTCTAACATTCCATTGAGATATTACCTTTTCATTACTATATTTTCACATATACTTTTGTCTGTTTTTAAGCATTTTATTCCCTTCCATTGATCCTTCTATCTATTCATGAATCAATAATTCTATACTGTTTTAATTATAGAAACTTTATAACATGTTTTAATATCTGAGAAGGCATTTTTTAAGAGGTTAGAGCTCATGTTAAGTGTTCGTACCACACGCATGCACACAAAACCATCAAAGAGGCACAAGAAAACTTTTGGAGATGATGAATATGTCTGTTACCTTGATTATGGCGATGGCTTCACAGGTGTTTGCATACGTCCAAACTTATAAACTTGTATATAATAAATATGTGTAATTTTTGTATATCAATTTACTCCTCAATAAAACTGATTTAAAAACACCTCATAAGGCTACTTACCTCTCATTTTTCTTTCTTTCTTTTTTGTTTGTAAAATTCTCATGGCTATTTTATGTTTATTTTTCCCTATAAACTTCAAAATCTACTTGACTAGCTCCATAAATCAACTTTGTTATTTTTATTGTGGTTATGCTAAATTTATTGTTAAGATGGAAATAAATGATAGCTTTATAATGTTTAGTCATGCTATGCAAAACCAAGGAAAGTCTCCAAACTTATTCAAGTATACTTTTGTATCTTTCTATATGTTAATTTTTCCTCATATAGATTTTACACACTGTCTGTTACATTATTAAATAAATTCTCCTTTTGCTACTAATGTAACTATAGTTTTATCTTCCATGACACTATCTAACTAGCTATTGTTTGTGTATAGAAATGCTTCTGATTTTTGTATTTTAATGTAATAGTCTATTATCTTACTTTCTAATTGTTTGGTAGTGTTTTCATTGAGTCTCTTGAATTTTCCAGGTATACTGCAATATCACCTGTAAATAGATATAGTTTAACTTCTTCTATTTCAATTCTTTTGTTTATTCTGGTCTGAATGAATTGACTAGTACCTGTAATATATTCTTAAATAGCAGTGAAGTTAGTGGATATCTTTGCCTTGTTCTTGGCCTTTCTATGAATGCCTCTAGTATTCCCCAGTAAGTAATATACCAGCTTTAAGACTGTAATGTGTGTGTGCATGTTGTAGATGTATATTAACACTAAAGAAGAAATCATCAGTTCCTATTTTATTTAGTGTTTTAATCAGAAATAGTTGTCAATTTTTATCAAAGGTAGTTTTAGCATCTATGAAGATGATCATATGATTTTTCTATTTAGATTTACAAACATGGTAATCTATGTTAGTAAATAACCTATTTTTGAATCATCTTTACATTTTTTAAATAAATGTCACTTGGTCATGATGTTTTATTTTTATGACGAGCTTTTGGGTTCTGTTTGCTAATATGTTATTTTGATTTTTACCTCCATATTCATAAGTGAGGTTGATCTGTAGTTTATGTTTTGTATTATCTTTATATGGTTTAGGTGACAATGTAATTCTTATTTCATAAAAATATCCTGTGGCTTTTCTTCTTTTTCTATACTCAGAAATGATTTAAGTAGCATTCAGAGTATATGATCTTTGAAGACTTAGGAGAATTCCTCTGTGAAATCTGGGCCTAGTCCTTTTATAATAATTTTCTCTGCTTACTCTGTGAAAATTGGAAGCTTATGTGGTTTTGCAAAGCAGAATGTTCCCGTTGCCTACAATAGCTTTACTCTTTTTTGCAGAGCAAATAGTTGTACATTCTCAAAGACTAGCTCATATGTCATCTTCCTATCCCATCCCTACTATAATAGCACCCCCACTCTCCTAATCTCTCCCCTCTTTTGTTCTAAGATACAGGTCTCTCTCTGTCACCCAGGCTGGAGTGCAATGGTGACTCCCAAATCTATGGGACTACAGACATGAGCCACCATGCCTAGCTCCTCCACTCCTGCTTTTTTTTTCTTTTTCTTTTTTCTTTTATGGCATTATATATATGTCTTACAGATCTGACCACATTGGTGTTGTAGCGTATTTATTTATGGAGGATGCTCATTTCTCCAGCCTCTCAGAGACAAAAACACTGATTTAATCATATTTAATTCTTCAGACCCCAAAATACTGGTTAGCCCTTTGTAGGTATTTAATTAATACATTTTGAATAATAATGATGGAAGGAAGGAAAAAACTAATGAAAGACACCTCCAGTGGGAATCCCTGTTAATAAAGAATGTGGACTCAAATCAGATACACTGGGGTTTCTCTCCCAGTTCCTCACTGACAAGTGTATGGCATTGGCTGGTTACTTTCTGAGTTTCGTTCTATAGGTAAAATTTCATAGGGGTTTTGTGTTCAGAACATGTTGGGAAATTTCTAGCCTTAAGTACCACAGGTGCTCAACAGATAACACTTTTCCTCCCAGTTCTCCCTGTGGGAAAGCCTGCTTTTTAGATCTTTGGACAAGTCCTACAGAAATCACAAGATAATGGCTCTCTCACCTGTAGGATCACAGCACAGCGTCTAGCCTACCAATAGTAGTTCCCTTTGAAATTGACCTGAGTAGATGAAATTCTCTAGTTCGGGTGAATGCCTCGAAGAAAATGCAGAAATATTTTGTGCATCTGAGATTTTTACACATAGAGGCAAGTTTATATTAGTTTACTGTAGTTAGGAAACATGTATTCTACTGGAGTAGAATATATTATATTCTGAACAACAATTTAGCAGTCCTCATACCTGGGCTTTCTTCCCAGTTCTTGTGCTATTTCCCCAGACAGAAAATTAATTAAATGGCCTTTGGCCATAACTCTTTCCTTTGAGTCAGCTTTTCTTTCATTTAAAGTGTAGAGATAGGGGGATTTAATTAGCCCACTGCCTGGCACATCGCATGCACTCAATAAATGTTTGTTGAGTCTTAGACTTATCTTTAGATGAAGGTCACTTTTGCTATTACTATTAATTTATGAGCATATCAGTAATTCTTGTGCTGATAATACTGACAATGAACAAGGACTTAAAAGGAGTGTTAACGAATAACCTACAGGGATGTATCATGAGAATTCAGATTCTCAACAACTCACCTATTTGGGACATATTCACTATTGGTCTAATGTTCTAAGGTTGTGATTCTACATATAAAGCTCTGGGATTTCAGAATACTGAAGGACTGCAGCAACTATCCGGATATTTCCGCTACGATGAGTGTGTGTGTGTGTACGTGTGTGTGTATGTGTGTGTTTAAGCCCAGACTAAATATAGAGTCCCCATTCTTTGTGTAAGCTACTTAAGAGAAAGGATGTTATCTTTTAATTTGTATCTCTCCAGCAGGAGTTACTATTGCTAGTTCAATCCCAAAACTATATATAAATTATGAACAGTTTAAAATCCTCTTAAAAATAAAGTTTTTAAAAAATATCTTCCCTGAAATAATGTTTTTACTGATTCTTCCTTGACAATTTTTCTTAGCTATTGCCACGCTCAACGTTTCTTATTGATGACATCTGTGGTGATGATGGTAATGCACGGGAAAGCTTCAGGAAATACATACAGTGCCGATATTTTACTAAAATGAATGTAGCACTAATTCGTAATCGTAATTTAATTTTTAAGTAAAAATCTGAGTTTCCAGTGTCATTCCCTTAAGGCTGGCTTGTTACAGGCCCAAAGCCTGTGTGAATTTACACAGCTGCTTTGAGGCTTTGCATATTTCCTTGTTTTAGGTCCTTTGATTTTTTTTTAAAAAAGGGGTATTTTTACACTGAAATAAAACACAACTATTAACACTAGCCTCAGGGGGAAAAGAAACTAACAAACCTACAGCTTAAAATGTTTTACTACTCTGCCTTTAAAATCGTGCACACTCTTTAGAAGTTACAAAAATAAAAGCCATCCCCTGCAAAAAAAAAAAAAAGATTGAGAATAAATTGTCATGATTTCAGAAAACCACAGGAGAAGTGCAGGTGTTAATACTAGAGAGCTTACTTCTCTAGTGAAATGGTACCTCCGAAACAGCCACTATTTAAACGTTTTAGAATCCTTTCTTGGGCATGGGCGCCTCTACATTGCCACATTACCACAAGATGCAAGCAGTGCGGCAGAATGTTTTCTGTAGGGTATCCAGCCAAAAGTGAAACAAGTTGCCCACTGACAAAGAGGCCATTTATAGAACATATTCATTTACGCTAGTGCTAGGCAGCCACTGAAAAGCAATGCAAAGAAGAAATTTCTTTTTACCTTACTTGGAGCAACTCTGACCTGGAGAGCCATGTACACATCCTACGTCAAGGAGGTGATGAAAGCCCCACTCCTTTATATCGAGGACATCTGGAAGAAGAGACAATTGTCACTGTGAGCTTTTCAATTACTCCTGGAGACTAAGTGTGAGACGCGGTAGTGCAGGATAATTGGATTACACAAAACGAGACAGAAGCCATCTGTGAGCCATGCGTAAGCTACTGAGTGCCAAAATGAACATCCTTATTAGACGACAGTTCTCATACCATTTGTAGTTCGGTCAGATTTGAAAGACGAGTTGATTGTTTTAAGACAGTGCTGCAAGTAGGCAGGGTCTTGGAGCTCTCCCTGGCTGTATGAGTAATTACTGTCTCATACTTAAATTAGAAGCATGGGTTTTTGGTTAGGAGGTCTTGAGATCGTTTCCAAAGGATGCTGCTGCATTCATGGGGAAGCAAGGCCTGGCCTCTCTGTTTTGCTAGCAAGGGCCACAGACTTCTGGAGAAAGAAATCATTAATCCCTTTCACGTCATGGCAAAGAAATATAAAAATTCTGGCTTTCACTTACAAAGCCAAAGTGTTCCTATGCTCTAAAATAATGGCCACGATACAGTCAGTGAAATGTCTTCAAGAACTGCCAGGATGTGGGATTAGAGCTCTATGTCTCTCTGTGTCCCAAGGCTCCAGAACCAATCCTTCATTTACCACAAGTCATCACCTCGTCTTTTGATTGGCGGCAATTTTCGATGGGAATGTAGCTGTGTTCTGTAATCCTTTTCCCATTGCCGCATCGTAACCTCCATAAAGAACACATTCTGCAATGCATGCCCCATACATACAGGCATGGGTATGGTAAAGGTGCAAAGAGTGTCTTCAGCAAGTTCAGGGTTTGAGAGTTTTCATTTAGATATGCTATTAAATTTGGAATTCATAATGCATATTAATAATGTCATCAAAACTGCAAGGGGGTTTCAGCCTAGGTCAGGGTACTTGCCACATAGTAGCCAATTATTGAGACAAGAAGGATTGCCAAGGAAGAAAGGAATTTTTGATATGAAAGACATCTTGTTGTGAGAATGGGAGAAGCAGCCTCAAATCCATCTCCCCTACTATTGGAGCCTATGGGGCCTTTTAAGGTGGGGCTACATACATTGGGGCAGATTGTGGGGGTGGCCAATCTTGGTGTCAGGAAGTCTGCCCAGGGGCCTTCAAAATCTCAGCTCCTTGTCAGGCAGAAATTTCGTCTTTCCTGGGAATCAACTCAGAAAGGTTAAGTAGGTAAGGGTTCTGGTCATCAAGCCTTACTGGCCTGAGAGTGTAAAATGTGACGGAGAGAATTATATAATGATAAACATATAGAAGGCCATTCAAATTTGTTCATAGAGCTGGGTTACAATAACACTATCAATGGTCTTTTATTAATATACTTTAGAAGACTCCTTTAATGTGTGGTTGCCCTGTTCTCTGTTTATAAGTTCTTGCAGAAAAGGGCTCTTCTGCCTGCCAGTAACTTTGTAGCAGCTCCTAGTGTCTGCTTCAAATTTTGGTATATGGTGGACCCTCAGTAAATGTTGACTGTCCAAATTTCATGCATTGCCTTGCTCGTAGCGGCAATGGGTCGGCCTTTCTCCCTAAAGAAGGCAGGTAGAGCTCCCTGGGAGTCACAGCCCAGCACAGAGCAAAGGACTTGTGCCTTATTTGCTCTATTCCCAACACACAGAGAGGGCTTTGTGTATAACTCAGATTCCTTTTGAATTATTCAGTTAAATAGTAACTACCCAAAACCCATCCTCTCAGGAAGTTGGCACTATACATTGAGAGCCAATACAAATTTTATTCCATCAACTCTACTGGATAAAATATTGAAAAGTCCTAGTTTTCCATAATTATACTGGAAAAATTAGGTGGCCAATAGAGTATATTGGGTGGAGTGTGTGTGTGTGTGTGTGTTTATATCTATGATAACCATCCTTTTTCACTATTACTATGATCTATTGTGAGAGTAGGGCATGATGCTCACACACACACATACATGTATGCATTTTATATGTATATGTGTATATATATATCTCATACATATATGTATTTGTACAGTAAACCAATATATTAGTTAAGGAATAAAATACATAAAAATCTTCACATTTTTTACTTCTGAACTGTGCTCCTTGACTTTCATCATGTTTTAAAGTATTTTCAGTCCCTTTGTATAATTTATACCCAGAGTTGTTCTTTTTTTAAAACCTAACCTTAGCTACTTCCTTCATGGTAGAGACATTTAGAAACTACAAGTTATTAAAGAAATATTTTCAACATAATAGTACATCATTTAGAATGTCTTCCTGATAAAATCAAAGGAGCAAATGAGTTCAGATCCACAATTACTAATCCTAAATCTTTGGGTTCAGATATATTTCCAATTTCAGAAAATTTTGAATTTTAGTCAGATAATAGGATCCATATAAATATATAATGTGCCCAAAGGGTCTAAACTTTAGTCCTGTATGCAAACATTATTTCAGCAACCAAATGTATGAATATTTACTACAAGTAGGATAAATAAAAGCTAAATAATTTTGTCAATTTGGTTTTGCAAGCAAATTCATTGAGGTTAAGTTAGGTAATATTCTGCCACCAAGGGTTATAAAAATAGTTTTCGCAGCTCTTTAGATTTTTGGGTTCACAGATAAGGAACTGTGGACAAGCACAGATTTAATCATAAGAATCTACAGATTGGTGTTGATGACAGAACTCCTGAATTAAATTTAGCCTAAAGCTGCTTCTGTACGGTGCAAACTGCAACCTAATTTAGTGTGTAAACAAAGTACAAACTAACATAAGAGTATATTTTATGGTCTTATGGTCTCACCCTGTTGCCCAGGCTGGAGTGCAATGGCGCAATCATAGCTCACTGTAATATCAAACTCCTGGGCTCAAGTGATCATCCCACCTCAGCCTCCTGAGTGGCTGGGACTACAAGTCTGTGCCACTGTGCCAGGCCAAGAGTATATTCTTGTAACAAGTAGTTGAGCCTCAGCCAATCACAGTAGCCAAGCTGCTGCCAACTGATCAGAGCATGTCCATATTAAGCAAATGCTGAGCTGTAACCAATCAAGCTGTTTTTAGGCTGGGCACAGTGATTCACATCTGCAATCCCAGCACTTTGGTGGGGCTAAGGTGGGAGGATCACTTGAGGCCAGGAGTTCAAGACCAGCCTGGGCAACATAGTAAGACCCCATTTCTACAAAAAAACAAAATTAGCCAGGCGTAGTGGTACATGCCTGTAGACTTAGCTACTTGGAAGGCTGAGGTGGTATGATCACTTAAGCCTAGGAGTTCGAGGATACAGTGAGCTATGATCTACCACTGAACTCCAGCCTGGGAAACAGAGCAAGACCCCATTTCTTAAAAAAAAGAAAGAAAACCTGTTTTTGTGTGTCATTTCTTTTTTCTGTCTATAAATACTGCCTGCCCACATTGTTGGGTGGAGCTCTCTGAACCTCTCCCAGTTCTGAGGAATGCCCAATTCGTGAATTGTTTTATGCTCAAATAAACTCTGCTAAATTTAATTTGTCTAAAATATTTAACACTTCAAATACAATATTTAATGCTATGGTAAAGATAAAGATGCTGCTTTAACAAAGTCAAATTACCTACAAGAAATAAAGAAGTAAAATTTCTTTGCCCCAGTGCCAGAATGAAATGAAACAGATTTCCCCTAATGCTTTTTGCTCCTTCTATTATAGCTGGCTTTGCTTTGGAAGCCTGGTGGTGTATATTTTTAGTTTTACTGATTCTCTCTAACCCATTTCTCCCTTTCAGGGCCTTGTACCACATCTGTTATTCACTGCTTTTTTGAAATTAAAATATTCTACAGGACATCACTAAATCATAAAAAAAATTAAGAACAAACAGACTCTATTTTATTTTGGGGAGCCTTGGAAATAATGATCAAAGTTGGGGTAATTTTTTTTCCTGTTTACAGCCTTAATGGAATTTCCTTTAGCTTTAGGCCTGCATTAAAGAGAAGATACATGTATGTACACACAAGCACACACTGATTCCACTGTCTCAGATTTGTTCAGTAATAAATTATGTTGTGAAAGATAAAGGCACAATAAGGGCAGTGCCCTAACTGTTAGTGGCACAGCATCAGTTGGCACAGATGACTAGTTATGAATATCCAAACCCTTATTAGGTAGGAGTTTTCACACTCCCTCCCATAAACCTAAACCAGGGCTACTAATGACTGCAAATGTGGACACTTGAGTTTCAGCATCTCATTTTACCTACTTTAAGTCAGTTGACCATGTGCCGTGTCTTATCCTAGGCATTACAGAGTGAAAGAGCATTAAGAAGATATAGAAAAGAGCTGGTGAGTATCTACATTGCACCAGCTTGAAATAAAGTTGGGAAAGAAACATGCAAGTTGGAGCAAATTCAATACAGGGATGACTGAGTAAAAATAAATATTAAATCATAAAGTTAGAGTATTAATTCAAAGAATGTGAATTGGATTTCAATAAGAAGAGAATATAGAGTGGTGGGGAGGGGAGAGAGGGCATTCAGATAAGGGAAGCACAGAGTACAAAGAAAGTGAGAACAAGCCAATGAGATCTGCTTGGCTAGAAATTGAGGAATAAGGCTGGCGCAGGGGGGAAGTGTTGCTTGGCGGAGGACTGAAAGGACAAAAGGAGCACTGTATTTTGATTCAAAATAAAATAGCACTGTTCTTGAGCAGCAACATCAGAGACAAAATCAGCATATAAAAGTTATTTTAACAGCAATATAGGGTTAAAGACTACAAAGAGGATATAGGTTGGTTTATTGGAGAAAGCTTGAATTTGGTTTTGTGGAGATTTTTAAGAACACCTTGGTTACAAAATAGGCAGCCTTCTTGCTGAAGGAATGAAAAAAAAGGCAAAATAAAAAAACAAAAATGACTTCGAGATATTTTAAAATTTTTAATTTAATTTTTTTGCTCTGAGCCAATTATCTTGGGAGTGCAGTGATGTCATCATAGCTTGCTACAACCTCAAACTCCTGGGCTCAAGTGATCTTCCTGCCTCAGCCTCCAGAGTAGCTGGGACTACAGGTGTGCACCATGCCCAGCTAATATATATATATATATTTTTTTTTTCTTTTTTTTCTTTTTTGTATTTTAGGTAGAGATGGGAGTCTTGGTCTTGCTCAGGCTGGTCTCCAACTCCAGCTCAAGCAATCCTCCCACCTTGGCCTCCCAAAATGGTAGTATTACAGGCGTGAGCCACAGTGCCCGGCTGACTTTAGATTTTGATGCCAACAAATTAAGGTAATTGTAGCCCTATTGATAAGAATAAAGTACGAAAATAGGAAAAGAGAAGCAAACTTTTCGGTTAAACACATCAAGTTTCAGGGCCAGTTCATTCTTCAGCAGGCGTCAGAGTCACCTGGAGAGTCACCTCCAGAGTTTCTGACTCAACAGGTCTGGAGTGGACTTAGTGTTCACATTTCCGAGTACCACGTTTTGATAGCCACTTATTTAAATTACGTCCTCTAGGACAATTAATGATAGTAGAGGTGGGAATGTGGGTCTGAGCCAACAATATAAGTGTGAGAATTACCCATAGCCAGGTCACTGCTGAAAACTATGTTGTGGAAATTTCTGATTTCCAGCACTTTTCATCAGTTTGGTACCTTCTATCATCCGTTTCCTTAATTATATGCTGGCATTAAAGTGAAATAAATGTTCAGTCTCTGGCAGTTGGGAATAAAAGGTACCGGAAGTTGAAGAAATAAAAACATTCTGAAAATAGACAATGAGTGTATAAGGAAAGATCAGAGCATAGCTTTTGAAGGGTGCAACAGAAAGAGATTCAGGAGGGAATTGCAATCAGGCATTATGTGGCAGTGGGGAAAAGGACCTCTAGGTATTTGACAATTTACTCTAGAAATTTTATTCTCACTCTCTGTGAAGATGCAAAAAGGTGGAAATGTAAAAGGAAAAGTTAATAAGTCTACTTTGTATTTTAATTATTGTCAAGTACCCAGGTGCTTAAGTGAAGAGTTTCATGTACATATAAATTACTTCTGTGCCCTAGCATATTTGTAGAAATCTAAATGAGATGTTGTTCCATTTAAAATTTAAATAACTCCCTTGAGAAAGTGCCAACCAGACTGCTTCAACTAGAAGCCAATGCATAAACATGTATTTGCTATTTACTTGTTAATGTGTTCAGTATCTTGACGCATTTGGGGTTTTTTGCATGAAACCTCAAGTCCTCTGTAATGTGATTTGATGACCCTAAAATGATGTTTAAAAAAGTAAACAAACAATATTGTGGTAGATGCAGAGGAGAACACCATTTATAGAAAGACTTTTGTTCCCCTTTCAGAGACAATGGTTACAAAAGGGTTCAGACGTGCGTCGACTGGCACTTTTGACAAAATGGCAGGTCTGGATCCCCTACGGCAACTTTTTTTCAGTGGTGACTCAGTGGAGGGACGTTCGCCTGAGACTCCAGAGCGCTGAGGGCGATTAAGGGGTGAACTTGGCTCTGCTCGGCAGGCTCCAGCTCACTGAGTCAGCTTGGCTCTGGCAGAGCCGCTGCTCGCAGACACGTGTGGCCACTTCACATGCTCCCTCTCTGTCCTGACGGGAACTTACCTCTTACAAGAAAGGTTTGAAGTTAAAGTGAGGGTGGGAAGAAGTTCAAGTCATTGTTAATACTTGAAAACACACAGTCTCCACACTCCAATTGGAGAAAAATTCGACTAAAACCAGATTGTATATTTACATGTATATGTAAAATGCCCATAGGGTTTCTTGGACGTAAAATTGTTTTTTGAAAACAACAATATGATGAGTTAATAGTGAATGAATCAGAAACATACGGATTAAATTTTCCCTGAAATTTGCATGGATTTGGAAGTAATAGACAAACAGGGCACTTGGCAAGATGCATTTGGGATTTTACTGAACCAGAAACATTCAAGAAATCATCTGAGGTGCTTTGGTGGACACAAAACTGTGCCAAATTCTTTCATTTCATAAATTGCACTACAATTTAAAAAAAGGAATAAAAATCACCTCTTTGTAATTTAATGAAGACATGGAATACTGCTTGTACGGCAACTCGCAAGCTTCATAGATAAACAGTTTTCTAAGGGATGGGGCTAAGGGCGTTTAAGCACAGATCTATTATAAATCAAACAGGGACTGTAGTTCTATAGACTACAAATGCTCAGTACCCACAGATACGGCAGGAGTATAACCTGATGCTGTCAAGAGAACGTTTTATTTGCTGGACATTTTTCTCCCTCAACTTAAATGAAATTAATGTATTAACTGCCATGTGAGTTGTATTTAACTCATGCTAGTTTTGAGCCCCGGGGCCTCATGAAGCAAAACCTGAGCAAACCCTGCAATTGGTTTGTGAAAATCTTACTTGTTGATGTTCTTATTGTTACAATTAATATTGACAATTTAATTGGATATAACTCACAAAAAACAATTTAAAAAACAAATCTTTCATTAAATTAGAAAGGATCATTTTGTTTTCGAAGTTTTTGTTCTATTTTTGTAATATAATACCGTGGACCCAAAGAAAAAGTTTTGTTTTTTTTTTCTAGTGTGGCAGTCAATGTGTTAAACAAGAACAATAACTAAAACATTACTTTAAGAAAAACACATAGTGAAACTTACTGTATGCATTATTAGTTTGGGTTTTTATTTTAGTAAACAGCAAGTCAATAAGATGATACCCTCGGGGGTGAGATTTGCTCTAGCAAGGACCTCTGGTACTTCTAGTATCAGGTAAGACAGAGCCAGGTTTATACTAACTTTGGTGCTTTAGCAAGTAAAAACAAGCTTCAAGTTTCTTTATAAGCACTCACGAGGTCATTAACAAAATGATTTATGAAGAAAATATATAATTTTTCAAAACCTCAGTTCTATTGTTTTCATTGTACTAAATATTTTTTAGCCCTAGCAAAGATCTTAGTGTCACCTTTTTTTTTTTTTGTTTGCTTTTTTTCTGATGGATCAAAAACTAGCATCCTATTCATAGAGGATTCATATAGGATCCTATTCAATAACTATATCCCTGTAATGGCTTAGAAAATAGCTATGAAGACAGACATTTTCTAAATTGTCACTTTTCAGTGTTTAGTTGAAAAGAGGTAGAGAAGAGGAATGGAATGCTCAGTGAGGGCTTTGATAGGGATGGAGACCAGAAAGTATGATAATCTTTGTAGTAGTTAATCCATGAACCTAAAATTGAAATTTATACCATGGACACAAGCAATAATATCAGAAACTTCAACTTACCTCAGATTTGCCCTTGACCCTGCATCAGGGAAATTCTCTCTTTTTAACTTTGCAGGTGGGTTCTAGCTCCTCAAAAGGAAGGTTCCTGTGAGCATAAGATCTATCATAAGCGCTTTACTTTCTGGCTAATGAGCTAGTGATAAACGAAGGTTTTAAGTGGAATCCAAGAGGAACTGGAAAGTCATTTGTAAAGCAGATCCTTCTAGGTGTGTACATTATTACTTGGGCAAACTAAATTAGCTGTATAAATACCATTTGAAATGTCTGAAAGTCAGTCCGTCTGACTTCTTACCTCTGGCAATATCGTGTCGTATGCAGGGGAGACCTTGGAGAGGACAAACAGCAATGTGAAAGTGGGTGGATTTATTCAGAAGCTGGTAAGAGAGACCCAAGATACTAATGCTGAATTTCGGCAAATCTTTAGAGAAAATATCATATCCATCTGAAGGGATAGGCCTACATGTTTGCAGGGAGGAGGTCCTGAGACTTCTGTGAATGCCCAAATTTGTGAATTCCACTGTAATATAATATTTTCCTACAAAGCAAAAGCAAAAACACAAGTGAACATCTATGCCCCTCTTCAGACTCATAATGATTTATCTTGCTCACTTATAAGTACATTTTTTACTGGCTCTGGTACTTGCTGTAGCAGTTTTACAATCTGCTTTTACTTACACAGGAGAGCTCAGTTGACTCATAGAGCAGAGCCAATGTAAAACTTTTCAATAAATCAGAGATTTCTATTTTTCTGGCTAAAAGCCATTAATTTCTTATGCCAGTTACTTCATCTTCACGTCCATCTTTGGCCTTTAAAAATGTCTTGCAGCTAGGCATGGTGGCTCACACCTGTAATCCCAGCACTTTGAGAGACTGAGGCAGGAGGATCACTTGAGGCCAGGAGTTCAAGACCAGCCTGGACAACATAGTGAGACCTCATGTCTACAAAAAATAAAAATTAGCCGGACATGGTGGCATGTGCCTCTAGTCCTAGCTACTCAGGAGGCTAAGCCAGGAGGATCACTTGAGCCCAGGAGTTGGAGGTTGTAGTGAGCTGTGATTATGCCACTGTACTCCAGCCCGGACAACAGAGTGGAGCGAGATGCTGTCTCAAAAAAAAAAAAAAAAAGAATTGTCTTTCTTGCCAGGGCCTGTTTTTTAAAATAAGCACAGTTTTGTCCCTTTACCAGATTTCCTGCATGCACCACTTTGGAGAGAGAAAATACACTGCACTGGGCTGTGGCTGCTGAATGAATGAATGGCTGCACTCACACCTTAGTGAGGTGACCGGTTCTTAAGGATGAGCTCCACAGCATATGCAGCTTAAACCTGGGCCTCAGCTTGGATGTTACCTCCTTTGTAGGTGTCTTCCAATACTCTCCCCCACCCCAACTCATTTGCCTTTTTAGCTATTGCTTCTACCTGAGTGTTCCTATGGCATCTTGTACAGTGCCCATCATAGCTCTTGATTTTCTATTGTGACTGCCTGTTTACTTATTTTTATATTCACTAGATTGTAAGCCCTTTGAAGGCAAGTATTGTGTCTGACCTGCTTTGTTCATTTCTATAACTGAAGCACTTAGAAAAGTGCCCAGGACACACACACACACACACACACACACACGGATATATTTGAATACATGTATCATGGGTTACATCCAGATATATTCAGTCCTTTAGTAGAATGCAATATCTACTAAAGGACTATACACATTTGAAAGCATGAAAACATGAACAGTATCAAGAATGTGCAAAAGTAGAACAATAGACTTAAACGTGATAGATTTCCAGATCAGGGAGATTAAATTTTTTTTTTTAATTTAAAAGTATCTTTTCCTTTGGAAACAACACATTCCCACATTTTACACAATCTTTAATTTTCTTGTATTCCTCAATATTGAATGTACTGTTGACTGCTTTAGATTTAATTGACAAACAAACTGAAGCTAAAACTTGTTGTCTTCAGCATGCCTATGATATCCATCTTTGTCTCGTGATATCACATTTGTGAACCATGCATTTTATCATTAATACCAAGATTTCATTTTTCCAATTTTTATTGTTTTATAAAATAAGAAGGGAAAGGGCAGTAAAGACGAAAACGAGTGTATAAACAATGCTGTGCAGGCCAGAAGGGGGACGGTGCCAAAAGAGCTGAGGTTTGGCAGGCAGCTCGCCACATGCAATCCATCAAGTTCCTCTGGATCTTCCTCCAAAGCATACCTTGCATATAGCAGCTGCTCTCATTCTCTCTTGCTGTCTCATAAGCAAGCTACCCTCATCCCTCCCTGTGCTGCCATCTAGTCTCCTAACAACTCCTGCTTTTATTTTTGCCATCATGTAATACTCCATTTACCACAAAGCAGCCAGAAGGATGGTTTAAATTCTAAGTCAAATAAATCACTGGTTTAAAATCCTCATTGGCTCCTCATTGCTTTTAGAAAAGAGATTCTGGTTTCTTATTCTATCGCACAAAGGCCTCCCTGACTGGGCTGGTCTACCTGTCTGACCTCATCTCGCACACGTTTGTGTGTTCTTCTCCCACCCATCGGCCTTTGTGTGGTTCCAAGTGTGCCAAGCTCTCTCCCATCTCGTGGCCTTGACTCTCTGCTCCTTCTGCCTGTGACATCCTTCCTTTCATCTTCATCCCTTCTTTTGGATTTCAGGCTATCTGTCCTCTAAAACAGCCATTCACTGACTCTAGCGTATCATCCTCTTTTATATCTCTGCATAGAGTTTACTGCTCTTTAGTAGTTTTTCTCTTTTTTGTTTATCGTCACTTTCCTCACAAGAATGAAGCTCTTTGACAACAGGGGCCTTATGTCTTCTGGGGGGAGTTGAAGCTCTCAGTTAATGGATAGTCCTTGGATTGTTTTTTATACAAACCAAAAGTTGATTATATCCTTAACAAGAAAATCATGTCAGGAAGATGCTAAATGCTAACAAACTCCCTTTGTGAGTGAGATTCCTTTTTCTCTAAATACGCAGGCTAATTGGGAAGATCAAATGCATTGAAGTACTGCAGAAAGCACTGTTCACATACAAAGTAATGGGAATGGGAACCCAGCACATGACATGCACAAACATTTAACACAGGACCTGACACATATTAGGCACCAAAATTTGTTCATTGGTTCATATGTATATCACTCATCACTCATTCATCCCTTTATTTATTCACTCACTAGATCTAGTTCAATAAACCCAAGGGGAAGTGGTGGATATTAATTATAAATGGGGCATGTCTTCAGAGAGAGGTAAGAGGTAATCCACCAAAGTCTAGAAAAGCTGGACCTACCTGGAGCTTGCTGTTTTGCAGCCTTCTGATGTCAGAGTAATGAAGCCAACGAGGAACTTAAATGGACCAGAATTGAAAACACTCAACTTAGAAACTTTCATAAGAAGAGAACTTTGATAGAAGATTGTTGGATGATTAAGCATGTGCTTGATCTTGGAATCACTACTGATTTTCAGTACCCTTAAAAGTGAGAATCAATCTATAAATTTGCTAAATAAGTATTCATTTAAATATTATTCTGGTTACTATGGCTATGTAACAAATTACCCCAAAACTTGATGGCATAAAATAATGACTTATTATGCTCACAGATTCTAGGACAGCAATTCAAGAGGGGCACTTTTGGTTAGTTCTCACTTAGGGCTCTCTTGTAATTGCAGACAAATTTTGATTAGAGTGACAGTCATCTGAAGGCTTTGACTGAGGTTCAAGGATCACTTCCAAAGTGGCTCCTTCACAGGAGTGGGAAGTTGATCAGGTGCCTCGATTTCCCTCTCCAAGGGGCTGCTTCAGTGCCATCATACTATGATGGCTGGCTTCCCCCAGAATGAGCAGTCCAAGGGATCAGGGTGCTAGGTGCAATACCTTTTACAACCTTGAGATCATACACAGTCTCTTCTGTATTGTCTTGGACACTCTGTGCCAATCCTGATGCATTGACTACAATTAAAATGGGACTATATAGGAGTGTTAATACCGAGGGGTGTGGATCTCTGGGCAACATTTTGGAAGGTAGCTAACACAAATTTCATTAAGTATTAGCATTTTGGGTAGATAATACAATTAGAGGATGCCCAAGGACCAAAAAAGGATTTTCCATGACAAAAATTAAGAAAAACGATTATAGCAATCAGTAATATAGCAGTATGTTTTTAAATAAAAATACATAACTATAGAATATTCATAAGAGAGTATAAAATTGTTTTAATCACAGAAAATTCCAATTATCTTTATAGACGGGATCATTCACTCATCCAAACATTTATTTCACTAAAATTTATCGAATGACTGCTTTACACATGGTTCTGTGAAAGCACTGTGGGAAAAATATAAATTTGCAATCCTCTTTTCAAATGTAACTTAGGCCAATAAAAGTATTGGCTCTTTGACCAAGAAATTACAGAAAGGAACGACTCTCTGCATAGATTGCTGCCTTAAAAAAATAATTCCAAAAAACGTTTTAGAACATTTAGACCCATTTCCTCGTAGTTTTCCACAGTTCCTTCCAGTGCAAACCTACCGTCAGCACCGGGAAGGAGGGGTAGGAGCCTTAAAACTTGATTTAAATAGTCACTAGTTTTAATGTATACCTTGTTTTTTTATTTAAAGACACATATGTGAGCACATACACGTGTGCACACACATACACAGACTTCCCACACGCATATGCACGTTCCTATAAAGTATTGGTTTGGCAATAAGTTGTGCAGCTGATTTTTTATTTTCAGGTTCTTCTCTCTGAAAATCAAGTCCAGATGATCTAAAACAAGCTGACAGTAAGGATGAGAGAACAGGTTTTACCAAATTTAGACTCACTCAAAGCCTCATGAAATCTAAGATTAGAATAAACAAAATTTTCCAGATCATTCCAGGTTTTGCTTTGCCTAGCACTAGGGCGTGCATCTTTCCAGCAATTTAAAAGAAGGAAAAGAAGGAGAAAGAGCAATAGCAGTTCATGAAATAACTTCTGCAACTTTTAGAAAATAAACAGTGTAGGTAAAACAACACTATGATGACTTAATTGTTAACTTTGCACATATCTGTGGAAGAAATTCAGTTACCCTTCAGGGCATGAACAGTTTCAAATGGGTAAGAGTAGGAACATGTTTGGTGAAGTTCTTTTGAGTTTGACCAAGCCTGAAGTATTTGAAACTATCTGGAAATAAATGAGCCTAAACTACCACTGGACTTATAATAGATACTGCGTTATAGAATTGAGCATTTTCAAAATTTATGAAAAGAGCCATTCAATAATACCATTTCAGAGTGCCATGATGCAGACAGGTGTTCCATAAATAAGTCCATAAGATCCGTATTTATATTTCCAGCCTGGTGTTCTTGTGAAATTCAGTCATAATGTCTTTTGAATCTAGCGATTTAACTGAGCACAGTTGAATATAGACAAATTTACATAGACAATTTTGTGCCAACGTAGGATATTTATGTTTGCACATAGCAATGGCATTCTTAGAAAATTTGAAGTTTTGTATAAAAACCCCCATGTGAGATAAGGACTGATATATTAATTACACTAGTTTGAACAAACTGCTGTGATACAAACTGATATAGTTACTTACGGGTTAAAATAATAATGACCTATTGCAGGAAGTGAAACCTAATTACATGAAACCAAACCCACGCAAAACTGAAGCTACTCAGATAAACAAAGTTTCCTCCAAGAAAGCTCTAACGTGCCCTTCTCTAAGACATTAAATGTTTAGTACTATCTGTGAAATTTAAACTTACCAATAAGATAAAGAATGAGTGTCTTTTAAGAAGCTTTTCGTCCCTTCTCTTTTCAATTGCAAGGTCACACGATTTTTTTCTTTATGTCCCCTTACTTTTGGGAGCACATTTATTATGTAAGAAAGTGACTTAGGAGAAAATCTTGTGATTATACACACCACTCCCTTTGTCAGTGTTTATATAAATTTCCATTCACAAGGCTGCTCACCCCAGGGCATTATTTACCCTAACATAAATAGCATTAGTACAATTATCTGGAGAAAGATTCCTACCATTGTTAGTTACTCCAAAGTTTTGCTTTGAATAAATTAGCCACTTATCTCATAGTGATGCGTAAGATGTTCAAGGATTACTGAAAGGAAAAAAAGATTTCTATCAGGCCTTCCCCTTGACCTTATCAATAGAACATTGATGAAACAAAGGCAAACAAAATCAGAACAAAAGAGGCCAAACTGATAACAGGGAAGAGACAGATGGATGGGTCACCATTATCTAGGACAGATACAATGGGAGCAGCATCTGGCCAAGGTGAGCACCCAGACAAGAAATAAACCAAATTTAGTGGTAACCCAAAGTCAGTACTTAGAGATAAAACCAGGAAATGTGTCAAATTTGCTTAGGAAAATTAGGGGAATATGGAAACTTACAAAAAAGAAGATAAAATCTATACATAATTTCACTTATCAGATACTATCCTTGTTAAATTTTAGGCTAATTAATATAATGTTTTTAGTTATTTTTTAAAAATAGATATTATATTTTATAAATTTTTTATTGATACTTCTGTGTGCTATTAACAATTCCATATTTAGAATGGCTGTAGAATACTTAACAGTATAGAAGTATCATTTTATTTAACAAATACCCTATTGCTGGACTTTTACCATTTAGAAGTTTGATCGTAATTGTTGCTGTTGCTTTACTAATTTAAATGATGCTGTGGTGTAAATTTTTAATAGGCTCACACCTATAATCCTCGCACTTTGGGAGGCTGAGGTGGGAAGATCGCTTGAAGCCAGGAGTTCGAGACCAGCCTGGGCAACATAGCAAGACCCTTTCACTACAAAAAGTAAAAAGTAAATTCAACAGACAAGGTAGCATGCAGCTATAGTCCCAGCTACTCGGGAGGCTGAGGTGGGAGGATCACTTGAGTCCAGGAGTTTGAGATTACAGTGAGCTATGACTGAGACACTGCACTCCATCCTGGGCAACAGAGAAAGACACTGTCTCTAATTAAAAAGAAAAAAAAAAAAAGAAGAAGAAGAAAAATGGTCCTGTAGAAAGGTTATCTTGATTGATAACCAGCAATGTAGGACTCTTTTCAAGGCTTTGGTCCCAGCCCTTGCAATCATGCCTTAGTAAGTCTTTTTTTTTTTTTTTTTTTTTTAAGTAAGTCTTAAAGTGTGGTGCCCGAGGCCTGAGATTTGGGAAGCAGAGGGGAAGCCTTGCACGTGCAATTGTGTTTCTTCAGCTTTATCTGCTTATTCTGTATAATCTTATAAGTGGAATACATTACACATAGGAGAATTGTTGGGCAGTGCTAAGTGGCAGAAAGCAGTATGAAATTAAGCTTCATAACTTTTATCTTAAGACTGGGAGAGATTTATTGACTTTCTGAAGGTTATATAAGCAACTCAAGACATGACCTAAGAATAAACTGCAGGCTAGTGACTATTCAGATAATTACTAAACCAATTTTTCTTCCTAATAAAAGTAACTCAGTTTAATTTCTGGGTTAATTTAAAATTAATAAAAGATGTCAGATGAATAGCTCAGAAGGCTCCTACCTTCTTAATCTATGATCCAAACAATAGCACGCTTACTAATAACATCATTCACAAATGAGCTAAAACTGTGTAGTCTCCATGGCCATAACTTAGGACAATGGGAGAATTATATGTGTCTAAGAAATTCACTCAGATCAATTTCCTGAGGCTTCTTAAAACACCCTGATGAATGGAAAACCTCAGCAGGGGTCAGGGGGTACCTAGACAGGCCACGTAAATTGAAATGATTAAATCACTTTGGTCATGTTTAATTATTCTGTGGTCATTTTGCCGCAGATTCTCCTTCTAAATTTACTTTCCGGCTTTCTTAACATATTATATAATTAGGAGGCAGCATAGTTTGGAGGAGCATTTTGGACAGGGAAACCAGGATTCTTGGCTTTCCTACTAACTGAATGACTTAGGATAATTTCCTTAACCTGGTCTGCAGTTAATTTGTCTTGTAATGGCTTATATTTATAACAAGTGAATACCACTAATAAAATATAGCTAGGAGCCAGCTGAGCCTATATGGTAGTTAACATATTTGACTATGGGATCTGATTACAGGTTCAAACTCCAGCTGCATATCACTTAATTATCACATAACTTTGGGAGATTCCTTTTAACCTCTTTGCATATCAGTCTCCTCATCTGTAAAACATGAATAATAATGACAGCATCTACCTCTAAGAGTTCATGTGGGGATTAAATGATACAGTTTTTGCCCTACATATGGGAAGTGCCCACCAAATGTTAGCTGTCAAAAGTATATGCTCATAACAGTGCAGTAGAAATTTATTATATGAGACACTTCAATCAATCTAGAATAGGAATCCTTTGGATTAATGTTTTTATTGCATCTGTTTGAGTACTACGTAGTGTAACTCAGTATCTTCACTAGCAGTAATGGTTTGTTTTTATGTGTCATGGTTAAATTTGCTTCATTTTCTAAATAACTTTTTTCTATTTAGGCCTTCATTTCATCTTTATCTTCTTGTTTCAGACTTGCTTTCAGAAAAACACTGAATTGCTTGTATTAATGTCATGATTTTATTCAATTAACTTTGAAAATATGCTTCCAGTTTCATGAGAGTCTAAAATTGATACCTTGGTTTTTAAGAATTATTTTGAATCACACCAGTCATTCTGTTAAATAAAAATTTAGACTACACAATCAACTATAATGTTGAAATTTGGCATTGTATGCATCTGTCTTGGTCTGCCTCCAAGAGAGGTTAGTTATCAGAGAGGCAGAAAATCCTTGTGCAACATGACTCACCCTAAGGAGGTCCTTCAGTTGTTTCCAGAGGGCAATTGAACTAACAAGCAAGGCTTTAGTATAAAAAGATTTTTTATTAATGCAAAAAAGAATTTTTATTAGTATCCAAAATTTAATATCCCATCTTAAATTACTTCATTTCCCATGTAATAAAAGTAAAATTAAATAAGCAATCAATGTAAATGTAGATATGGTCCCACACAGATTATAATAAGTTGACAGTTGAATAGTTTTTCATGTCAAGAAATATGTTAAAACAATACAAGGCGTAAAAAGACTTCATTATTTGAGCTGAGGAAAGAGTGGCAAGTAATAAACTGGATGCAAAAAGAAATCTATGTAATTATACCAGAGATAAAAAGATAAATCTGTCAAGATCCCAAATTTGTGATATTTTAGGAAGGTGTAGTTTTTCCTGGATTTTATCAACAAAATAAACAAAACCGCTCTTAAAAAAATCAATCCTTCCAGCCCCCATTTTGTTAAAAAAGAATAGATTTTTCTTCAAGATATTGTATGCTCATTTTTGAGAGGGGTTACTGAAGTAGTTGAAATTTATGATTATTACATCATCCAACCTTAATATAAAAAGGAGGTGATTTTATATATCTTTAATTCTCTTTTTATCATACTTGGGATTTATTTTAAATTTCAGATTTAAAACACACAACATAGAGAAATCAGAGCAATAACTAAATTTTAGCATCAAACATTCTGATGAAGATAGCACCTCATCAATTTGAAGTGTTTTCTAAATATGCAAAGTGATTGGAAGACATAAGTTAAAGGAGCATTTCAACCCCAATTTTTGACAGTAAAGTGTTTCTGAATATCATGCAATAAAAAGGACCTTAACTTTAATGTTTTCTCATTAAAGCCTTATATAATTTAAGTTATCAAACTAATTTTGTCCACACTAAATTTTAAAATAAATTGCATTTGAAATTCATATATTGACAGCTAAAGATGAAAAAGAATATGTACGTGGCATATAAATTGCCAAATGCATTATGGGTGGGTATAGAAAAGAAAAATAGAAAATATGATCTTTGTTCTCAAGATAATCTATACACACATGAAATTTATGGTTTAAACCAATTCTCAATAAGAGTAGAAGACGCATTACCATGAAGAAGTTTCAAAATGTTAATTAAGTGGTTTCTTTGAAGGAGAAGCAATGTCTCCATTTCACTATATATTCTAATTCTAATTATGTCTGATCATCCAAAAGCCATGTATTTGGGCCATGTTGTTTTATTGGCCCACGAAATTGTGTTAACTGGGTTTCATTACCTTGCTTTTCACTGAGAGGCATTTCAAGAAATGCCCACATGAATTGCCATTTCTGAAAATACTGCCTCTCGGTGCTCACTTGGCTAACACAGACTTCCTCCAACCTGAGAAAATATATATGCACTGCATATGACAGACAAAAGCTAATATCCTTAACAAACAAAAAGCATTTGATAATCAATTTTTAAAGCTTACTAGAGAAATTGGCAAAAGAGAAAAGGCATAAAAGTCAGCTCTTAGAAGAAAACACCATTGTACAAAAAAAATATAAAAGTATGCTCAATCTCACACTTAATTTTAAAAATGCAAATAGAAATAGTGAAAAAACAAGTCTCAGCTTCCTTCCTCCTCTGTTAATAAATTGACAAACAAAAAGCATTTGGGTATGAGGGAAATAAGCACTCGTACAGACTGCTAATAAGAGAAAAATCGCTGCAAACTCCTATGAAATAATTTGGCATTATTTATCAAATGTTTAAATAATTATTCCTTTTTATTTTGCAACTTTACTGCTAAGCATTTATCCTGAGATTATATTTCACATTTACACAGAGATAGATGATAAATACAGTGATGTTTTTAGTAATAACTTTTATAATAATGAAAAATTGAAAATAACCTAAGTACTTGTACGTACATTAGATTAATAGATTGTGATCATTCATACAAGGGAATATCACTCAGTCATTAAGAAGGATGACATCTATGCATCCACCAAGATTTATATTCATTATGCACACAAACTAGCAGCCCAGCTTAATGAGTAGATTGTAGAGGCTTAGTGCAGACTCTGGAACCATATCTGAGTTTGAAACCTGGCCCTACCACTTACAAATGGGGTTATCCATAGCAAGTATCATAATCTCTGCATGCGTCACTTTGCTTGTCTGTAAAATGGACACAAGAACAGGATGCAGTCAAAGTCATGAAGATTAAATGATACATTATTACAAGATGCTTAGATGAGGGCCTGGCTCATAGAAAGTACTCCAAAAGTTTTTGTGAAATATAATTAAGTATTAGCATGGAAAGTTGTTTAAAGAACATGAAGTAGAAAGTAAACTGATGCAGAACAATATAATTCTATATATGTAAACAAATTATGGAGGTGAGATACATATTTACATAAGTATAAAGCATTTCTGGAAGCCACAAGAAGAAATGTTGGGTTTACCTCTAGGATACGGCAAGGAGGTAGACAATCTCAGAGCCCTTTCGTTTTCACCCTTCTGTACAGTTTGAAGTTCTTTTGTTTTTATTTCATGGGGAAATAGGAAATACGGTAGCAGTAGCAACAGCTCCTGGAAGATTTTATGGGAGGGGAGAAGTTATTTTTCCCTGAGCTCACTAGTGACCTCTGCAGGGTTGTAGGTTTAATGCCACATGCAGGGCTCACATCTTGTGATTCAGCCAACATTCTCTCTCTCTCTCTCTCTCTCTGTCTCTCTCTCTCTCTCTCTCTCTCTGTCTCTCTCTCTCTTTCTCGCACACTCAGGCACACAAACATGTTACAAAATTAGGATCATGTGCTAAGTACAATTTTTGTTTCTATTCTTTTTATTTAATGAAAATTAGGAGTATTTTCTCATTTTTTTAAATTTTCTTTGAAAATATGATTTTAATAACTCTGTAATGCTCTACCACGTACATGTACCACATGCTTTCCTGAAGAGAACCAAATGGGCCAAGTGAAGCAGAGAATGAAGCTAGAGTGTCCTATGAGCTTGACCTATGCAATGTATCTACAACCTTCCTTTTCATTTTTTACTGCTCTGTGACATCTCTCCTCATCATTATAAAAATGCAGGAGACGAGGACCTGGCAAGCTAATTCACTTTAAGTCACAAATTACTGATATAGGGAAAAAATTTTATATTAGTACTGATATGGAAAAAACACCCTGCCTTTTAACAAGGAACAAACCATTAATCCAAAGATTTAATTTTTGATGGTAGATTTTCACTAATGGGCAAGAAGAGTGAGTAGGATAGAAGAGACATTTAGATGTAGTATTTGCAGTTTGGACTCAGTAAATGTTGGCTGAATTGAAATATTTGGAAGCTGGCACAAATAAGTTCCAATATATCGTTCCTTTATTGTTGCAAATTGCTACAGCATACAAACCATAGGAAGTCACCCAAGTCACAATAATAACAGGAAACCACAGAGATTTCTGGAATATAAAATACTAGTTTTCCAATTTTGCCCACTCATGGTTTTTGGCTTTGCTCTAACCTTGGGCAAGTTTACATAATGTGCCTTGCTTTTATCATCTACACCATATGAGCTACCCTAGAGAGAATATTGTGAGAAGTCGATGCTCAAAATATGCAATTCCATGCTTTCATCCTTCACTTGCCACCCCTCACTGGGAAGGATGCATGTCAGAGTAGATAGAACACAACACCCTTGACAGGTCATGTGTGGTTACCCACGCCTGTAATCCTAGCACTCTGGGAGGCCAAGGCGGGAGGATCACTTGAGCTCAGGAGTTCGAGACCAGCCTGAGCAAGAGCAAGGCCCTGTCTCTACTAAAAATACAAAAATTAGCCGGGCATGGTGGCACACGCATGTAATCCCAGGTATTCGGGAAGCTAAGGGAGGAGGATCGCTTGAGACCAGGACTTTAAGGTTGCTGTGAGCTAGGCTGATGCCATGGCACTGGAGCACAGGTGTCAGAGCGAGACTCCGTCTCAAAAACAAAACAAAACAAAACAAACAAACAAACAAACAAAAAAACCACCCTTGACAAAAACATGCATTCAAGTCTTGTCTTTAACACATACCATCTCTAGGTGGGCAACTAATCTTAGCTCACTTTGCCAATCAATAAAAATAAGCTAACATATATAAATTCATGTTTAACTTAATTGAATGTTAATGTCTATTTTGCCTATTGCCTGACACTTTTATTGCCATTGGGGGAAGGAACAGCAAGATAAAAACACATCTAATATTCTTGAGAGCATGAGTTAGCTTCTTTGGTTGCTTTCCATCTTTAA
Source organism: Cheirogaleus medius (assembly GCA_008086735.1). Classification (NCBI taxonomy): domain Eukaryota; kingdom Metazoa; phylum Chordata; class Mammalia; order Primates; family Cheirogaleidae; genus Cheirogaleus; species Cheirogaleus medius. The sequence goes on from VBSM01000361.1 coordinate 77,548,293, forward strand.
TCCTCAAAATAGCTGTCTAAGGTAGATACTTTGTACATAGAGAGATTAAAGCTTAGATGTTGCCTAAATGCACAAGCTTCAGCAGTCGTATAGCTGGAATTAACATTCTAAGTCCTCTATTCGCTGCTGCACACTGCCAGTGTGATCTTGAGAGGTCTGTAGAGGCACATACAAATGAAGCAATGCTATTATCATATTACCAAAAGGTTATAAAACCAAAGTGGCATGAGTCACCAAAATGGGGGTGACTCACCAACATCTCTATTGTGAGAACTTTTTGTTCTGCAAATCTTCCCTCAATATGGAAGGAACTAATTTATGATGAAGTGTTTCATAAAATAAAACCATGATATGTCAATGCCTGTATCATAAATAGCAATGATAGCTGGATTTTTAGGCCTAGATGATTAAGCTCTTAGAGGTATATAAAAAGCATGTAATATATATTTATATAGATATTGCATATATAGAATATATGTAATAGATATATATGTGATGGAGATATGTATATGTGTGTGTATATAAAGGTTATATAGTTGGACTCTAACTTTCTACCTGATCTATTGATAGCAAAGATTGAGTAAAACATTTGAAAAATGGGAACATTCAATTCCTCTTCTTTCACATTGTAAAGTGAGCTGCACACCTTCCAGCTACTCTCCTGGTGAATCATCTTAGAATTATGTCCACTCACATTATTTTGCCTTTCTCATTTGTGTCGTTCCCACAGAAACCAAGCAAGTGAATCTTACACACCTGACTTCTCTTCTCCCTTGAATATAGCCAAATATCTTACCATCCATCCAACACACATTTCTGAACCCCTGTTCTCGCGCCAGTTGCTGTGCCGGGGAGAGCGACCGAGGCACTGTGTGCGCAAAGGCAGCAAGTCACTACTTCTGCTCTCCAGCAACTCACGTTGAATGAGAAGCAGCTCCGTGTGGGTGGTGGCGCTGGTGCGGCTGAGAGGACTGGCAGGGTGGGAGGCTGAAGAAGGACAAGCCCCCCTTCTCTAAAGGTGAAGTAGGGGTCGGGGGGAGCACCAGTAATGCTTCTTTAAGAAAGTGTGAGAAAGCTGAACAGGAAATATAGAGAAGGCATCAGGAAAATGTGAATTTAAAGGATGTCAAGCTACATAGTTTTGTGACATTCTTCAGCTGGCTTTAGATTAAAAACTAACCTCTAAGTTCAGAAAACGAACATGGCATTGAGGCATTTTTCCCACCTTGTCAATGACATCTCCCCGACCTCCCACGCTACTGAAAGTATCAGTCATCTTGCACAGATGGCTTGTCCTGAGTCATGTGGTCATGCCACGCCCCGATGTAAGAGTCACTCCAGCCTCTCACCTGTCCGTGCACCAGCCCTGAGCTCTGCAGTGACAGTGAGGCCCGCCTGTTCCAGGCAGACAGATCGCCTGCCATTTGCTGACCTTGTCACCACTGCTAGTTTGCTTGAATTTCCTATGCACAGGTATAACGAAGATAATAATACCTACCTCACAAGATTTTTTTTTTTTTGGTGATGATTAAAAAATGTACTTAGTAAAGTACTTAACCTAGTGCCTGGCATATGGTAAATGTTTAAAAATCATACTTTATGTTGTTTTGCTTCTACATGCATGTCATTTTTCTCCCTGGTCTATTCCTAATCTCCATGGCTTCTCTTTTTATCTCCTACCTTACCTTCAATTCCTCTCATGTTTAAACTGATTCTTGACTCCCTCACACATGCTCCTTAGCCTGATGCCACCTTCTCCGGGTCCCTACCCTAAAGGGTGTCAGTGTGGGCTGGGTGTGCCTGTTCCCCCATCCTGGTTCTGAACCTGCCCCCAGGCCTGTGAACACCCCTACCCTGGAGTACTCTGTGGCTGATAAAAAAAAGCACAAGTTACATGATGTGAATAATCTGAGCAGAAAGGATGTCTGCGGCGTATTGATGAATGAAGAAGGGGAAGTATAGCTCAGGATGTATGGTACGATATCACTTCTGAAACAAAATTTGTTGTTTAAAAATCTCCATGGTCTAAAATTTTTCAATAAGCATATACTACTTGCAATGGTTAATTTTATGTGTCAACTTGATGGGGCAAAGGAATACCCAGGTAGCTGGCAAAGCATTATTTCTGGGTGTGTCTGGAAGAGCTTGGCATTTGAACTGATGGGCGGGGTAAAGAAGATCTGCCTTCACCAGGGTGGGCAGGCAGCATCCAATTCATGGAGGGCTCAGATCAATACAATGGCAGAGGAAAGGCTGATTTACTCTCTCTGCTGGAGCTGGGAAATCCATCTCCTGCCCCTGGACACCTGTGCTCCTGGTTCTTCAACTCAGGCCAGGATTTACACCGGCCTTCCCAGTTTCCCAACTCCTGTTTTAGACTCAGACTGGGACTTATAACATTGGCTCCCCTCGTTTGGTTCGCAGGCTTTTGGGTTTGGACTTGAACTACACCACCAGCTTTCCTGGGCCTGCAGCTTGCAGAAGGCAGATCCTATGATTTCTCAGTATCCATAATTGCATGAGTCAGTCTCTTACAATAAATCTTATTCTATATGTCTCTTTACATATGTATATCCTATTGGTCCTGTTTCTCAGGAATACACTATTTTTAGCGTGTGTGCGTGTATTTTTAAGGAAATTGGTATAAGCTATAGGTATCTCAGAGACTCTAGGGCAATGAAAAATGTAGTATAAAACAGAAGGATGGCAGTGGGGAGTCTGCCAAACCTAGTGTTTTCCAAAATGGCATGGAAGGCTAATACTGCAGGGTGTTAATGACTTTCTTTTATGGGAACACAGATTGCTTGGTCAAATAAGTCTGAGAAACACTAAGTTAGGTGTAGTCAAACAGATTCTTTTTTTATTTTTTATATTTTTGAGATAGAGTCTTGCTCTGTCACCTGGGCTAGAGTGTGTGGTGTCAGCCTAGCTCACAGCAACCTCAAACTCCTGGACTCAAGTGATCATCCTGCCTCAGCCTCTCGAGTAGCTGGTACTACAGGCATGTGCCATCACACCAAGCTATTTTTTTCTATTTTTAGTAGAGAGGGGGTGTCGCTCTTGTTCAGGCCATCCTCAAACTCCTGACCTCAAGCCATCCCCACCTCGGCCTCCCAGAGTGCTAGAACGATAGGCGCAAGCCACCTCACCCACACGGGTTTATTTCTTTAATGTTAGTTATCTCTGAGGCTTTAATGTGCTCATACTCTCTGTGAGTCTGCAATGTAGACAGTAAACATGTCCTCACGACACCATCTTTTTCTAAGGAGTAATGTCCAGCATCGGTTTTTCGTGGGAGAGAGAACACCCCAAATTTGAGAATTGCTAACCCAAACCAAGTGGGCCAGTTATTTCAGTTATTTCTCTACTTAAAATCTCTGTTCCATTTTATTCTCTCCCTACCAAGTATTTGTATCAAGCTCAAAATGTTGTCCATTTAATAACTGTGTATTCAAAATCTCAATGCTTGGTGAACTTGAAATATAAATAACTTCAGGTCATTTACAATTAACCTAAAACAAAAATTATCCAGCTAAAATAATTATCTCTTATACTTGGAAGAAACATTTCCTTTGCTTAGGAGAAAAAAATTTGTTTTTTTTTAAAAAAACTTTTAAATTTAATTCTTAAATTTGAACAGTCATCATTAATTTGAACCTCACATTTGGAGATTGAGTTGATCATCATCACTGAGTTCTCAGTTTAAGGCACACTATCAGCTAAGCCCCTTCCTGTTAGCTTAGTCATCAATTCATTCCTTCACTTGTTCCCTTTTGTATCCATTGCCTAACTCCACATCTCCCTCCTCCAATCATTCGAATGTATTTAGATACATCAAATACACAATTTTGGGATTTTATGGTTTTGTAAAATGTGGAATGTTGTTTTATGTTATATTTATGAGAATTATTTCAACTCTGCTGCCCACGATCCAATAAGATCTTGACTATATAATACCTTTTAATAAAATATTAAACATTAAAATTTGACTACTAGGAATAATTGATTAACTTTTTAAAGTCATACAGGCCCAAAATGTGCATATTATAAAGCAATGAATTTAGCAACTGTGTGTGTATATTTTGCCAAGCAATATTGAATGCAAAACAGAAAACTACCATATCCAAAGAACATCCTAGTATTATTTTCTAAAAATTGAAATGTTCATTTTATCATTCTGTACATTCTTCTTTCAACAGGAAATGACTTCTGAATACACTGCCTCATTTGTCATTGTCAAGGATTAAATATGAACCAAATTTACAAGGTATTTTTTTCTAAGTTTGCTAGAGCAGAATAATGTCATTGTCAACACTTTTAAACATTTTATGACTTTGGAATCTTTCCTTTAAAAAAAAAGCACATTGCCAAACTAATTAGAATTGGTCATGAATATTAATGTTTGAGTTGAAAACAACTGCCACTAGGTGGCAAACAATCTACACGTAGACTTATACAAAAGAGAAAATTATAAATACACTATATCATATATGCACATTAAACTAGACAATGCAAAATAACTGGTTAATACAATATCTTCTCATATTGTTAACAACATTATCACTTGGAAACATAAGCCTAACGGTACAAACAGTAACAAATGCACTTTTTGAGAAGTTGACCTTTCTTTGTTTTTTCTTTTTCTAAAGAGAATGAAGATAGCAGATATGTGGCCTTCAATTCTAACATTTGTCATGATGTGGAACTGGGGTACGGACATATATTAATTTTCTTATCTGTGCTCTCCAAGTCAGGAATGTCTCTGTGACTGAAGGGGCATTGATAATGGAACACTATAGCCCTGTGGGACCTTGAACTTCTTGTCCTAGGGTTTCTTGTCTGGCTTCATAGATTCTATATGGTCATCAATTTTTATACTATGTTGGATGTAGAAGGAGAGAAAAAGCCCTGCTGAGATTTTTCTTTCTCCATTTGACTTAACCTTCTTGGGAATAGGATGTAATGTAAACATGGCAGACCCTGGTGCTAGACTGACATGTGTGGATGTTAGCACAATTACCTACAAGTTGTGGGCTGCAGTGTGAATGTGTCCTCAGAGTTCACGTGTTGGAGACATAATCCCCAAAAGAGTGTTAAGAGGTGAGACCTTTAAGAGGTGATTAGGTCGTAAGGACTCTGCCCTCATGAATGGATTAACACTGTTATTGTAGGAGAGGGTTAGTTACTACTGGAGTGGATTCCTGATAAAAGGATGAGTTCATTTCATCTCCCCCTTTCTCTCCCTCCCTCTTTTCCTTCCTCCCTCTCATGCTTTCTTGTCCTACCTCCTTCTGCCATGGGATGACACAGCAAGATTCTCATCAGATGTGGCCCCTCTACCTCAGACTTCCAAGTTCCAGAACTGTAAGAAATAAATCTCTGTTCTTTGTAAATTACCCAGAATCAGGTATTTCAGTAATAGTCACACAAAAGGGACTAAGATGTTGTGCAACTGTGGCAGATTGTATTATTGTCCCCAAATAATTGTTTCTTCTTCTTTAAGAGGATGATAGATCCTCACCCTATTGACCTGGGGCTTGGCTGTGTGCACTCTGGCCAGTGGCTTGTGAGTAAACATGATGCACACTATATCTTGCAAACAGCTTCAAGAGCTGCTGTGGGTTTCCACCATCTCCTTTGCTTTTGCCCTCTACCAAGAAAATGATGTGTCCCTAATAAGAGCTGGCTACTCCTTCAGCTGGGGGCCTGGAATGAGAAGATCCATAGAGAAGAGAAAAGGAGAGGGATATGCAGCCACCAAAATATAATATAAATGAGAAATAAGCATTTGTTCTTATAAGCTACTGGAATTTTGAAATTGTTTATCACAGCATTACCTAGGAAGAACTGACTATTACACTGACTTTGGGCCGCAGTTTCTTCACTTATCAAATGAAGCTAATAATATTATTCACCTCATAGGACTTGGAGGATTGAATGAGTTAACAGACATAAAGAATGTAGAACAGTACATAGCATCATAGAGGTTAGATATTATTACTAAAACAGTCCTAATGCATATACAGTAAGGGATTACATGTATTGAATGACTACTAGAGTCTAGGAATGTTTTACTCATTGTTTTATTTATTATACAATATCTTCCTTAAAGTATTGACATTCTTGTTTTATGGAACAAACAACTGAGACTCAGAAAGTCCCCAGTTCAGTGATTTTCAAGTCATCTGTGGCTAAGGACTGGTTTTTTTGTGTGTGCTTTTGCCCTGAATCATTCATGAACTAGTAGTTTTGGAAAATACAAATAAAAGTGTTTATTAGAAAAATAAATAAAAGGAACAAATTTTAAAAGACATACAAGATACAATTTCAATTTTTATTATTAGATGTGATAGACATAAAATTATATTTTAATACCATTGGAATAAACATAACATTAAAAAAATAAAAAAATTATAAAAACTGTCTACATTATTCAGTGAAAATATGCATATTGACAACTAATATAGAAATCACTGGTTATCTATAACTTTTTGCCATTTCATAATTTAACTAAACAAAAGAAGATGAATGAAAAGCAATTTCCCAACTTAAACACTGTATACATACTTTAAGCTATACATAGTTTGTAATGTAATGAATAAGCTTGCTTCTTACTTGTTAACTTATCGGCTTTTATTTTAATAAAAATAAGTAGAGAAACAAGTCTCACAGAGCTTTGTTGATGGAAATGGAAGAAAAGATTTGAAAGCAATTTTAGCAACCACGGGATATTCATTTTTAACTTTTATCAAAAATGAAGCAAATGATGCTATGTATTTGGAATTTATATTTTATCAGAAGCCAAACCCAATAATTTACTCTGTGAAGTTATAATTAAATTTAAATTATTTTTGATGAAGGAAATAAATTCTAAATTTAGCATTTTGGGATTATAGTTGACAAACTAACCTTAAAATATTATGTTGTAACAAGGCCCTGCTGTGCACAATTAGTAAGCATCTTTGGGTCCATGTAATGTGAGTCCTTGTAAAACTCATCATGTGATTTCAAGAACTCATAAACTGTTCTATACCCTTTTAACTGAGATGAGTCAACCAATCACGCTTGGATGTTTCAGCAACTTTCTAAACATTGAGCTCGATTTCTCTTTGCAGACCGACAACAAGCAATGTGCTGACAACATCATTCTGAGAAACACACCTTGAAAGTCATTGCAAAAAAAAAGCTAGTAAGTGGCAGAAACAGATTTCAATGCCAAGACTGACTGATTGTTCTCCTTCAATATGTAAGGTCCTTTCTTTGGGATTGCTACTCTGTAAGCAGATCGTCTGAGATAGGAATTATATTTGTTCTACTACCTATACTGCCTAGCAGGACCAGCTGGCTAACAATAGACTGGAGCCAGGTATAGAGAGGATAGTTGGTTTAACACAGTTGACTCTTGAACAACATGGGGGTTAGAGGCACTGACCATCCTATCTTCATCCCCACCTGCACAGTAAAAAATCCACATATAACTATTGATTCCCCCAAAACTTAACTACTAATAGCCTACTATTGACCAGAAGCCTTACTGATGATAACATAAACAGTGGATTAACACATATTTTGTATTACAAATATGTATTACATACTGTATTCTTAAAATAATGTAAGCTAGAGAAAAGAAAATGCTATTAAGAAAATCGTGAGGAAGAGAAAACATATTTATTATTCATTAAGTGGAAGTGGATCATCATAAAGGTCTTCATCGTTATAGTCTTCATATTAAGTAGGCTGAGAAGGAGAAGGAAGAGGAGAGGTTGGTCTTTCTGTCTCAGGGACGGCAGAGGCAGAAGAGGTGGAGGAGGGGAAAGGGGAGACAAGAGAGGCAGGTACATTTGGTGTAACTTCTATTGAAAAAAATCCACATATAAGTGGATGCATACTATTCAAACCCATGTTGTACAATGGTCAACTGTGTGTGTGTGTGTGTTGTGTATACCTACAGATTAAAGTGTGTGTTGTACTACATAAATATTGCTGTCTGTATTTCAAACCCCAGTAGTGGCTTTCAGACCTCACTTCTTTGGGTTGTAAGCACAGTTGCGCACTGTATTGTGTGCTCTTTGATGACAGAAATAAAATTTTAAGTGGTTCTGGAAATCAGTATACAGGTATAATCAATTGACTGTTGAGTTCGCTGGCTTGTTGGTTGCCATGGTTGGTTATGGCATTTGAATATTTGTTGGCTACCTGGTCTAAATAAGCTCAAATTGTGACTTAATTTCCAGCACGGGAAAAGAAAAGGAAGTTTTTTAATAAAAAATTTGACACCTATGAGATTCTAGGGATTAACCTGCACGCACAGGCAGAGGAACTTGGGTAGAACCAAAAGACTTAAAACTTAGTTTCTTATTCACAGTTAGGATTAAGATATTGTTTTAAAAGCCTCAGTTCTGTTGACTCTGAATCCTATTTGAAAATTCAAGGATTTTTATTGCAAACAAAAAGTCATTAAGTTGAAATAAAATTTTTATTCCTCATTCAACATGTATGTATTTAAGTCAAGGGAGTTTGCTTGTTTGTTTGTTTTGATCTTATATTCTTTTTACTTCCCAGCTAATACAATTATTACAAAGCTATATATATATGTAAATATTTTTATTTCTCAACTGAAATTGCCTAATAATACTTTATTCCATTTTAAATTTTGGTTTTCTTTAAACACCAAGTTATGTGGGGTCTTACCTACCTTACCCAACTATTTGTAGTATTAAATATTTAAAGTGCTAAAATATTTGTAGTATTAAATATTAACAGAGTGTAATAATAGAATAGATTTAAAACATATTGATTATCTTTTCCTTTTTTCATAGTCGCAGAAATAAACAGGTGCTACAAGCTGGATTTGAGTCTGCTTTCTTGGAAAGATGGTACCCTTCATTCACATGATGATTTTTCCTGGGAGATGGGAGCCTACTGAAGAAGAAGAGGCATAAACATTTTATTTTAGTCCTTAAAAGAAGGAAGAATTTTTGTCTATTAAAAATATGAGGCCTAGGATGATAACCTGTAAACAGCATCTGGTTTCAGTGTCTAGAAAGCTGCGCTTTCTCAAGGTGAGGTAGGGAGCATGCCAGGAGACAGCCTTCGCTCCAGGGGCCTTGTCCTTAACCAATTTGGAAAATTTCGTATCCTTTCAAATATTTTTAATTTGTTTTCTTATATTGGCCATTGTAAGTTTTAAAAAATGGAGAGTATGTAATATCCATATATTAAGAACATTGGCATTTTAAAATGAAGTAGTTGCTTCACTTTTTAAATTGTGTCAAATTGTTTTGCCATAGCAATTTTATCTATCATAGAAATGTAAATCAATATACACACACATATATTAATATATAAAAAAAACCTTTTTTTTTTTAACTGTGGGAGATCTAAAATCTTTCCTTTTTCTCTTCCTATGCATATTTCTAATCCATTCCTTCATGAGAATTTTAACATATAAATTTGTGATACATTTTTGTGCTTGAAAGTCTTATATTAGCCTATACTACTTTCTGTATATAATTTGAAATTATAAAATTTTGTAAATATAAGGCTCTAAGTGCTAAAAGAAATTCCATCTGGAATGAGTTATCATCATTATTACTAGGGTACAATTGATCAAAACATTTATTAAAACTTTGATAAATATGCATTAAGTAAAATTTCTTAGAAATGCATCTTTTAATGAGACAAATGGGCTGTATCTATGTATGAATATTACTTAGTTCTAAAATTAAAATTGACATTTCCATCTCTCAGTTTTACAGATGTATGCACTGAGAAACACAGTTCACCTAAATAAGTAGATGGAACAGGATGGAATTTCTTGTGTCTCTATTATTCAATTCTATGAACTCCTTCTGAGTTATATAACAAAAATTCCATAGTTATCTATCATCAAAAATTAGTTTTTAATAATCTATTGGTTAAGAACTCTATTAGATCCTCATTGGGTTTTGATGAAAATAATTAAAAAGGGAAACTATCAGCTAAGAATGATTTGTTAACTAATCATTTGAGTTACTCATTTTCTCAATACTTTCAGCAATAATTGGAATCTCCCCCACCCCTTTTACTGGTGCCTCACAAGTTTTTGCAAACAGGGAGAATATGATGCAGTAAAATTCAACTCAGGAAAGGTGAGTTGCTTGTTTTTCTTTCCTACATACATATTTTGTTCGCTTGTTTGTTTGTTTTGTTTTTGATATAGGGTCTTACTCTGTTGCCAGGGTTAGAGTGCAGTGGTATCATCATAGCTCACTGTAACTGCAAACTCCTGAGCTCAAGCAATCCTCCTGCCTCAACCTTCTGAGTACCTGGGGCTACAGGCACATGCCATCACACCTGACTAATTTTTCTATTTTTTGTAGATATGGAATCTCACTCTTGCTCAGGCTGGTCTTGATCTCCTGGCCTCAAGCAATCCTCCTGCCTTGGCCTCTCGAAGTGCTAGGATTACAGACATGAGCCACTGCAACTGGCCTGCTTTTCTTTTAAAAAGTGTGAAAGAGAAATTATAAATGGAGATATGGAAAAGAGGAAAGCACAGAAGACAATTTTAGCAGCTTCTGAGAGTGTACATGTGAAAGTCGAGGATCTGGAAGTTGATTTCATTAAAATCGTGGTGCTATGAAGCCTTGGAAAGGTTCCAGGTACTCCCAGGTGTACATAAACCCTAATTTGAAGACACTGCTCTATTTCAGGAGAGTCATTCTTTTCTGGAACAGGTAGAGGGGCTTTTGCTTTACAAGTTTATCATAGTACACTTCCCCGTCAATAGACCTGATAATATCATTATTTTCTAAGTTGCTCTTTTAAGACAGTGTGGACAACTCTTCATTAGTTATTGTGTGTGAAAAGAAAGCTCTTGGCTAAATTAAGTAATATAAATGATTATGTTCTTGCCAAAGGACAAAATCTAAAATTATCTTTCCTGCTACCCAGTTTAATCAGAGCAAACTCTTCTCTAGACTCTAGGGATATCGAACTGCACAAGACCTGGTGGAAAGGTGCTGAGAAAGCCTTCCAGGATATCCCAGGCTTGGCCAAGTTTCCCTCTTTTGGGCAACTGTAACTCTTTCTGTAGACCTTTATCTAATCAAAAAATCATTAAAATTATTTTCTTAATGTCTATCTTCTTCTCTTCTTCACCAGACTATGAAGTCCTTGAGGTGAAAGGACCATGTCATATTCATTTTTGGACCCTACCCCCATAATTCCTATGCAATACTTGATATGTAGAGCTCAATAAATGAATATTGAAATGAATTGCACTGAATGAAGTAAAAACAATTACATTTGCATGGTGTGATGTGAGAGATCTAGAGAAAACTCTTTTGCTCTGAAATATTAACTCTCAAAGTCATTCTTAATTTCTTTGGTAGAGCCTTTTGCATCTCCTAGAATTGTGATATTAAAAAATGAAATATGACTAAAATTTAGCTGGGAAAATAATAACAGAGAGGAGAGAAATTGTTCCCTGCAGTGGCAACAATCTGCAACATTGCAGGAGCATGGCAAGAAAAAGTGCTTGCAAGGGAGAGAATGTTCTAGGAGAAAGAGGATGAAGACTTTGATCTAGACATGGTCACCAGGGTCAGGAGTAGGATTTGGGATTTGATCATAAGCATAATAAGTAGCCATTAGAGAGTACTAAGCAAAATACAGGCATGATTTGATTTGGTTATTAAACGATCACTCTGGCAGAGACTTCTCTCACTAATAAAGTCAGACTGGGCTAATTACACCAGCCCTCCCACTAAAAACAATCAAAACTTCTAGAAAATGAATTTTAAAACTATCTTTAAAGCATGGAAAAGCAAAAGTGAATAAGGAACTTCCAGTCTAGACTGGGCTAATTACACCAGCCCTCCCACTAAAAATAATCAAAACTTCTAGAAAATGAATTTTAAAACTATCTTTAAAGCATGGAAAAGCAAAAGTGAATAAGGAACTTCCAGTCTAAAACCAAATGGAAAATAGAAGCCCTGAGAGATCCAAGAAACCAGATGAATTCTAAGCAGGAAATATCAAAAGAAAACCATGGTTAGTTATACCATAGTGAAGCTGCAGAATACCAAAAACAAAGAAAAACAATTCTTAGAGCAATAAGAAAAGTAAAAGCATATTAGTTTTCTAAAGCTGCCATAGCAAATGACCACAAACTGGGTGGCCCAAAACAACAGAAATTTATTCTTCAGCAGTTCAGGTGGCAAGAAGTCCAAAATAAAAAGAAAAATCTGAGGGAGAATCCTATGCACACCTGTCTCCTAGCTTCTGGTGGTTGCGAGCAATCCTCGATATTCTTTGGCTCTTGGGTACAGCCTTCAAATCTCAGCCACTGACTTCACATAATGTTCTGCTAAGTATGACCCACCCTGGAGCAAAATCCCTCTCCCGTTGTGGACCTGGGAACTAGAAAGTAAATTATCTGCTTCCCAAATACAATGATGAGACAGGCATAGGAGAAACACTGCCATTCCATAAAGGAGAAAATAGAAAAAAATAAAGGGGTCGTTAGTCCCAAGTGAGCTCCCAGCAGGCAAACTGCATTAGTTTGTAAGGCCTGAGAGGAAGCCTCTGTGCCTCCATCATTCTCTGGGCCTGCAGAGGCTCCAGCGCCCACTTCTTTGGCCCCTTCCTCTGCATCCACAGCTCTGCGCTCAGAGTCATTTTTCTTAAAGGGTAGCACGCGTTTGTAGCTGAGTAGTTCTATCTGCCTATTTCCTGCCTATAGAATCTCAGAAATACAGCAGCTTTCCTTCATTTCATCCAGTCTCTATCTCTCCTCGTCTAAGCCGGTAGTATTTTTGCTGATATAACATTCTCAAATACCTTGTTGGTCTCCCATATATTTCAAAGACGTCCACACCACTAGACATGAGTATTCTCCACAGATCTTTCCTGTATAACCTCATCTCTATTTCTGATTTCTGCTGAGATAGCTGACTAGATCTGTAAGTCACACACCTAATTTCTCCAGCAAAAGGTTGCCAGCCACACCTTTGGTGCTTTATTCAGCACATACTTTGGCATTTATTTTATAATATGGATAGGCCGAGAATTTTCCAAATCATAATATGCTGGTTCCTTTTGCTGAACAGTTCTTTCCTCAGTTTGTCTCTTCCTTGTCACGTTTTACAAAAGCAACAATAAGAAACCAAACTGCACCTTCCACACCTCTCTTGGAAATCTCCTCAGCTAAATTCCTAAATTCATCACTAACAAATTCTGCCTTCCACCCACCCATAGAGTACAATTCAGCCAAGTTTTCCTCACTTGATAACAAAAATCACTCTTCCTCCGTTTTCCAATAACGATGTACCTCACTGTTTCCTTCTAAGACCTCATCAGAAGAATCTTTAACATGCGTATTTCATATCAGTGGTCTTTTCAAAGCCAACAAAGCAGTCGGGATTTTTTAATCAAGCACCTTAAAATTCTTCTACTCTCCACCAATTACCCAATTCTAAAACCATTCTTCATTTATAGATATCTGTTTACAGTATTTTAGAATATCTGTTACAGCAGTTGGTTGCTGGCAATCCTTGGCATTCCTTACTTTGTAACTATGTTACTTAAATCTCTGCCACCTACTTTATATGGCATCCTCCTCTGTGTCTCTGTGTGTCCTCTCCTCTTCTTATGTGGACAAAAGTCACTGATTTAGGATTCACCCTAAACCTAGGATGATTATCTTGAGATACTTAAGTAATTACATCTGAAAAGAACCTATTTCCAAATAGGGTCACATTTTGAGGTTCTGGGTGGATATGAATTTTTGAGGGACACCATTCAACCCTATACAGATAGGTTATCTCCTGAAGAGCAACGGTAGATTGATTTTCAATAGCAATAACACAAGCTAAAAACAGTGAATGATGTGTTCAATACACTGAGAGAAAATGACTTCAAACTTAAGCCTAGTGAAAGCATTTTTAAAAACAAGGTCAAAATTAACTCATTTTCAAACAATTACAGAGGATAAGTTTGCAATTAGTAGATATTCACGAAAGAAAATTCCAAAGGATGAATTTCAGGCAGACAGAAAATAGGTCTAGATGTTGAAAAGAGTGAAGAATGTAGAAAAGAATGTAGAAAATGTAGATGTGAATAAATCTAAATGAACACTGACAGTATAAAAGAGTAACAATAATAGTGGAATTTTAAAAAGGTAAAAGTAAAATAAATTATAACTACAATATGTGAATCAGGAAGGGGTAAGTTGAGTTAAAAATGTTTTAAGGATCTTATAAAAGATAAAAATAGTGATTACTTTTAGATTTTTTTGATTTTAAGTACACAGTTTAAAATTTCTAGTGGAAAGAGAAAAATGTATAAATTACAAACAAGTAACTAAAAATAATACACAGTGATTTAAACATACAATCAGTCAATTAATCCCAAAGAAAATAGTGAAAAGAAAAAGTAATAGAAGAGAATAGGTTAGGAAAATAGAAAGTACCAGATACAATGCTAAATTAACACAAAGTAAATCTACGGTATATCTACATTAAGTGTAAATAGACTAAATGGACCAGTTAAAGGACAAAGATTATCAGAAAGAATAAAAAATATACCTGCAGAATATTTGTAATAAATTTAACTCAAATGTAGGTCAAGATTGAAAATAAAGGGATGCAAAAAGAAATACCATGGAAATACTTACACTATGAATTTTTAGGCAAAATGCATTACTAAATAAAAGAGTATTATTAGATGTTGATTAAGAGGTTTCACTTACCAGGAAAATATAACAATTTTATATTTGTCTCCATATAATAATACAGCTTCAAACTCTTATTCAAAACAATAATTAAATGAAATAAAAACAGAAATAAACTATAGTTTTTTAATTTTTATTTCAAAATTAAGGGAGTACAAATGTTTTTTTACATGGATACCTCACATGAGGCTTAAGTCAGGGCTTTTAGTGTGCCGATCACCAGAATAGTGATCACTATATCCAATAGTTAGGTTTTTACCCCTCCCACTCTCCCCCCTTTTATTTTACAATGCCCTTTATATCTCTTTGTGTCCATCATTTAGTTCCCAATTATTGGCAAGTACATGTGGTGTTTGTTTTTTCATTCATGAGATACTTCACTTAGGATAATGGTCTCCAGTTCTATCCAAGTTGCTGCAAAAGACATTATTTCATTCCTTTTTATAGCTGGGTTAATACTCCATGGTGTGTGTGTGTGTGTGTGTGTGTGTATTAAATTTTCTTTATCCACTCATGAATTGATGGGCACTTAGATTGATTCTACATCTTTGCAATTATGAATTGTGCTGTAATAAATATTTGAGTACAGGAGTCTTTTTGATATCTAACCTTTTCTTGGGTAGATACCCAGCAGTGGGATTGCTGAATCGAATGGTACGTCTGCATTTATTTCCTTGAGGAATCTCCATACTGTTCTCCACAGAGGCTACACTACCCTGTAGGCCCACAAACAGTATATAAACATTCCTGTCTCTCTGAACCTATGCCTACATCTATTGTTTTTTGACGTTTTAACAATGGCTATTCTCATAGGAGTAAGGTGGTATCTCATTATGGTTTTAATTTGAATTTTCCTAATGATTAGTGATGTTAAGCATTTTTCCAAGTGTTTGTTGACCTTTGGCTATCTTCTTTTCAAAAACTTCTGTTCATGTCTTTTCCCACTTTTACTGGGGTTATTTTTTTTTTCATGCTGGTTTATTTGAGTTCTTTGTAGATTCTGGATATTAGCCCTTTATCAGATGTATACTTTGCAGATATTTCCTCCTATTCTGTGGTTATCTATTCAGTTTGTTGATTATTTCCTTTGCTGTGCAAAAGCTTTTTAACTTAATTAAGTCTCATGTATTTATTTTTGTTGTTACTGTATTTTCTTTTGAAGTCTTAGTCATAAATTATTTGCCTAGGTCAATGTCTAGAAGAGTTTTCTCTACATTTTCTTCTAGAATTTTTATGGTTTCATGCCTTATATTTAAGTCTTTTATCCATCTTGAATTAATTTTTATATACAGTGAAAGATACAGGTCTTGATTCATTCTTCTGTATGTGGCTTTCCAGTTTTCCCAGCAGCAGGGGCAGAAAGAGACAGAGAAATAGCTGGAAAGAGAGGTGAGGCCAAAGGGATATTGGAGGATGTGTTTGTGTGTCTGTGTAGACGTTTCTAAATGGGAATACTGATTCCTCTCCCAGCTCAGTAAGTAGCAAAACCATGCACCCACTTGCTAAAAACAAAAGCTTAGGAATAATTCAAGTGTACAACCTTTCTTTTACCCCCACATCCAATCTGTCAGTGAGTCCTCATGTCCATCCCTCCAAAATATATCCAAATACAATCACATCTTACCATTTCCATTGACCAGAATCTAAGTTGTCAACATTCTTCACTTGACCACAGCAGTAGCCTCCTAACTTGTCTCCTTGCTTCCATTCCTGCTGCCCTTCTCCCTCTCCTGTCTCCACCCCAATCCAGGTCCATTCTCCACACAGCAGTCACAGTGATGGTTTTGGAACATTGTCCAGAGCATGTCCCTGTACTGCAATAAGCCTCCCAGTGGCTTTCCTTTGCATTTACCTACCATGGCCTACAAGTCATTCCTTCACCCAGCCCCTGCACCAACCCATCTTCTATCTTTATTCTCCAACTAGTGTGTTCCTTACTTTGATCCTTTAACATATCCAACTTATTCCCCTCTCTGAGTCTTTGCCCCTGCCCTTTGTTCTGCCTGGAATGCATTGCCCCACTGGACCCCTGCAGGGCTGGCTCTACCCTTCTCACCTAGTCTCCATTCACATAGCCCTTCTTTAGAGATCTGTCCCTCACATCCTTCCTCATTCTCAATTATGAAGTGCTACTGCCTTCATAACACTTATTGCCATCTAAAAATTATCTTGCATACATACATACTGTAGTATCTGTTCATTTTCTTTCTCTCTCTCACTGTATAATAAACTCCCTGCAATCTAAGACCTTGTCCATCTTTTTCATACTCTATCTCTAGAGCTAAGAAGAGTGGCTGGAACATTATAGGTGCTCAGTGAATATTTGTTGACTACAGATGAATGAATAATTCCCAAAAGAAAAAAAGAGATAGATAATACAAGAGAGGTAATAATTTATGCTGTTAGGTTGCTGTGATAGTTATTCTCCAGATGGGCTGTCCACCCTGCATGTTAGAAGGCTGACCCCTGTGGACTTCAACACTCTGGTCCCTTCCTGGTTGGTTTCTGGTTGGGGTGGTTCAGTAGGGGGACACCGGCAAGGGATCAGAGAATAGGAGAGACTCCAGTATTCCTTCTTTATTTTCTGGCTGCTTTAGGGCCACAGCTCTGACAGGAATGAAATTTACCTCAGATGATAGTATTTTGTCCCTCCCCTCCCCCAACTGCAATTCTCACAGAGTTCCAGTGACACTATTTCTACCACTTGTCCCTTCAGTTCTAGGGACAGTAATTCCTGATATGGCTAGTTCCTGGGTGCTCTAACATCTCTCTTAGGTCTCTTAAGCTTGCCCAAACCTCTGTAAGTGGTCTCTCATGCAAAGTCTCTTTATTAGAACCATTTGAAATATGCTGGATGTCTTCTGCCTGCCCTTCAAGACCCACCCTCAGCCCTTCTCCACCACGCTTTGTGCCCCAGGAAGCTGAACCATCTGGACTTTACCAGTGCAGTCCCCTCAGCAGTGGCTTTCAGTGGGCTTTGGTTTCAACCAAAAGCAAATACCAGCAGGAAATTGGAAGGTAAAAGAAAAGCAAAGTCAGGTGTTTATGCCCCCTCTAGAGTGGCCAGGTTGTCTCCAACTGAGTGCCTTTTCCCCCAAGTTTCTTAGCTCCTGTCAGGAAGTTCAGTACCCAGAGTGTACTTTCCACCCTGGTCCCTTCAGACCCAGAGGTGTTGAAAGCTCCCTGCTGCTGCAAGTGGCAGGGTGTTGTCCCATCACTTGTTTTTCTTAAATCTTACGCACATCTTTGCATGTGGTCCCTTTATTAAACTCTCTTCCAATTACTCGATTTGAGTGTGCCATATGTTACCTGCCAGGACCTCACTGGTAAATGAGGTGAAGCTCCACCATTGCCATATCAGCTGATACCTCCCCACTTGAACTGTCAGCGCATGTCAGTTTATTTCGATGCAAAGGATTGTGCTTGTTATTCCAATGCTTTTCTCTCTCACTAAGCAGTAGTGGCTTGATCAAATTCAGAGAACACAAACCCGTGAGAAGAATGCGGAGATGGGACAGCTCTGCCTCACATGAGATTCAACTAATGCAGGTTCTGATCCTTCCATATCCACCAACTTTCTGTGTGTGTATCACACCGTGCTACATCCTTGTGCCCTGTCTGCTCTGCTGTGCTGATGGAAGGTGTTTTATAGACCAGTAGTCTGTGTTGGATGGCCATTTATTGTTGTTATGTTGAGAATTCTTAATCTCTTAGTCTACAGCTGCTTAAAGTTCGCACTCAATGTAGCCATCAATCAGAAAATGAGGCCATGTTGTATAATGGTGGGATAAAGGGATTCAGACACACCTGAGTCTATGTCCCGACTCTCTCACTTGCCATGGATGTGCTAGCAACAAGCCACATGCTGACACCAATGCTGACTCTGCTGAAACAGAAAGACATCCGCTCTGTGACAGGCACATCACAGTTACCTAATGTTCAGGAATGACATCTCTTTGGGTTTTCTTTGTACTGTATCTGTTCTGCTGTCGTCATAGGAGGGGTTTTATAAGCCAGGCTGAATTTTGTGGGGAAAAAGACAGCTTCCAGGTACAATATTCCTTGAAAGTGTTTCCTCCCTTTGGCAGAAATCTCTGATTCTGTTACTTCCTGTGTTACACTGTGGAACAATATCCTCTGCCCAAATCAACCCAAATTGTTGCAGATTAACATTCATACACCTAATCCAAGGGCTGTATTTAGACATAGATTTGGGGTGTGAAAGAATGTGTGTCATATACATTTAACGTATACTTTTCCACATTAAAAAACAAAACAAAACAAGGTCATAAGTACAGCAGGTCCTGGGTGGCATTCCAGAATAGAGCCTACACAGCTAACTGCAGCCCATCAATAAATGATGGAGAGAGGAGAGAGAGTGTGGCATTTTTCAGTTTTCTGAGTTCAGAGTTCAGTTTTCTTCTGAACTCTGACTCTGTCTGTTTTTAGCCAAGGTTTTAAAAGGGGGTCTTATCCTATCAAAGTAGTGAATTACATCTGTTTTATTCAACTGGACCCTCTATTCTAATCAAATGACTACTTTATTCTGATGCATATACAAGCTTATAAAAATTTTTATTTGATAATTCTCTGCATCTCAGCTTAATCATTTCACATGTTTCTGCTGTATTTTGTGGGATTTATTAAAATCAATGATTGTCCATACGAAAGTGCAAATAGTTTTACCATTTCCCTTTCATCCACAAGATAGATATATTTAGAACAGAGAGGTTTTGATGACCTATACCACTCTTTTCAAAAAACACAGGGTCAGAAAAGTGAGAAAAGTCAGCAATGTCAGTGTTGCTTAGGATATTTGTAGATGTCTTAATGACATAAAGTGGCAAATTCCTAAAAGTTTATCAAGCAAAGTTATCAGTGCATTGATGTTATATTTTGCTTAACCTTTTTTCTTACAGCCGGAGAGCTCATCTGAGAATATAGCTCAATGTTCCTATTCAAAATGATTAAACCAGAAAGGATTGGGGGCATTCTTTCCCTGATCTGTCACTTAACTAGAACGATGAAACTAAAATGTATGTCTTCTAAACATTTATTTAGTGTTTATTTTATGGGTTACACATTCAAATAATTTTTAATAACTTTTTTAAAAAGTTTAACAAAATAAACAGAGAAGACTTCCTCCTAGCTTGCACTATCTCACTCTACTCCCTCCTGCCAGAGTTACCACTTGTATTAATTGCTCATGTTACTTTCTCCATTTCTTATACAAAATGGAGCTTACCATAGACTTTATTCTGCACCTTGAGTTTTATCTCTAACAATATTTCCTTGAAATATTTCCTTATCCGTACATTTCATGCTTTCTCATTGTTTTTTATAGCTACCTAATATTCCATTGTGTGCATGTACCATAATTTAATTAACGGCTCCTCTGCTGATAGATACTTGGGTTGTTTCCAATCTTTTGCTTTTACAAACAATGCAAAAGTGAATAACCTTAGACATAAATCATCTTGATGTGTGCAGATGTGTCAGTAAGATGCATTCCCAGAAGTGATATTGCTGGGTCAAAGGGTAAATACATTTATAACTATTAAAAATATCACCAAAATGTCCTTCATAGGGGTTATTTCACATTGTCCTCCCACTAGCAATGCATGATAGTACCTATTACCCCATAGCCTCAGAAGCAAAATTTTGTTCAACTTTTTGATTGTTGCCGATCTGATAAGTGAAAGAATGGTATAGGTTAATAAGTCTGATTTTATTTTTTTTTCAGTGTGATAAAGACAATATATTTTTATTTTGATAGGAAAAAATCTAATGAACTGATAAAAAACAACAATAACATGCAAAAATTATCAAGTTGGGTCATTTTATGTTTAAGATATCTATGTAAACACCATTATCTTTTAGAAAGCAAATGATGAAGTTTTCAGTTATATCATTGTACAAAAGCATGGGCTGAATAACAAAACATACTTAATTGGATTTCTGGCTTTTAGACAACTATACTCAAATAATATAAATTAATGACAAAGTATAAACTTGATGAGAGGTCTCAAATATAGAGTCCTTGAACATATTCATTTTAATGCTTACTGTTGACATAGATTTATTTTTTATTATTATTTCAAATTATTATGGGGATACAAATGTTTTTGGTTACATGGATTACTTTTGTAATGCTCAAGTCAGGGTTAAAAGTGTGCCCCTCACCCAGACAGTGTTCACTGTACCCATTAGGTAGGTTTTTGCCCATCCCCTCCTCCTCCCTCCTCCCTCTTTGGTTTCCTTTGAGATTTACTTCCCTCTGTGTACATGTGTGCTGACCAGTTAGTTCTAATTTAATAATGAGTACATGTAGTGTTTGTTTTTCCATTATTTAGATACTTCACTTAGTATAATGGTCTCCAGTTCCATCCAAATTGTTGCAAAAGGCATTAAGTCATTCTTCTTCATGGCTGAGTAGTATTCCATTGTATACATATACTACATTTTGTTAATCCACTCATGAATCAATGGGCACTTGGGTTGACTTCCCATCTTTGCAATTGTGAATTGTGTTGCAATAAACATTTGAGTGCAGGTATCTTTTGGATAAAATGACTTCTTTTCCTTTGGGTAAATACTCAGAAGTGGGGTTGCTGGATAAAATGGTAGGTCAACTTTTAGTTCTTTGAGGAATCTACATATAGTTGTCCATAGAAGTTGTACTAATTTGCAGTACTAACAACAGTGTACAAGCATTCCTTTCTCTCTGTATCCACACCAGCATCTATTGTTTTCAGACTTTTTTTTTTTTTTTTTTT
>VBSM01000361.1:77571619-77603320 GCA_008086735.1 Cheirogaleus medius
GGGGGCCAGTGGGCAGGGAGCTCACAGTCCGAGCAACCCTCGGTCCACTGTAGGACCCCAAGAGGAAAGGTTTAAGCCTCACTCTTTGTGGAAGCCTCAGTGTGGTGGCTCAATTGTCACCCACAGCAGTCATGAGTGGGGAAGGGGAAGCGGAGGAAAAGAGTCTGAATGGAGGGGAGTTAGCGCTCTGGTCATCTCTGTCCCTCTCTCCAGGAGGCAGCCCACCCAGAATGTCCAGATTCTGGAGTCACCCGGGACCCCCTGGCCCCCTGTGGCTCCTGCAGTCTGGGCCAGTGTTGGGAAATGTTTGTGTGGGAATGAGCAAGACGAAACCTGGGAAGTTGAAGCCCCTTGGGGAGGATAAAGGTGCACGGTGGGTAGTAAAGCAATATGGCACCTCCTGCCCTGACTCAAGTCTCTGGTGATGGGAAGTGTCCCAGAGGGGCTGAGAGCCTGGTGCTTTGTCCACAAGAAGCTTCCAATTCGCTGGGGTAGCAGCCTCTGGGCTCAAGTAGGTAGAAAGTCTCTGCAGCAGCTCGGGAACCCACTCATTGTCAGAGATGTGAGGGAAAGAGAAATAAACCACTCCACCTACCCTTCTCATTGGACTCCAAGCCTCTTGGGGTTGATCTCTGCTGATACTTTGCTCCTTCTTGCTCTGCTCCACAACTTCTTCCCATAGAATCTCCTAAAGGTTCTGGCACCCTTCCCTCAGACTTATACCCAATCTATGTTTATTTGTTTGTTCACTTTTTCTCTTTCATCTAAAACTTTCCTTCTTACTGAGGTGCTCTGGCAGCTGGTGTCTCTGTTCAGTAATCTTGCTGCTATTAACACAGGTTTATTTTTAAAAAATAAACTGAAAGATGGTATAGCTTTCTCCATATATTCATCAAAAGTCTCAAGAAGGGTTCTCAATGGCCTGGCCAATAAGTCTGACTTTAATTCACAGAAATATTTAATATGCAATTTTGAGTCATGCAAAAGAGGTCTTTTTGTTATTGCTGTGTTGTGGTTTTCATTGCAATCAGTGTCTTTGCCACACACTGTCCTCAGGTCTCATGTCACAAAATCACTGATGTAAGTGAAACTGTGTTAATGAGGGCTTTCAGGATTTATATTGTAGTTCCTTTCATATAAGGCAATGGGTTTGGTGGCAAGAGCCCTTGCATAGAAGCCAGGAGAAAAATGCAGGAGCAAGGAGTCAAGCCCTGTATCTGCCTATAACTGATGATGTACTTTGACCGACTCATTGAATCACTAAGGGTTCAGTATCCTCATGTGGTAGGAGTATCAGGAAGCAGAATAATGGGAAAGCAGAGAAAGTTTTAATGACTCTTGCTGAGGAGGTAGAAGTATGGGAGAAAAAACTAATTTAAGACAGCAACAATGTGCCTTACTAATACCATCAATTGAAAATATTGGACTAATTATCTTGGGGGAATAAAATATTTATACCATAGAGTCTATTTCAGTACCAATATGGTGAGATGTTCAGATGGACCCATGTGACATTAAATTCTGTTTACAATGGGTTCAAACCAATGTTAAAGTTAAAAAGGGACTACTGTTTGTAAATACTTTGCCTGAAAACCTGATTGGATATAAATGAAATTTATTTTATTTTGGAGATCATGCATATTTTATAACCATAATTTGAATTAAATTTAAATTTCACCTGCTTGAAAGTATGTATTAGCTTTCTGGCCACTAATGTTTATTAAATAATTATTCCCTGGCTGCTAAATATTTAACTAATAACTAATAATAAATTTCAGACACATTT
Organism: Cheirogaleus medius; assembly: GCA_008086735.1. Classification (NCBI taxonomy): domain Eukaryota; kingdom Metazoa; phylum Chordata; class Mammalia; order Primates; family Cheirogaleidae; genus Cheirogaleus; species Cheirogaleus medius. The sequence continues at coordinate 77,573,406 of VBSM01000361.1, forward strand.
CTGAAATATTTAGCTGAATGTATAGTATAATCCGATTTTATTTGATACTTTGTTTATTAGTAGATATTTGTATAGAATAATATTGTAGAGACTATACATTATAAGTATATAGCCTTCCAAGCCACCCTATCTAGGTCATAGAAATTCAAGTAATTTTATTTTTTGCTTGCTTATATGTATTTCTATAATTTTTCCACAAAAACATTTGTTATCTTTGAAAAACAATTTTGTAAAATCAAGAAAACTAATTTGAGGTTAAAAATGTGGCTTGGAGAGTCTTTCATTATCAAAAGTTAACTTGAAAGAATTCTCATATCTAGTCAATGCTGTTAAACCAACCAGAGGCATTTTAAATGAAGTAGGGTAACAACTTGTTTGGTGCTCATTTCTATATTAGGAATCTCTCTAAACATTCTCCATACTATCATTCTTTCCCTTTTTACATTTTTTTATTTGAATACAAAGTAGAGGAAATCATAGAGCTTGAAGGTGAAACAGCCTTTCAGTATACCTATTCGGTATGTAAACATAATTTTTCAACCACTTTGTTTTATGCCTCTCATGATTTCCAGCAGATATAATGGGTCTTAGTTTCATTTTCTATTGGATTATAATGGTTATTTTCACAGGACGCGGTTCACACTATCTTTTTAACTGGTCTCTGGGCAATCCATCTGACATATAACCAGATTGATAGGTTCCTAAAGCACCACTTTCATTATGTAACTTTCCTGCTCAAAAATCTTCAATAGTTTCTCTTATTTATAGTCATGATTTTCAAGCTTTTAAATAGTGGAACATTTTTCTCCCCAAAGAAAACTTGATGTGGAATCCCCATGTATACAACAGATGAAGGTAGTATTTTATTAATATTGGAACTTAAGATAAAGTCGATCAATAAAAACCACGAGGATGTTTTGATGCACACAAAAAGAGAATTGAGTGTTATGGTTGACATGGAAAGTACAGCTTTCAATATATTTCTGTATTTCATTCTACTTACATAGATCTGGGGGAAATCTTGATTTATAAAAATAAGTAGATGCTTTTAATAAAAGGTTTTTTAATAGCTGAGCTTTCAATCACAACAAATCCCAAATCATATCAAAAGTTTACTGCAAGGTTTACAATGAAAGTTAATGTGTTGGTGGAAGCCACTGTGTTAAAAATGTGATATTTCACACATTTGAATGTGGGTGCTGATTTGCTTGTCTGTTTGTTTCCTTGTTTCTTTTAAGTACAGGACTTCATGTTCAGAAAATACATTTTAAAACTATTAAGATCAAATTTTTAAAACTATTTAGTTATTTTTAAAACTATTAAGATCAAACTAAGCTCCTTAGTTCATGGGAGGATTTTCACCGTCAAACATCTTTTTCTAAAAAAAATAAAATTAAATAAAATAAAGACCAGTTTTATCTACCCCGAAACCCTACTGAGGTGGCAAACACTCCTCCTTGTTGATTGCAGCGAACGTAGGGAATTGTTTTTGTGGTATTCATGCTCTCTTCACTTTGATATTGTGCAGATTTCAGCTTGGCCTGGAACCTATGGAAATATATCTTTCACTACAAGTTTCAAGACCATCCTTTGACTGTACTTGGCCTTCAAATCCTCAAGCCCTAGAAAATCATCTCCTGAATAAACATTAGGATCTAAGGGTAGAAGGCTCTGCGATTGCTTCTTTATCTTCAGTTTCACTTGTTGCATGATTCATTATTAGTTCCTCTGAATCAATCCTTCTAACAATTTACCCCATATAAACAAATAACGAATGCATTTTCATATCACTTTCACTTTTTAAAATTATTTTTACTTTGTGTCATAATCATACTCTGCCTTTTGTTACTTAGCACTTTTTAACACTCTCATTGTCTTTTTGTACTTAACTGGTCTTGATAGGGTAACTACTGTTGGAAAACACTTTAAAAGTAAGCACACATTCGGCAACCGCACAGGTCCAGTAGTCGAGAATAAAGTGAACGGCTCGACTGTGGTCACCCTCTGTTGGCAGAAGGCAAAACTGATTCACTGCTGCCCCATAGAGGGGCTCTGTTGTGCGTCTATGGCAGTGTGTAAGTTGCAAGTTTCTAAGTTGAATTTTTCTAAGGAGTTTCTGTAGTTAAGAAGTATACTTTTAAAAGGCAATTCAAGTTTTTTTAAAGCAGCAATTCAAATGAAGGATTAGCAGGACAGAACCACATGTTAGAACAAGGGTTAGCAAATTTATCCTATAAAGGACTAGATGGTGAATATTTTAGACTGTGCAAGTCATACAGTCCTGATCGCAGCTATTCAGCTCTGTGGCGGTAGCACAAAAACAGGCACAGACAATATGTAAATAAATGGACGTGACTATGTTCCATTAAAACTTAATTTATAAAAAAAAGGTTGTGGGATAGACTTGGCCCACAGGCTGTAGTTTGCTGACCCCTGTGATAGAGTATAAGCAATTCTCGTTTGTATTACCTGGTGAACATTAATAAATAAATAATCATTATGGTAGATTAAAGATGGCTGCAAAGTCTTCGCTACTTCTTCCATTGAGAGATGGGGTCTAATCCCCTCCCCTTGAGTGGGAGCTGTCCTTTCTGACTTGCCTGACCAACAGAATGCTGTGTAAATGTCATTCTGGGATTCTGAAGGTAGATAAGATGACTTGTAGCTTCTTCCTGGGCCTCATAGAATGTTTGTTTTAAAGAAGCCCCCACCATTTAACAAGACAACCCTGAAGCTTCCATGTGGTTAAGAAGTATAAGTCACATGGCAAGGCCCTGGAGGATGAGATACCCCATGGCGGGGCAGGGGAGTGGTGTGAAGGAGCAACATGGTGCCAGGTGTGGGAGTGAGGAAGCCATCTTGGAAGGGAACCTCCAGTTGAGCCTCTCTAGCTGGTGCCCAAGTAGAGCAGAGACAAGCCACCCCACCACACTCTGTCTGAATTGCAAACTGACCCAAATAAATGTTGTTGTTTGTTTAGCCCTTAAGTTTTGGAGTGTTGTAGTGAGCTTGAGGATTTCAGATATATCAAGGGAAAAACAAGACCATGAGCACACAACAGGCTTTACTTGGGAAGCACTTGGACAGGCTGCATGTGAGGAGTAGTCCCTTACAGCAGAAGACCTTCCAGAGACAGTGTAAGGGGCCATCACCAGCGGGAGAAGAGAGCACAAGACCTTCTGAGGTCAACAGAATCAGAGAGCAGACTGTGTTGCTCAGCAGCACTGTGGGTCAGAGACCTCAGAAGGGCATAACAGCTTGGAGTCATTTATAGCCCTAAGGTTTGTCTTATGTGTGCTTAACAGATATTGGGTGCAGTTTATAGAGTATGCAGAGCAGGTGGGCTCTATCTGGCTGAAAATATGCTTATTTGGGCTATAATTTTTTAAAATTGGATGTGTAAGTTTGTGTTTAGTGCCAATGGGCTTTAAGCTAACAGCTTACAGTGAAGAAGTAAATATGAGAGCCAATGTACAAGGGTCATCTGTGGTTCATTTATATCACAGGTGGTTTATTGCACAGTAACAGGTAACTAGAACAATACAACTATGCTACATTGGAATCTTTTCAGGTATCTGTATTTGGTTTGCCCAATTAGACCCCACATTTCTTCAACACACAGGAGATGTCTTAAATGTTTTGTATAATGCACAGGATTTAACCTAATGCTTTGTAAAGAGTTGCTAAATAATAAATATTTATTAAATGATGCAAATTTACAGGCATTTTGATGGCTAAAGAAGTCACTCTCCTGATTGTTAGGCACAAAAGAAAGGGGTCTGTTGGCATGCAGAGTGCAAATATTCTGGAATCAGTGAAAAAGGGCACTTTTTTTGGCAAAGTTTTGAGAAGGGATCTGGAATGTATCTTTTGCTCTGTTGATCAGATTGCATTCTTTGGAATCTACTCTTATTTACTAACAGTTACATGTGCTTTAAAATATGTGATTAAAATGCACTGATAAGCCAAATAATTGTTTTAGTACCATTTGAAGTCTTGGCCATACTTAGAAGATGATCTTTTTGTAGTTCATAAGCGTGATGATGGGGTGTTCACAAGTGTATGTGAGATGTGCCTCCCTCAAACCTTGTTACTACATCGACACATTATTCATCTGACATGAAAAAAATAAAGAAAGCTCTGTGTTCTGACATTCGTTGGTATGCACATTCTATTTACAGAGGAGATTTTAATTCCTGGAGTTGTAGATACATCAACTTTGTTTACTAGCAAAATGCCACACAGACTCATAACTATTTAATCAGTGAGGGTTAAAAAAATTAAATCACAAATCATTAAACTACTGTTACAGACAGAGAACAATTTTGGGAACTTCAGGGGCTATCAATATTAATAAGACATAGGCCTGCCTTCACATTGGTTATAATCTAAGCAAGGATAATTGTGAAAATAAGCATTAAGGTAAGGAAGAATAAAATAAATATTATAAGAGAGGAAGAAAAATGGAGATTTAGTGGACAGAAAAAAAGTCTCAATGAAAAAGTGCATTTTTGGGTGAATTTTACAGATAAAGATGATTTCAAGAGAAAGACAGTATCCAAACTTTCAAATTGCTAACTTGAATAAACTTTAATTATGTTTCTAATCACATATTACTTAAAGATTTTGGCTGCTTCTCTTTAAGAATAGTGAGTTAGACAAAGATCTGTAAATATTTTCATGCTATTTGAAATAAATGAGATATATTGGTATACTCTTAAAAAATAAAGAGTAATATGAGAGGCTTCTATATGCTGTAGGTCATGGAAAGCTATAAGCATTATATATACTACAAGGTAGGCCAGCCCTACAACAATGTACTTTGACAATTGTCCAGACACGGAAAACAAACAGATGAGAGAGAGAGAGACAGAAAGAGAGAGAGAGAGAGAGAGAGAGAGAGAGAGAACGAGAGCTCTCAAGCAAGTGCAGGCACACTTCTGTGTGTTTGGAAGTAGTAGAAGACAAAACTACAATGGTAGGTTGGCCTTGAATGACAATATCTTGTGCATCATTTGCTAGACAGTAGGGAGTTATGGAAGGTTTCTAAGCAAGGGAGTGATGTGACTGGAACTGGGCTTTTTGAAGATTAACCTGGTGGTGGGAAGCAGGAAACTGGCTGTGTGGAGGTTTATAGTGTGTAGGAGAATAGTGTTGAAGTTATTGCTATGATTTTGGTGAGGAGATGAAAGGCCTTGATGGCTTAAACTATTAATAGAGTGATGACCACAGGATGGGAAGGCTAGAGATAGCTGCAAAATATATTGGTTTTTTGTTTGTTTGTTTTTTCGATTGTTTGTTTTTGAAACAGAGCCTCGCTCTGTCACTTGGGTTGAGTGAAGTGGCATCATCATAGCTCACTGCAACCTCAAACTCCTGGGCTCATGTCATTCTCTTGCCCCAGCCTCCCCAGTAGCTGGGACTACAGGCACAAGCCACAACACCCAGCTAATTTTTCTATTTTTTGTAGAGACGAGGTCTCACTTTTGCTCAGGCTGGTCTCAAATTCCTGAGCTCAGGCGATCCTCCTGCCTCCACCTCCAGAGTGCTAGGATTACAGGCATGAGACACTGTGCTGGACATATTGTTTTATTAATAATTAGGATTGAAAGAAGAGAGATCCACTCCTGGTAGCTAAACAAAAGTGGGTGGGAGTATTTTAAGGTAAAAGGAACTTTCGCAAGAATCCAAGAAGAGAGCTATAATTCAGATGGGCCTCCCAGCAATTGCAATTGGAAATCAGACTGCATCATGTCCCACGTGGCTCTGAGGAGATGCCTCAATGCTTGCCTCTACATCTCTCTGCAGGTCTGCTCCCTTCTTCGTGCCCCCTTGACTGCCTTCCTATACCTCCCCAGAATTTTCCAGCCTATAACTTCAACTTACATGTAGCTTTGTTTGCCCCAGAATGCTACAGCCCTAACTCCACCATGTGAACCCTCAGCTTCAACTTCTCTGGCTCATTGGCAATAGTCTCTCAGCCTTCTAGTTCTAAAATCCCTTCTACTCAGCCAAAAAAAAAAAAAAAATGATGATCTAGCATCTCTTGTATTATCCTGGATAGAGCTGGAGCCCATTCCACTAAGTGAAGTATCACAAGAATGGAAAAACAAGCACCACATGTACTCACTATCAAATTGGTATTAACTGATCAACACTTAAGTGCACATATAGTAGTAACATTCATCGGGTGTTGGGCAGGGGAGGTGGGGAGGAGGGGATGGGCATATTCACACCTAATGGGTGCAGTGCGCACCGTCTCGGGGATGGACACGCTTGAAGCTCTGACTTGGGTGGGGCAAAGGCAATATATGTAACCTAAACATTTGTACCCTCGTAATATGCTGAAACAAAAAAATAAAAATAAATAAAAATTTAAAAAAACAATAATAAAATCCCTTCAAGCAACAACTAATTGACCCAGACGGTCTTTTCTCCCCAGATCACTGGCCAGGCTGTGGATGGGCTGTTCCTGATAGGGTGGAACACATCTCTCTAAACAGCTAAGGTCAGTGACAGGCGGGGGCTGGGCCCAGTACGGTACATGACAGTAAAGGCCTGCCCCCTTTGAAAGGGTCAGATGTCTCCAGATATCCCTTATCAGTTGTGGTTTATTGTCAGCTTGATAGCTGGCTACACAGAAGTTCAGAATTCAAGCCTAGAAATCTGGAAGAAAAGTGGTGACATTAGCTAAAATAAGGAAAGTATGTGGGGAAGCCAGTTTTGTGGGATATGGTGAGTTAAGATATTGATCTTTGGAGAATAATGTGAAGATATTCTCTGTCCGGATTTTCTTGCAAATGATTAGAGAGAGTTCCTGGGGCAAGACTAAGCTATGAATGTGGATCTTCAGCACATTCTTCCCTTTTGAATGTTGCCAAATAGTTGCTGAAAAGGTTACCTATTAAATACATTTCAAATGTGATTAACTAAAACCCCTTTAATTGCTAAATAACTTCTATAAATGATGCCCTGTCTTTAAGCCCATTAACCTCAAAAAGTTTGATAGTAGCACAAAAATGATAAACAGGCTGACCACATCCTTGAACTTGGAGTGTTTTAATACAACATCATCCAGCCAGTCCTTGGGTCAAAGGAGTAAATTAAATTTATGAAAGATAAACATTTGCTTCATTGCAGAACTTATTATTCCACATACCTTGACCTGAAAGATGAGATAATAGAATGAGAAACTTTAGGTCAGGCACAGTAGCTCATGCCTGTAAACCCAGTACTTTGGGAGGCTGAGGCAGGAGGATTGCCTGAGGTGAGGAGTTCAGGACCAGCCTGGGCAACATAGTGAGACCTCGTCCTTACAGAAAAAAAAAAAAAGAAAGAAAAGAATGTTTGGGCAGGGAGTGGACTTTATTTTTAAAGCCTTCTTCAAAGAAACAATCAAACTGTGAGCTGATGATACTTTGAGTGTGCATGGCTATTTCTTGCTGTAATGTGATCTGATTGAGTATTTCCAGAGAATGAACACTCAAACCCCAATAAAAGAGCCCAGTAAGTTTTCAAATTGTTCTCATCACTGGAAACGTCTTCCTTAAAGTAAGCCAGATTCTCCTTCCTGCAACTACACTCATTGATCCGATTCTTCCCTCTGAAGCTACACGGGATAAAAGTCAGTTTCTTCCATCATTTCTCAACTGACATGGTTTTCACATCCTTCTCCATATTCTTACCCTTCTGAATATACTGATGACTGGTTTTGCTGATTTCCTACTGTGTTCTGAAGAAGAAGATTCAAGTAGCATTTACAAACACAATGGCCTAGATTTAGATAACTCAAGAATAACAAAAAACTGGAACCAGCTTTTAAAAAGTTGTAGAATAAAATACATTAGATATTTTTATCAAAGAATAATAATGGTGGTAATTACAACAAACACAGGTGTAGATCTCCAGAGTTTCCAAATTCCCAGTTGGCATTTCTCCCCCATCCCTATTTGTATTAGCAATACCAGTCTTTTTTATTATTATTATTTCAAAGTAGTATGGGGATACAAATGTTTTTGGTTACAAGGCCTGTCACCCAGACAGTGTTCATTGTACCCATTAGGTAGGTTTTTCCCATCCTCTCCTCCCCTTTCCCCCCTGCTTGATTTCCATTGAGATTTACTACTTCCCTCTGTGCATGTGTGCTCATCCGTTAGTTCCAATTTAATAGTGAATACATGTGGTGTTTGTTTTTCCATTCTTTAGATACTTCGCTTAGGATAAGGGTCCCCAGTTCCATCCAAATTGTTGAAAAAGGCATTATGTCATTTTTCTTCATGCTGAGTAGTATTCCATAGTGTTCATATACCACATTTTGTTAACCTACTCATGAATTGATGGGCATTTGGGTTGACTCCACATCTTTGCGTTTGTGAATTGTGCTGCAATAAACATTTGAGTGCAGGTGTCTTTTTGATAAAATGACTTCTTTTCCTTTGGGTAAACTTCTTTTCCTTTGGGTAGTTAATTAATTTTTGAATACATAATTCATACACATAGTATAAAATTCAATAGGTAGCAAGTAATATATTATAGACAGTAATTCTCCCTCAGATCCCAACTCCTAGCCTCTCAGGGGTCCCCTAAAGTCTTTGACTGATACCAACTTCTTTTGTAGACTTCAGGAAGTATTCTTTAAATATGTAACCACATATGCAAATCTATTTGCATATATGAATTAAACTTTTTTCCCCCCACAAATTGTAGCAATATATTTTGGAGAGCATTTCATAACAGAACACAGAACTGCTTCATTCTGTTAAAATATCCATTGTGCTCTGGGGTCACAATTTACTTAACAGTTCGTCTTTGTTAAATATTTGGTTGTTTCCCGTCTTGCTAGTAATAACAGTGTTGCTATGAATATCTTTGTACATATGTTTTTGCCCACATGTACAAATATTCTTGTAAAATTAATTACTGGAAATTAAAATGATGTGCCAAAGAGCATACAAATTTTTAATAGTAATGGGCGCCAATTAACTTCCAGAGATTGTTCACCAAGTGCAGGAGAGTGCCAGTTTCCCCATACCCTTGCCAAAACAGTGTGTTATCAAATCTGTTCATGTATGACAGAATAAAGGTGAAATATGGTGAAATGCATCTCACTTTCATTTTTCCTGGCATTTTTCTTACAGTGATGTTGAACAACTTTTCAGATGCTTAATAGGTGTACTTCTTTTTTTATTTCTAGACTGTTTGTATCTTTTTTCTATTGCATTAATGGTCTTTTAAAAAATTGTTTGTAGCAAAATTTTATATGTGAAGCTATTAACATTCAGTATATAACATGACATAAATATTTTCCCCCAGTTTGTATATATCTTTGGACTTTGGCTGAAGAACTTTCGACACTCAGATTTTTAAAATGTATTTAAAGTTAGAAAAGTTTTCTCTTCTCTGAGTTAAAAAGCCTCCCATTTTCTCATAATAATATTATAGCTTTATTTTAATTTTTGAATGTTTGATCCATTGGGAAGTCATTCTGGTAAGGAGTAAGGTGAATATTCAACTTTGTTTTTTTCAGATATTTAATTATTCCAGAATTATTTATTAAAAATTCTATTTTTCTCCAATGATGTGAAATTTTCCTGTATTATTTACTAACTTTTATTTGGGGGTTGCATGTGTATTTCCACTCTTCTCTCATTGGTCTGTTTGTATGTACATGTGCCAAGTACAATACTATTTTAATTATCATAATTGGTAGAACTAATCTTCCCTATGGTTGAATTTTTCACAGACTCTTCATGAATTTTTTTATATTCTTATTTTTCAATGTGATATTTACAAGCTTGTTTAGTTTAAAATATTTATATTACTAAGATTGTGAAAAATATAGATTCATTTAGGCATAGACATTTATAATGTACCTTTCTCTTCAGGACTATCATACACCTTGTGCTTATTTTATGTCTTTTTTGTTCTTTTGTAGCATTTTAAACTTGATCTTTCAGAGTTTTGCACATTTCTCATCAAGTTAATTTTTGAGTATTCTATCTTTTTGTTGCTATTATATTTTCTCTTTTACATTTTCAAACTGGTACTGCTTGCATATAGAAAGAATATATCTCAGTGATGTCACTGAATTATCTTATTATCAGGTAAAAATTTTAAACTTATCTAATCTTATTTTATTAAGAACTTTTATCACCAGTAAATGTTTAGTATTTTATCAAATATCTTTTAAGCACCTGTGAAAATGAATATACTATTTTTCTCCTTTGATTTATTAATGTAATTAAATATATTATTCGATTCCTAATATTGAAACATTCTTGTGTTTTTGATATGATCCCTATCTGTTACTCTTTTGAAATATGATCAGTTTCACTTGCTAATTTTTTAGAATTTTTAAAATCAATTCTTATAAGTGAAATAAATGTGTTGTCTTCTGTTTTTATAGTATCTTTATCAGGTTTTAGTCTTAAAATTATTCTAGTTTCTTAAAAAGAATTTCCCCATTTATCTATGTTCTGGAACAGTTTAATTAGCATTGGAGTTCTCTGTTCTTTGAAGTTTCAGAAAATATACTAGTGAAATACCTAGGTCTTGTACATTTTTAGAGAGAAGAGTGGGGATGAGATGAATCTTCATGGATTTTCACTATTTTTATTTATATTTTCTACTTATTCTGTGATTAGTTTAGGTAATTTATTTTTTCCTGTAAACTGATCTATCTCACAGAGGTTTGCAAATTATTTTTCATGCAGTAAATCAAAACAAACTTTACAATCATTTAAATTCATTCTGTATTTAGGTTACTTTCCCATTTTCATTCCCAATTGGCATATTTCTCCCTCTTTAGCTTGGTTGGATTATCTAATGATGTCTTTGTTTTATTGCCTTCTTTTCTTGTTTTCAAATAATCAACTTTTACATTTATTTAATATTTCTATTGCTTTATTCTGTTCCCTAATGCATTTGTTTCTATAGCTTCATCCTTTTTATCTTAAAGCTATAATTCTTATTCATGTGTAAATATTCTTGGAAAGAATAATATTTAAACTGTTAATAATCATTTCTATCTTAGGATAAATGAGTTCCAGATTCTTTTCTGAGGCTAGGTTTTGGAAAAGGAAAAGGAGAATTTTTAATCAAGCAATTAATTGAATCCTAAAGAAGGGGCCGAGGGTGGGGGACAGATGACAAGGATTGTCACAACATTGGGAGTGTAGGGAGATAGACACACACTGCCCATGTCACACAGCCTCTCCTGCACACATGCATCAGAACGTGCCCCTGTAACATCTTCATGTAATGGCCTGATGGTCCAGGGAAGCAAAATAAATTAGTATTTGATGAAAAAGTGCTGAAATAAAAAACACAGGATAGCGACATAAATTATGAAACATAGTCATGGTACTTTTTGTTTTCCAGTAGTATAAATAAAGTAAAACCAGGCAAATAGCTTCATAGGAGGCTTATGATAATAACTAGCCCCTAAAATTCCCAATCAGGCCATTTTATTCACCCAAAGGTGCCACCACAAGAAAGTACAGGACAGATAAGCCACACCTATGGCAGCCCAGGGCTGCCTATGCTAGGTGTGGAGACCTGTTTCTTCTTACATTGCACTTCATCCGCCTCTTTCCAACTGAGATTTGAACATCCTCTTGTCTTTTGTACATTCTTTTACATCCTTTTCTTTATTTGGTCCTTATAACAACCCTGTTTATGAGACTTCACTCCCTGCCTAACTTCTCACATCCAACCAAATGTAAGTCTTGTTGATTCCTGATTCAAATGTTTCTCACACCTTTCTCATCTCTTTATTTCCAGGATCTCCTGAGTGTAGGACTTTATCTTCTCCTGTCCAGATGCCCGTGGTAGTCTTCCATCACCCTGCTGGAGGCAGGGTAGGCTCGCTGGTGAAAAACAACTCCCAAATCTCAGAGGTATAACACAATAGTGGTTTATTTCACATTTACTTTGTAGTTTAATATAGGGTACAGATTGGGGTAGGGCAGGGTCAAAAATGTTCTACGCAGTCTTTCAGGGACGTAGGCTTCATGTACCTATGGCCTCACCACCCTGGAGCCTCAGCGTTCTCCACGGTGCCCTTTACCCCTTGCTGGCAGAGAGCGTGTGGGCGACTGTGCAGGAGGTTTTCAGGGCCAGACCCAAAGTGGTACACATGGATTCTGCCCACGTTCTGTTCGCAGGAACTCAGTCATATGGCTGCCCCTAACTACAAGAGAGGCTGAGAAATGCAGTCTAGTTTTGTGCCCCATAGGAAAAGAAAATATATTTTGGTGAAAACATTGCACATTTGGCCATAGCCAGCCTCTCTCTGCCCATCTATGTTGCGCACTGCTACCAGATTAGCATTCGTTCCGCCAGTCATTGAACACTTACTAAATATCTCTGTATGCCAGCCACTGTGCTGTGCACGATGGGTATAAAAATGCATAACTTCTCATTTTTCCTTCTTTGGAGCTTACAAGCTAGTAGGAGATGAGAATAATAAAATAAAAATATCTACAATGAGTTAAGTACAGTGGTCTCCCCTTATCCGTGGAGGATACCTTACAAGATGTCCAGTGGATGCCTAAAACCACAGATAGTACAGAATCCTGTATATACTATGTATGCATATCAATGAGGTTTAATTTATAAATTATGCAAGTAAGAGATTAATATAATAATAACTAATAATAAAATGGAACAATGATAACTATATAATATAATAAAAGTTTTGCAAATGTGGTCTCTCTCTCAAAATATCTTGTTGTCCTGTACTCACGTCACATGGCAGCAGCTTCTTCATCGGCAGACTCAGCCTCTCCAGTAATTTTTATATTTTTCATTTCAAACCTATTCCTGCATCTGTGTTCTATCACTTGCTTGCAGTAAATGGCTTGGTGTCACTCGTTTCGGGGGATCCCTTGCTGGAGTCTTTGTATAGGCTCAATGCTTTCTGGCACAACGCGTTGCTGTCAGTCAGAGCACGTTTCTGTTCATGTCTTCCACCCACAGATTTGATGCTTTTTCCATCTTAACTAAGCATTTATCATGCACTGTAGCAGTAACTTGGCAGTTTGAGGTGCGACAGCAAAACTAGCTCAAATTTCTTTTTCCTTTTTCCCAATTTCACGGATAGAAGATTCATTCTTACCTTAGGTATTAGCAATCTCAGCATATGATTGTTTTCCTGATTGTTATTAAGTCAAGAACTATCTTCTTTTCATTTAAAGGAAGCACTTGACAGCTTCTTTTTCGGCAGATTGGCATACTCGCATTGCCAGTGTCACTACTCTTGCACTTTGGGGCCATTATGAAGTCAAATGAGGGTGACTGGAGCACAAGCACTGCAATCCCATGACAGTTGTTCTGATCACGGGGCCTGCTGCTAAGTGACTGATGGACAGGCAGCATCACAGTGTCCGGTGGACACAGGGAAAATCCAAGTCCTGGGCGGGACAGAGCAAACAGCATGAGATTTCATCACCCTACTCAGAATGGTACACAACTGAAAACTTACAAATTGTTTATTTCTGGAATTTTCCATTTAATATTTTTGGACTGTGGTTGACTGAGGGTTAAAAAACCATGGAAAATGAAACAATGGAAAAAGAGGGACTACTATACCATGATGCACTACGCCAACCAAATTGTCTATGAGAGTTGAAAGGGAACTGTAAAAGTTAGGAATCAATTGGGCTGTATGTAACAAACACTTAAAAAGTATCAGTTTACATAAGATACAGAGTTTTATTTCTATTTCATGTAAAATAAGTCAAAAGACAGGCCCCTCCAGCCTAGCCAGACCTACTATGGCATAGCCCTGAGACCAACGACCCAGACCCTGTCTATCTTGTATCTCTGCCATGCATGGTTTCCACTTCCAGTCATTTCAAGATCCAAGATGGCTGCTGCAGCCCCAGCCAATATACCTGTGTTCCAAAGAGCATGAAGGAGGAAGCAAAAAGAAATGACTGCCACTCTCTTCCAAAGAGATAACCCACACTCTGCTTATATCTCATAGGCCAGAATTAAAAAAACAAATGGCTATATATAGCTACCAGGGAGGCAGGCAGCATAACCTTTTTAACATGGTGCCAGAGTGACCAACTACAAATTCAAAGTAATATAATAAGAAAGGAGAGAATGGATATTGAGAGACAAGTAGACTCTCTGCTAGAGAGGGGAACCTACTTGAACTAAACAAAACAAAGTTTCTCTCGTGAGATGAAGTTTAGATTGACTCTTAAAGAGTGATTCAGACATCACTGTCTACCTTAAAAACCATTTTCAGTGAAGTGGTAAGGGCAGATGTTCATTCTTGTGTGTTTCCAATAAGTCAATTTGAAAGCTCCATCTGCTTTCATTGTTCTTCCTTTGCCATATGCACCAAAGGCCACATGAGAAGGGAGTGCACAAAAATTTGTCATGCAAAGTCTTGGCTCGAACTAAGCTGCTGTTATTCAACCCATTATTCATCCTGGTTCTCACTCGGTCCCCCCATTTGACTTTGTTGAGTAGCAATCTTGCCACTTAGTCCTCCAGTTTTATTCTTACTTTGTTATTACCACATTTGAGCTTCATCATTGTTTTGTCATTATGGGCTTGGTTCCTCTGACTAACATTCTGCCTTGCTGTCTTGACTAGGCTACTGTATATTGATCCGGGTAAACATCTTGATTCACCTTGATTCAGTTTGAATCACTTCCATCCCCATGGGATTCACACTGGCTCTATGAGCCAGAGAAGGATGTCTGGGTGTGGATTCCCAAAGTTCCATATTTAACCAGACTATCCCTGGATATGAGGCAATATACAAAGTGGCAATCATTTCTTGAGTTATGGTTGGGCTGAGATATGGTGCTACCCAGAACCTGTGGCCAGGCAATGTCTTAGCCTCCAATAATGAGAAAATCATGAGGGTGGCCCTGATTTGTCCTTCTCTTTGTTCCTCACCCAGACATATGTAAGCTGCCCATTGCACTGTGGGGGCCATGATTTGATTTACCTGGAGGCCCAGGGGGTGGTACACCCCAGGCCACCAAGGGCTTTTACTGGCTTCTTTATCTAACAGTTCCAACGTCAAAGCTGCTCCAGGCTCTTAACAATCAGCTTGGAAACAAGCTATTGGCACCTGTTTCTGGGGAACATCATCACACAGACTCTCCCCTTCAATATTGATGTGGGAAAGTATATAGGACTGCCCTTCTTATCAGTAAACTACCCCATGTTATCCTCTGGTATTCAACCCTGCCCAGCACAAGGTCCATCTCTGAGAATGTCGTGGAACCCATGGGCTATAGCATGCCCTTTGGTTTACTACCATCAACATTGCCCAAGTGCCATATCAGGAGTCTCTCAGGCCATGGTATCTGTTCCTAGGGTTCTAGCCCAGACTGCAACCTATTAAGAGAAAAGGAGAAAAGGAACCAGAAAAACTACCTTTGTATTAACATAAGTAGACACTCAACCTCACGACCAGAATAGTTTATAGCAGTCTTATCACTTCAAGTCAACTTAAATATAATGGGCATATGGCAGCCTAGTCTTCTATGTGGGTTTCAAATCTCCAACAGCTAGACTGTCAACATCACAAAGTTGGTTTCTTACCTTGTATGGGTGAATATCTGGGATCTTTAAAAGCCAACACCTTCAGGAAAATTGTGTCCCTAGAGAACTTAGAGATAACACAATCCCACCTAAAATTGATGGGCCATCTCAGAAGGCAGCAGCAAATCATTGTCTACATTCAGCAGTTCCTTACAGAACTTAAGAGCCTCCTAACTTGGCATCTAAAAAAAATACAGGTTAAAAGCTTTTTGTAAAGCAATAAACCTGCCCCAGTAGGTGATATTCAAGTCCAATTCCTTCATCTCTCATGGCCTTGGATCTCTGGTGCAATGTCCTGCACTACACAGAAACTTCTAGAGTTTGTACTAGAAAGTAAATTGTAATCTGTAGATTTTTTATTAAAAAACAAAGAGATAGCCAAAAAGCCTATAGATAATTTAGAATGGAATTATGAAAAATACTTAATTATTCAAAAAGAAGAAAAGAAAGAATAAAAAAATAATAAAATGGTGGACTTTTTCCTAAATATTAATCACTTAAATTTAAATGGACCAAATATTCCTAATAAAAGACAGAAATTGTAAGAATGGATAAAAAGGCAAGATTCAACTATATACTTCCTATAAGAGATGTACTTTAAACACACAAAGATAGATTGAAAGTACTTTCTTAAGAAAATAATAAAGAGTCAAAATCAATGAAATAGAAAGCAAATAATAAATAAAAATTAATAAAGGTAAAATTTTGTTTTTTTAAAAGACAAATAAAATTGATAAACCTATAGTCAGACTGTTCAAGGAAAAAAGAAAGAGAAAGGAGAAATTATTAGTATTGGGAATAAAAAGGTGATATTATTACTCTAGATCCTATAAACATTAAGGATAACAGAATATGATAAGTAACTTTATGCCAATAAATTGAGCAATTAAAATGGAATGGATGAATTTTTAAAGAAAATAAAAAGCTTACCAAAACTGTCACAATATAAAATAGAATCTTTTAAAAAATACTATGAAATAATAATAAATAATATGAATGAGAATATAGTGTTTTGGTAATTATAACATAATATCTAAATAGTCACATATCTATGAAAAATTTTAAATTAATTACCAGAAACTTTCCCACAAAGGCTCAGATAGTTTCATTGGTGAATTTTATAAACATTTAAGGAAGGAATAATAACACTGTTATACAAATTATTAATATTTAAGAAAATAGAGGAAGACATGGTATGTCCCAAATTGTTTTATAAGGCTACCAAAACATTGATACCAAATCTGACAAAGATATTCAAAAGAGCAAGAAAAAGAAACAAACAAAGGAGGGAGAAATATAAATATAGTAATACAAAATAACATAAGGCCAGGTGTGGTGGCTCACTCTTCTCTATAGAATTTACAAACCAATACTCCTCCTGCACATAGACACAAAATTCTTTAACAAAATACAGGTAAACTGAATCTTGAACTACATATAAAAGGTGGTATACTATGCCTGAGTGGGGTTTATTCCAGGAGTACAAGAAATGAGAGAAAAAATAAACATAAAGCAGGTAAGCAAATTAAAAACATACAATAAGATGGTAAAAACCACATTCAAATGTAAATAATTACATTAAATGTAAATAGAATGAAGGCTAAAAAATTTAGATTGCCAGAATGATTCAGAAACAAAAACTATATGCAGTTTAACATACATAACAAAACAGAAAATTGAAAGAATGGGAAAAAATATACTATGCAGACAAAATCAAAAGAAAGTTGCTGTAATTCTACTATTATCAATGATAATAGGCTTTAGGGCAAAAGGGATTAGTAGAATTAATAACCAGAAAGCTTCAATTCACCAGGAATGTATAACGATTCTAAATCTGTATGTACGTATTTACAAAGTCTGTGAAACAAAAATTAACAAGAACTACAGGGAAAATAAAAACAACTTTCTTACTTATTGTATTTTATTTTAATTCATCAAATTGTGCTATATTTTGTTCTTATTTGTTAGTTGGTTCCAACCTTTTTAGAACAAGCAGGGAGATAGCTTAATTAATTGATTTTAAAACTCTAATAGTGAGACCTCACTCAAATTACTAAAGTTTATGGTTATGGTCCCTAATTCCCTTCAGAGAAGGAACTGGAAATGTGTTGTCTTGGTAGGAAGACCCTCCCTTGGGCCTAAGGCCTTCCAATAAATGCCACTTTTTAATGAGACTTTCCTCCTTTGGTCAATAGACTACCCCTAAATTAATTAAAGCCTTAGGCCTTAGATACAAAGCAGGTGATGCAACTTATTTAAAATACTGATCTGGTTTTTATCTCTTGGCTCTTAAAAAAATAATAAAATAAAATATTGAAATTGAAGTGCCAATGCTATTTTTGAAATGAAATGCACAAATGGCATCTGTTATTTTTATTTTCACTTTTAATCATATCATTTATTCTTCCATTTATTTGCTTTGGCAACTTTTGAGGTTTGTTTAATGGTAATACATACATGAGATACAAGATTCAAAACATACAAATTGAAATATTGGTAAAATTCATCTCTCCTATCTCTGTAACCCAAGTCCTAGCTCCAAATTGTGAAGGCAAATGTTCTTCACCTTGCTTTGTTTTTTTCTCTTTACTATTTATCCTAGGCACTATTCCTTTTTGGTTTATAGAGGGAGTACCACAATCTTTTTAACCTCCTATATAATATCAGTTCATGGATGAAACACACTTTATCCATCCAACCTGCACCTTCTAAATGTTATTTCTGGTCACTTGCTATCATAGACAATGCTCCAATGAGGAGCCATATATATATATGTATATATATATATGCCTTTGTGTACTTGCTAAAGAGTATCTAAAGAATAAATTCTGAAGAGTGAATCAGTTAGGTCAAGTGGTATGTATATGCACTTAATTTTGATAAACATTGCCAAATTGTCCCATAGGTAGAAGTTCTGCAAGTGTACTCTCCTAGCAATTACTGCATGTGCTTGTGCCCTTGCCAGAACAGTTTTTTATTAAAATGTTTAGCATCCTGATAGGTGAAAAATAATTTCTTGCTGTCATCTTAATAAGTATTATGCTAATGAAAGGGTTGAGTATCTTTTTAAAAATACTATAAAATATAGTTATAAATAATGAGCATAATAAATATAGTATTAAAATAATTATAAGCATAAGAAATATAAAAATGATAATACAAAATAACATAATGCCAGATGCGGTGGCTCATGCCTTTAATACTAGCACTCTGGGAGGCCGAGGCAGGAGGATCACTTGAAGTCAGGAGTTCAAGACCAGCCTGAGCAAGAGCAAGACCCTGTCTCTACAAAAAAATAGAAAAATTAGCTGAGCATAGTGGTGTGCATCTGTAGTCCCAGCTACTTGGGAGGCTGAGGTAGGAGGATCGGTTGAGTCCAGGAGTTTGAAGCTGCAGTGAGCTATGGATGAGGCCACTGCACTGCAGCCTGGGCCACAGAATGAGACTGTGTGTCAAAACAAAACAAAATAAAACAAAACAAAAAACCCATAAGATAGATCATTTGGCTAAAAAAATTACCAATCAGATGAAAACAACCATATACCCTTCCCTAGTTAAATTTCTCTATTTCTTCTTTTCAGAAGTATTTGTTATCCTAAATTTAATAGTTATACTTTCCCAAGTATTTATAGTTTATAACACATATATATCTCCCCAAATTATATATATGTATGTATCTATGTACATATTAGCTTGCATGTGTTTACATTCATATAAATAGTGTCATTCTGCATGCATTCATCTGCTGGGTGCTTTTTATCTTCTGTTATTTTGTGAGAACTCATTCATAGTTATATAGCTCAGATTCACTCATTTACTACTAAGTAGAGTAAATTCATTCATTGAATGAATATATAGCTATTTAATCTATTGATGTCCACTTAGGTTGTTTCCAATTTTTGCTCTTTCAGACAATGCTAATACGAACATTGTTGTCAATGTCTCTTCATCAACATATGAGCAGGCATATACTTAGCAGTGGACCTGCTAGGTCAAATGGTTTGGATTCTTCAACCTTACTAATACATACTGCCAAATTGCTTTCAAAAGTAATTGTCCCAATTTATACTCTCATCAGCAGTATAGAAGGGTTCCTCTTGTTTCACATTTTTGCCAAAACTTGGCATTCAGACATATTAATTTTTTGCCAGTAGGAGGAATGTACAACAATATATCATTGTGGTTTTAATCCTGATTACGGATAAAAATAAACATCTTTACAGATGCATAAAAGCCATTTGTATTTTTTAAATATAAACTTCCTGCTGTGGTCTTAGCTCATTTTTTCTATTAGGTTCTTGTTTTTGTCTTGTTTTTAATTGCTTTATAGGAAGGTTTTTATTTAAGGAGATTTGCAACCTACTACCTTAGCTGTCATTTTTACCATAAATAGTTTTTCCAGATTTTCATTTTCTTTTGTCCTTTTTTTTATAGTACCTTTAAAACCAAGTAGTTAAATTTAAATATTTACACATGTATTTACATAAACATAATTTTATATAAATGTGATCATATATAGGAATTTTGTGTTTGTGTAGCTTTTTTCCTGTCTTTGTTTGGCTTTCTCTTCATTCTCATCTTTTCCCCTCATGGAGTCCCCTGCCAAGGTAACTCATATTAAAGACTTTATATAGCATTCCATATTTTTCACTACATTCAAATAATTCTATACAGACATATGCATTTATATACATACTATGCAGGATATTTTAATCTTGTCATTATTTGGTTTATAAACATAAGATTATGCTAATACAATCTTTTTTGCTTTTTATATTTTTATTTAACAATACTTTGTGAAAATACCTCCAAGTCAATTTGTATAATGCTGATTCATTCTTCTAATGGTTCCTAAATTTTGTTGCATCAGCAAAAATTTTGCTAAGCAAAAATCACAGCACAGAAACTTTCAGGGACCTAGAAGAAGGACGATTGTACTTAGTCAAGATTTTCATAAATATATTTGGATATTTATTTATCTGCATGAAATTTAAAGTGAAATTAAGAGGTACATTCCCCCCATACACCCGTTAAAATGTGTTGTTGTGGAAATTAACACAACAACATACGTGTTTATTCACCTATGGAGAGAGAAAGAGAGAGAGAGAAAGAGTGTAAGTGCTAGTGCCCAGAGCCAAGTACATTCTATTTCTGGCTCGGTAGAAGACCACACTGTGGAACTGGGGGAATAATCTGACTCTCTGGACTTCAATTATCTCATATGTAAAATGGAGGATAGAATCAAAACATAGACTCATGTTGCTGGTCAAATAGTTAATTCAAGACTAATCCAAGGTTTGCCAAGGTTTGCATTCACCAGCTGATATGGCGCCACCATGTGGTAGTAGTGTAAACAGTTTAAAATGGGTTTGAACTGTCAGCTTTTAAATTATATGATTCTTCATCAATTTTTAATTTGGAGACTTAACATTTTTCTAAATTTTGTGAATAAATTTAGACTTTATTAGTATGTTTAATTTTCACTATTTCAAATTTGCTTAAACTGTGACTACACTCTATAGTCAGGGAAGTTTTGCTATCTAGTGTTGTTTCTGTACCATAAAGTAATAGTAAACTAAGTGAAGAAATGGAAAAAATATACTATCAGAAGAACTATTCACATCATGGAATTATATTTTAAACAGCAATATACAACAGCTTTAGAAGGCATATGGCTAGAAAACTTTTCAAAATGCCTAAAATCCCTGAGATTGGTAGAGGGCTGCGGTAGAGGCAGAGTTGGGTAAAGTACAAGGTAGTACAACAAGAATTATTATTATCATTATCATAGTATTATTATTAGTCTTCAAAATATTTGGGACATCCACATTACACAATCCAGTGGTGAGATAGTAAATAGAATCAAAGTATAATGTCAATTTTTATTCTGGCCTTTATGTACCTGCCATTTATTGAACATAACTGTGTTAACTCTTACTGTTTTTAGATATTTGATTTTTATTTATTGTTTAAATAAATTCTCAATTTTAGTATAGTTTTAGATTCACAGAAAATTTGCAAAGATGGGAGAGTTCCCATGTTCCCTGTACCCAATTTCCTATGTTAACATCTAACACTATTATGGCCCCCATTTGTCACAAATAAACAACAAACATTGGTACATTATTATTTACTAAAGTTCATACTTTACTCAAATTTCCTCAGTTTTTGCCTAGTGTCCTTTTTCTGTTCCACACTCCCATTCAGGATACCACATGACACTTCGTCATCGTGTCTCCTTGTGCTTCTCTTAGTTGTGGCAATCCCTCAGATTTTCCTTATTTTTGAAGACTTTTGCAGTTTTGAAGAGTACTAGTCAGGTATTTTGTTGACTATTCCTCAATTTGTATTTTTCTGATGTTTTTCTCATGATTAGACAGGGGTCATGGTGTTTTGGAAGGAAGACCACAGAAGTAAAGTGCCATTCTCTTCACGTGACATCAAGCATTCCTACTGTTGAAGTGACTTACCACTGTAAATGACCTTGATCATGTGGCCCGGGTAGTGTTTTCCAGGTTTCTCCACTGGAAAGTTACCTTTTGAAAGGAAGTCACTATGCAAAGCCCACACTTAAGGGGTAGGGAGTTATACTCACCTCCTAAAGCAGGGACTATGAACATAAATTATTTGGAATTCTTCTATATGAGATGTTTGTCTCTTTTGCCCATTTGTTTATTTATTCAGTCAGTTACTTATATAAGAGGGACTCATGAGTGTTTTATTCTTTGGTTTATAATTTATTACAGCATAATTTGTTTTGATCCTCAAATTGTTCTAGTTTTGCCCACTGGGAGCTCCTTCAGGTTGGTTTCTGTGTCCCTTTGATATACCCCCATCGTTTTGTTTTTCGGAGCATTTCTTTACACTCTGGTACTATAAGATGCCCCAAGCTCATCTTATATATTTCCTGCCTTAGCTTTAATATCAGCTATTTCTCCAAATTCTAGTTCCTTTCATTATAGGATGGTATTAGAAACCTGCCAAGATCTGGGCACTAGTTGTGATTTTTGTTTACTTTGGATACTTCCTCTGTACGTATTTGCGTAAACATTTTCCTCTCCATGTCTTAATCATCTCAAAATTGAGATTTTTTAATAGAGCTTTGAAAATTTAAGGAAGAGTTTGGTTGACAAGACTCGTTTCACTCTTGTTAAGTATTGTTTTGATTATTGCTCCTGTTAACACCACTACTTCACCATTTGTAATGTTTGTCACTCTCACATATGAGTTCAGGATAAAAGCTTTCTGGAGGAAAAAAATATAAATTATTTACACACTTTTCCTTCCTACATTTCTTTTCACTAAGTCAGCAGCCAACAAATATGTTTCCGTAAGTGAATAAACAGACCTGCATGCATATATGCATACAGGTGTTTCCCTTTAGGCTTCTTATTGGAGCACATTTAAGAAATGTGCCAAAATTACTAGACTTCGATTCGCTTAAAAGCAGCACCTGCATGTTCTCTTCATCTTTACATTTCCAGGGCTTAGCTCAATGCTTGATACAATCCAGGGGGTTCCTAAAGGTTTGTTGGATAAATTGCAGAGCTCTAGAGAACATGGTGAAGCTTACCATCGATCATTTAAATGTGTCTAAGTTTTTGTTGCTGTTACATGTTTTGTTGTACTTTATTTGCTTGATTTTGTTTGGGAAGGCTTCAGTTCCAGTAATTAAAAGAATAGTGGTCACTATCAATTTTTGGTGAAAACTGATTTCATCTCTCCGATACCGTTCTATCATGAGCCATGGTAAATCAATCACACTTTTTGGCTTCTTTTCCACTGGTGAAAGAAGGCCCAAACTTCTCATTTAAGAGAAAATTCTTGCCCAAAAGAAGCCTGTAAAATTAGAGTGTGTTTTTTCTTTATTCACAGTAAAACATGAACCCTTTCTTGGAGCTCTTTATTACATGGAAAAGCATGCCTATGTATTGTGTTGAATAAGCTATTCTTCCACTGGATGGTATTGAATTTAATTAGAAGACAATATCTTCATGAAAATAAGGCTTTAATGATATACTGTTTCATTTTAAGACCATAAGTCATCATATCCTCTAAATGGTAGGATAATGATGCTGAAACAAAGCACTATAGAAGGAAAAAGTTATTCATTTGGTGTTCAGTCTTTGCGGAAAACGTGTGCATTTTTATTCTTTATCTTCCTTATATTTTTACTTTCAATTTCCTGTTTAAAAGAAGATTCTCTTGTATGTTCTATTTTAATTTTACTCTAGATTCAGTACAATTTTCATAAAATGAAATTCATTTAAATATAATTCAGGAACCAAGCAGTCTTGAATGAAAGTATTTTGAGATAGCACTATAAACACCACCATCGTCCCTCCATTCATTTATTCATTTACTTATCAAAACTGCTGCATGTCCATTGGCATTCTAGTGCTGAGAACACATGGATGGGAAAGACAGATTCATGTCCTCAGTATTTAGCAGGGTGGGGGGAAAAAGAAACTGAATAATGTAGTAGGATAGATGGTCCTATGTGAGGCAATCTGCAGCCTTGTCCCTGGGCACTAGTTTTTTTCTTTTTCTTTTTTTTTATTTCAGCATACTACAGGGGTACAAATGTTTAAGTTACATATATTGCCTTTGCCCCACCTGAGTCAGAGCTTCAAGCGTGTCCATCCCCCAGACGGTGCACACCACATCCATTAGGTGTGAATATACCCATCCCCAGCTCCCCCCTCCCACCTGCCCGACACCCGATGAATGTTACTATTATATGTGTACATAAGTGTTGATCAGTTAATGCCAATTTGATGGTGAGTACATGTGGTGCTTGTTTTTCAATTCTTGTGATACTTCACTTAGTAGAATGGACTCCAGCTCTATCCAGGATAATACAAGAGGTGCTAGATCACCATTGATTTTTGTGGCTGAGTAGAATTCCATGGTATGCATATACCACATTTTATTAATCCACTCATGTATTGATGGGCACTTGGGTTGTTTCCACATCTTTGCAATTGTGAATCGTGCTGTTATAAACATTCTAGTACAGATGTCTTTTTTATAGAATGTCTTTTGTTCTTTTGGCTAGATGCTCAGTAATGGGATTGCTGGATCATAAATGGTATTTGTACTTGTAGCTCTTTTAGGTATTTCCATATTACTTTCCACAGAGGTTGTACTAGTTTGCAGTCCCAGGCACTAGTTTTTTTCTTTTTCTCCCTTTTGCTTTTTTTTTTTTTTGAGACAGGGTTTTGTGTCTTGCTCTGTTGCCCAGACTGGAGTGCAGTGGTGCAAACAGCTCACTGCAAAAGCTCAGCTCAATGTAAACTCGAACTTATAGTCTCAAGAGATCCTCCTGCCTCAGCTTCCCAAGTAGCTAGGACTACAGGTGCACACCACCACACCTGGCTAATTTTTTTTTAAGAGAGGGGTTCTTGCTATGTTGCCCAGGCTAGTTTCAAACTCCTACTCTCAAGTGATCCTCCTACCTCTGCCTCCCAAAGCGCTAGGATTACAGGCATGAGCACCACTTCAGGCCCTTGTTTTTCTTTCCTTTTTAAATAACAATTAACATTTGTCAAATGTTTGCTCAAGTCTGGACACTGATGTAGGGACTGTGTGTGTTCTCAATTAATAGTTCACTCTGCAACAGCTCATCACAATAGTTGGTGCACTGAGACAGTTTCTGTGTTGTCTGGGGTAGGCCTTGTAACTCTCATTTCCATTTTGCAGATGAGGATACAGAAGCAGAGAGATTACATAATTTAACTAAGATCATGTGTCCGCAAGTGTCCTAGCCAAAACATAAACTCAGGCAGTATGTTCCAGAGCCTCCCTCCTCCTGAAACGATGGTCCACACTAGCTGTTGGGCCTTAAGGAAAGAGCAGCAAAGGCAGAAGCTGAAGAAGGGCTCTGTGAGGCAGGTAGAAATGGTTAAGAGGGAAGGAGTGGGCACACACAGTCCTTCCTAAGTCCCTCAGGCAGCAAAAGGTGACCTGAAGTCCAGGAGAGTGTACCTAGCCCTGCTCCTGGAGAGCAATGGGGCGGGAGCCCTGCCATGCAGACGTGTCAGCATGGACACTGCTTTCATTCGGGACACCAGCAGCCCTGAGACAGCCTCTGGTAACTTCTGAAGCAGAAGGAAAATGACAGTGGGGGAGAGGTGTTGGGAGGCCTCAGGCTGTGAGTGGTATGGATCAAGAAAAGAAGTGGAACCTAAACACTCCATGGAGATGGCTCGTGACGCTGGACGTGCTGATACAGCTTAAAGGTTATTTTGATGATTTGTTTTGCCAAGCAGCACATATGACATCCTGAACCTTTCCTTGCTCCCTGGGCCACCACACTTACAAGAGATTTATGTTTTCCATTTTATTGAGTACGGTTTGAATGTTTATGGGCTTGTATGACTTTTATACACTGAAAAAAATTTTTCTTTCATAATTTGATAGAATTGGGTTAACATCTAAGGAAATAATAGTGCTGTCCCGCAAACCCATCATTAATAGTAAAGTTTTACAATAATCATCACACTTTATTAATATTGCCGAGGCAAGAGAGAGATGTCAGAAATTTAATCGAGCATTATTGTGCAGCCTAGACCTAAGAACAAAGGTTCATATAGGTGGACCAAATATTCTCCTCCCCAGTGTCTTTAAGGGAGAGATGAGAGTTTTGTGTGGCTTATTGAAGATGCAAATGAATTCTCAGAGATGAGCAGACGTATTGCTTGGAATGATTGCTGGCTTTTTCTGGGGTGAGTGAGCACAGTAAATAGATTCTGTGACTGTGCTTCTGCCAGGGGCTCCAGCCCAGTTCTCCTCCCATCTCTGACCCCTTCCATCTCATACTACAACTCTATCAGGGGAGGCAGAATGGGATGAGTTTTCCCAAGGATGGGACAAAGCGGTTCATTTCCCCCCATTACCTAGTAATACAAATCATTAAAAGAAACAGCCGGGATAAGGCGCTATCCAAATGTCTCATCAAAATGTCCCTGACTTGGAAAACACTGTGCCAAAGTGACTGTTTCAAAGCCTCTGAAGTTAAAACAGCTGCATCCTAGTGGCTGTCTCAAATGGCAGTATCAAAATGACTGTCAAAACAGCTCCATCAAAATGTTATGTACCTAGATGCCGTGTGGGATGCTTTGTAGATACTTCCAGGCATAATGGGACTGGGATCTCATTATCATTTCCCCTCCACATCCAAGTCCCTTGAGGCTTCAAATATCTGTATTAAAATTATCACACCAAGTGTGTGTCAGGGAAAAGGCAAGCAGAGGAGGCTTTTAGGTAGAAAGGACAACATGAACACAGACACAGGGGCAAGACACTGAATGGGGAAATGGCCACAACCCACTAGCATTTCAGGTTGCTCACCTTTTGACCTTTATTAAGCACCTACTGTATGCTTCACCATGTTGTCCTCATCATTTTGGAGAAGACATAGTAGATCTCTAGTACTTGGCTAGATATTTTTTCCTTCCTCTCAACAACAACAAAAAATATTAATACATCTGGTTCCTAAACCAATTTTAAAACTCAAGTTTGGGCCGATGCAGTGGCTCTCATCCAAGGCAGGAGGATTGCTTGAGCTCAAGAGTTCAAGACCAGCCTGAGCAAAAGCGAGACACCATCGCTACTAAAAATAGAAAAATCAGCTGGGCGTCGTGAAGCACCTATAGTCCCAGCTACTTGGGAGGATAGGGCAGGAGGATCCTTTGAGCCCAGGAGTTTGAGGTTGCAGTGAGCTATGATGATGCCACTGCGCTCTAGCCAGAGTGACAGAGTAAGACCCTGTCTCAAAAACAAACAAACAAGCAAAAAAACCCAAGTTTGATTTTAGCTTTGCATAGTTTTCTCTCAAATATTTTTCTAATTATTTTTAAAAATAACCTTGATTTGAATTAAATAATTCAGAAAGAATTAATTTTTTCCATTTATTTTGAAATTACCTTATTCTGAGTAAATACAGTTAAACTACTTGGTTTATTTTGAAACATATAATTATACTAGAAATACAAACATACAAAAAATTGCTGACCAATTAAATATGAAGCATTCACTTTGTATGCCATAACTTTCTGAAAAGAAAATACCAGTAATTACTCAATTTTAATAATACTTTGTGTTCTATAGAAAAGTGTACTGAAACATTTGAAATACTGTATGTCAATCTTCTTAAAAAATGAATTTTATCTGTGGATTAAGTACAAATTATTTTTCTATAATATTACTATTAACCTGAATGTTCCCATGGTAACAAGACATCTAACAGAATATAAAGCAGATAACTTTTAATATTTAAATCATAACTCATAAATAAAAACATACTTGTAGTTATATGAAAGTTACATGTTAATCCTATTGATCAGAGATGTGTAAATCTTCTTAGGAATCATATTTTTAAAATTTTTATGTTAATTTTTTATAGCTAATTTCTGGTTATAAAGTAATGCATGTATACTTTCTGTAAAAAAAAAACTGTAAAATATATCAAAAGAAGAATCAAATAAACCCTGAGATGAGAACCACTGTTTGTTTTAATCATTTTCATATTATTTTATGTTTTAAAAACAAAATTTGGATCAGAATATAAATTTAGTTTTGCATTCATATTTTTCTTCTTCCCATGTCATTATTTTTAAAATTTTCTTTGTAAGTGGAAGATTTGTTATTCTCTACAATGTAGCCATATTCTTTCTGCTTAAGTAATTTTTTTAGTCTTGTCCACAATAAATCTAATACTTGCAGTTGTGAAGTCATATTCCGCTCCCTCAAAAAATAATGACTAAAACTGCTAAATTTTTGTGTTCCCCCCCTTTTTTTTTACTTATTTTATCAGGTGATCTCTATAAGCATCCAAAATTGACCAAGGATGTTTCAGACTAATTAGCCCTCACTAAACATGTTTTTTGTGTCTAAAACAGAGTAATTGAGAACTCTTGTAGAAACAATCCTAAAACAACTCACTTCTGAAAGAGAATTTAGGGAGGGATATTGCTTTATATCTGGACCTACATATAGTAATTTCTGAGGAAGACCATAGTGTGAAATTTTAAATATCATTTACCACTTTGTCACACAAAGGTAAGATGACAGCCAGAAAATGCCCTACACATGAACCTTTTTTGTTATTAAATATATTTCCATAATTTTGACATTGAAATAGTGTCAAATATTAGACACACACAGATTATAACTATCCTGTCGCCATCTATTTAATAACACAGGGCCTCTAAAATCTGACACACCCAATTTATTGGACCATATCCACATGGTCAGACAGGAAAATGCTGACATTGCCTTTCGGTTGCTAGTAGTAGCAAGGAGAAATTTACAATAGGTTAGAGAAGGCCTCAACCCAAGAGGAGAAATGCAGTTGAGGACCAAGAACTTTGGGAACTAGGATTAGAAAGATTTGGGAAAACAGAAAGTCCTTTTCTTTCCCAGAAGTCGTATCTCTGCAGCCCTCTACCAAGGGGAATCCGTGATTCTTGAAAGAGAACTTTTGTTCCTCGGTGCACAGGGCGAGGGAAGACAGCTGCCTACAGCTCCCAGACCCACGGGAAGATACAGGTCTAGCCACCTGCAGAAATGGATTCTCCCTCAGTCACGGGTAATTGTCACAGCTTAACTCGGGTGACTAATCCCATGCCCATCAGCTGTGACCAGGGTGCAGTCACCTTGTAAAAACCTGGGTGCTCTGATTCAGCACTGATTTTTGAGGGCTGGAGACCAGCTGACACTCCTGATTTTGTCTACTGTAATCAAGAGGCTGAACAGTAAGCTCTTAATTCATGCAATGTATGATTTTCTTTTTACTATATTTTTCTTCTTTGAGAATTACATTAATAGTAGATGAATACATTTTCCTTGTATCCTGTGTGTAAACTTCCAGACCGTTTTTCATGGGGGATCTTATTGTAGGTATTATTCTGCAATAACTTCTTGTTTTGACACTTAATATGTCTTATATATTAGTTACATATTTTAATGAATTAATTTTTAAAGGTATACTAGTAATGCATGAATGCATTTTTATCGTAAAAAAAATATAGTAGTACAGATAATATAGATAAAAAAGTCAAAGTTCTATTTCACGCCAGTCCTTACTAGGCTTATGGTCTATATATATTGTTCTGCAATTTGAATTAATGTATAAATATAATATATACTTGTTATTTAAAAATATGTTGCCAAAAAACACTATTTGAAATACATGTACAGAGTAAAAAATAAAATCCTTTTTCAATACCCTCCACCTACAAGAATTAAACTTGCTTTCTCCAAGGTACCATTAAAAGTTCATTATGGGCCAGGCGCGGTGGCTCACGCCTGTAATCCTAGCACTCTGGGAGGTGGAGGTG
>VBSM01000361.1:77603420-77640582 GCA_008086735.1 Cheirogaleus medius
GTCTCAAAAAAAAAAAAAAAAGTTCATCATTTATTCCAGATTTTTTTCTATGTATTTACATATGAGCTCTGTCTGAAAAGTATTCAGCCATGTAACCGTTCTCATTATATTAACAATGGCTGGATACTTTCTGGACAGACCTCATACGCACATACATATAAAAATATATATTTTGGGAATTTTGTCTTTTGACATAATTGGTATCAAAGAATAGAGATTAACAGAACTTTGCTTTCTAAAAATGTATACATATGTGTTGCAGATGGCTCCACATCAGTACATGTAGACTTATTAAGTTCTGCATAGCATTCCACATCATAGATGTGTTGTAATTTATTCCTTTATAGGTAGATATTTATTGCTTCAATTTTTCATTATTAAAAATATTGTGATGAATATATTTGTACATATTTATTCATGCTCATATGAGGATATTTCTTCTATATCAAAGAAACACAAATATTACTAAAAGGTTCTCCAGAAAAGGCTATAATGTCATTCCCAATAGTGTATGAGAATGTCCATTTGCACACAACATTGCCAACCCTGGATATCAGCAATCCTTTTCATTTTTGCCAACCTGAAAGATTTTAAAAAATCTGAATTTCTTTTTGTTATCATTTGTGTTTCCTGATTGTTAGTGAGAATGAGCATCTCTGTATGTTCGCCCATCATTTATATTTCTTCTTTGAATTGTCTATTCATATATGTTCCTTTTTTCTCTTTGAGTTTTTATCATATTTTTTTAAAAAATAAATTTCTAGGAATAATTTATTGAAATGTCATTACATATTTTGCAAATATTTCTCACTTTTACTTTATGCTATTTTTATCATCTGAAATTTCAATTTTTTAAACAGTCAACACTGTTAGTCTTTTTCATAATAGTTTCTAAGTGTCATGTATTGTTTAAGAAGTTTTTTACCACACTAAGATTATGAATTATTCTCTTATTTATAAATACATTGATACTTTTTTTTAAAGGTTTAGGTTTTAAAACCACCTAGAATTATTTGTGTATGTCCATATTTTAAGTTGGGAGCTATTTCATTCTAAATAAATAGCCAATTATCTTATTTATGGACTTGACTAATATTTAACCAGTGATTTGAAAATCTACCTTTTTTATAAATTAAATTCTCATACATAATTGATCTGTTTCCAGATCTTATTTTCTACTTATTCTTTTTTACTCTTATGACAATGCTATACTGCTTCAATTACCATAACTTCATATTAAGTTTTAATACATGGTGGTTATTCTTTTTTAAACCTTTCCTGACATTCTTATACATGTTTTTCTTCTAGATGAACTTAAATATTTTCTAATCAAATTCCACAGGGCATTTTTTTGGATGCCCTTCCAATTTCCTTCCAATCTTCTGTAGGAAAAATTTCTACGGAAAGATTATAAAACTCCCCTGTAAAACCATTTGGGACTGGTTCCTTTCTAAAATAGATCTTTCAAAACCATCTAGGCTCTTTTATGGTAATTGGTCTGTTTGGATTTTCTACTTCTCTTCAGTCCAACACAATCATTTGTATTTTGTAGAAATCCTCCCCTTTCTATCTAGATTTTCAAATTTCTCTCTATAAAATAGCCTTCCTTACTCATATCTTATGTTGGCAATTTTTTCTTTTCACTTTTGTCCAAACCGGACACGACAAAGATTTGTTGACTAGTATGTAGACACGTGGATGAAGTCTCCTCTGAACTGTGTTGCTTTTCTCCCCCGACCGGCTAAGTGAGAGCTAACTGTGTGCTCTGTGGAGTTAGCAGGGCGTCCTGACTGCCAAGTTTCATTCTGGGCAGGAAGAAGTCAGGAAGGCTGGCGACCTCTCCCATTCAGTTGCCAAAATCAAGAGGGCTTGAATCTGGAGCAGATCCCATTAGTGTTACTGAACATATGTTCCCTTTTTTCTTCCCTCTGTATCTGCGGTGGAGTTCCAGAGGAATCATGCCCAGCTCTGTTTGGCTCCTCCAAGGCACGATAATTCTCGGAGGAGTCTTCGGCCTCCTGTGGCAGATTATTCGCCCTCCAGAGAGGGTTTTTCTGATTTATCCAGCGGCAAACACTGCTAATCCCTGCCACTCAGATTAAGTGGAAAGGGAGAGAAGAATAAGGTGCCCAACTGGCCTAGCTATTTCAAGAATGTGTTGATGCTGAGCTGGGATAATCACTGAAATTCCTTCAACACTGTAAAATTCTCTCTTACTCGTGTTTTAGCCTGAGGTTTTCTCTAACCTTGTTTCTTCATCAACCTGATTCCATTTTGTTTCTATTTATCTGCCCAGAAAATTTCATTTTCTGGGCATCCTTTCTCATTTTCTAGCACTGATATAGATTTATTCTTGAGAAACAAATAAACAGAACTGTTTCTGCCATTTCCTTGAGGGATTGGAAGTGAGAAAGAATGTACACACACACACTCTTCCTCCAGTTTTAGCCTGCCTCTTTCTAAAAATTTGTTTACAATGAACTAAAGAGGATAGTCCAAATAAGTACATAACTTGGTGAACAAAATCAGGAATGAGTTAGGAACCTCTATGTTCTCATTTCACTGTGTATTTTCTCAACTGTTATCATAGTTAAACCTGTGTAACGGCTGTTTAAGTCACTGTGAGAACACGGACCATGTTCCTCTTGCGTGCCGTTTGTACCCCTAGTGCGCAGCACTGCCTCAAACACAGTAAACATTCCATAAACATTGGTTAAATAGATAAGCGAATAAATTATTTCATGCGCAAACAGAAAATCATTAACAGGACCTCTTCAAGGTTTGGTGCAAATTTATACAGGTAGTGACAGGACTAGAACTAAGATTGCGTCTGACTCTTCCTCAAGTGCTCTTTCCACTGACTTTTTTGGGCTATTCACTTTATTAATGGCTTTCTTCCCATTTTCACTTACAAAGACAAGTGGAAAGAAGTCTGACTTTAGTTGACAATGGCAGAAATTGTCATCCTGCTGAACAACTAACATAAACATCACTTCCTACATTAGCAGTTCAGGACATCAGCTTGAATAGCTCTATCCCTTCTTCCTCTTGTGTCTCTTATTAGAGTAATAAACTGAAGCTCATATCCCCTCTCTGATTATGTTGTAAACTTTATTAGCATTTCTGGCCTTTAATGGCTTTGCAAAGGAAAAGATGGCGGTTAGACAGTGTTTGTCGGTGTGTGGATGGGTGGGTGTAGATGGGAGAGGATGGGTGTGTAGGGCTTGTTTGTTGCTTTAAAATTTAACATCTGAGTTAGGGAGAATAATGAATTGGCAAGCCACTGGTTTCCTAGAATAAGATTGTTTTTTTCCAGAGAAAGGCAAAATGGCCCTTTTCTATTTTGTTCAAGCAACATAATAACTACGGGTCTGTGAACCTAATAGCTAAATTGTGGTGATCACAGAAGACCTCTCTAAAATACACTTTGATAGAATCCATTTGCTCACCAACATCTTACCATGGGTAAATAGATGTTATTTTTCGTGCCCGTGATTATGCCGCTCAGATGTCTAATGTGGGTGATGGGCTGGACTTAGCAAAAATGTTTTTGTTCCCTTGTATTGTCATTTTTTTCTTACTTTCTTGTAAACTCTGGATGTATATTCGTGCTAGAAGTTTGTGCTTCAATCTGCTTTTTACAGATTACTATGAAGGTGATTATTAAAACATTTCACATGCTATTAAAAGGCCCTACTGAGATTGTTCATGAAAAGACTTATCTTAGGAATTAAAATTTTAATTGATATATATAGTAATTTTCACTTACTATTATAAGGAATCTGGAATGTTTTCAGGTTGTAGGTTCTGATAAAATTAAATATATCCACCTTATATTAAGTAATAGTTGGCAATACAATTTTAAAAAATGGCTTTCACTAGTTTCTATTTAGAATGCTTGTACCTGAAAAAAAATGAGCAACTTTTAAATAGAGTATGTAATTCCAATTTAACCAGAAACTACTACCCCAAAAAACAGGACAACCTACCACAATGTCTTAGGTCAGGCTTGTCAGGGTGGCATAGCATCATGGAATCACAGAATCATGGAAGGTTTACAGATAGAAATTACCTTGGAGAGCTTTATAACTGTGTGAATTTGC
Organism: Cheirogaleus medius; assembly: GCA_008086735.1. NCBI lineage: Eukaryota > Metazoa > Chordata > Mammalia > Primates > Cheirogaleidae > Cheirogaleus > Cheirogaleus medius. The sequence goes on from VBSM01000361.1 coordinate 77,607,524, forward strand.
TCCATGACCCTTGAACATAAGTAAAAAAATATTATTTCTTAATTTTTCCAAATCGAATTCAAACTTGCTAGGCCCGCACCTGTTAGGATTGTTAGAACTCTGCTCTTTATCATTTGAAGTGGTGGTCCTTTCCTTGAGACACATAAAAATACAGGATCCTATTTAGCTCAGGGAACTTGGGGGTTGTCTCCTGGCTTTTCATCAAGGTCCCTGTGATGGTTATTTGTCAACTGGTGCCCAGTTGTTCAGCCAAGCACCAGTCTAGATGTTGCCATGAAGGTATTTTTTTAAAGATATGATTAACATTTAAACCAGTAGACTCTGAATACAGTAGCTTACTCTCCATAGCCCTCCATAGGTCCCATCCAATCAGCTGAAGGCCTTAAGAGCAAAGACTGAGGTTTCCCCAAGAAGATGCGAGTCTGCCTAAAGCGTGCAACAGAAATCCTGCCTGAGTTTCCAGCCTGCAGGTTTTATAACCAGCTCTACGAACAAATTTCAATGACCCCTATATGTTTTTTTAATAATCTTCTCCGTGAACTAACTACTTGAACTTCTGAGTAGTTTCCCAGAGATGGTAGATTTTCTACAACACAAAGGAGCTGAGATTCTGAAGACCCCTGGGCAGACTTCCTGACCCCAAAATTCACCATCCCCCACAGCCTGCCCCCAATGCATGTAGCTCCTTGTTAGTTACACCATGACCTGCCCCAAGACTCAGGGCCCCTCCTTTAATAGCCCATCATCTCTGTTAGTCCAAGAGACAGATTTGAGGCAGCTTCTCCTCTTCTCCCTACAAGACATCTAAAATTAAAAATTCCTTTCTTCTTTGGCATGGTGAGATATTGGACCTAGACCGAACAATTTCAGACTCAAGATCGCAACACCAGCTCTTCTTGAATTTCCAGGCTGCTGTCCTGCTCTACAAATTTCAAACTTAGCAGCTTCCACAATCATGTGAGCCAGTTTCTTAAAATAAGTCTTTCTCTGTTGGTTCTGTTTGCCTGGAGAACCCTGATTAACACATTCCCCCTTGAGATGGTCACTGGCCATGCGTCGCATTCAAAGTTGGACCATTCTGCTGCTCCCGATGTCCTCTCCCTCCATGCCACTCTCTTGCCCCTGTGATGCTTGCGTTGGTCCTCGAGGCAGCGAACCTTAGTGTTCAGTCCCAGGACTCCACATGCTGCCTACTCAGGGGTCCTGCTTCATCCTGCCGCCCCGTGGTGGCAGAGTACGAGTCTATGCCCCATCCTGGTCTCACTGCTCTTCCACATTCTCAGCCTGTGCGAGTCCAGCTCTGCCCTGGGGCGAGTCATGCCCAATCACCACCTTCAAATCCAAGCATTGGAACTTACCCTTTCCTACCCCCCACAACTCCCACACCTCGGGCAGAACCATCTACCTTCCACCAAAGATCTGAGTGGGAATAAATTCAAGAAGGCTTTTAAAATACAAAAAAAGCTATTTATTTCTCTTTGGGCAACAAACTCAGGACACAAAAGCTTGGTATTAAGTACTAGAAAATGACTCTTTTATGCCTCTGATTATCCTACATCAATCAGAATAGACATGAACTAATTCTCACTCAACTATCCAGCTTTGAATGTAAGGAACCAAGACTCAGAGAAGTTAAGTGGCTTCCTCAGGTTTCCCAGAACACTCTTATAAAAAGAATAAGATGCTATTTGATGTCATATTCCTCCTTTTCCCCACCCCTTCACCTTACATCTGGTCATAAGCTGCTGCATATTTGTGCACAAATTACGGAGGCCCCAATGTGGAAACTGCTTTGCCACTTCGATATGAAATGGCAGGTTGGAATCTGATGCTTAAATGGATCACAGTCTCTGTGGCTATTGGCAGCCAGAGCTTCCTCCACAAAATTTAGCCACAGGCTTTGGAGGGAAGAGGGTCACTTCTAAAATAAGTAACTTAGTTCAAGCTTGAAATTCTTGGGGCACCACCTGGTGTCAGTGATTAAAATGTTCTACAAAATATAAATACTGATTCCTCCTTTTAATGAGTAATCTCCCTCTGATTATTATTATTATTTTTTTTTTACGTGTACCAGGGGCTTTGGGCTATGGCACTATAACTCTTCCTATCGATCTCATGGGCTCATTATGTAAGCTTATTTCTTCTGCTGATACAGGAGCAAAAAAGGCTGACTTGTGACTTTTTTTCCGGTTGCAATGAGTTGTCTAAACATACTCAGACATTCAACAGTACATGAGTAGCCAGCCATTTGGTCTTTCAGCCAAGCAGTCTGTGGCTGGGGATTGCTTTAGAAAAGATCTGCTTTTGATCAAAATAAAATTCAAACTGTAAACCAATATAGTTTAATACCTATAATAAGTCTTGTCCCTTAGGGTCATAATAAAACTGTCAGCTTCATGTGTCACCGGCTCTCTCTCTTTTTCCATAGTTCTCACTACTCTTGTTCTCATTATTCATCTACTTTGTAGCTAATGGTTTCTACATTCTGGTTGTTTTCTTTAGAGATCTGGTTTTGGTAGAGGTTGTCATTTTTGTGTCCTTGAAATGTTTCTATATCTAAGAGAAAAACATGTGTGTTTGGATCATCAGTCAGGAGGACCTAGAGTTGTTGGAAATCAGAATATACCCCCCTGGCCTGGTACCACCAAATACATCTGCCAGGAGTAGAGAGCTCAAGATTTCTGCCAGATTATCACCTGGTAACCACTGCCATGGGGCCATACATTGCAAATACCATCAAAAGCAGGTTGTGTAGACTCTAACACCAAGCCACTAAAGTTATAAGGCTAGCTCTACTGATTGCAATCTGTTCATAAACCGTGTTTAAGTTACTTTTTTCCCTCTATGCCTCAGTTTCCTCACCTGTAAGTTGGAGATTTAAAAGAAAAAATCTTACATCATAGAGTTGCTGAAAGGCTTTGGTGAATTAGTACCTGTATAGCCCACAGAATGGTACAAGTACACATTGCAAGCACTGAATTAGGGTCACGGCAGTCTCCCCTTATTCTCGAGGGATGTGTGCTAAAACCCCCCTGAAACCGCAGACAGTACCAAACCCTATTTATACTATGTTTTTTCCTACATATACACACCTATGGTAAAGTTTAGCTTATAAATTAGGCACAGTAAGAGATTAACAACAACTAATAATGGAACAGTTATAACAATATGCTATAATTAAAGTTATGTAAATGTGGTTTCTTTCTCTCTCTCTCTCAAAATATCTTATTGTACTCCACTCACCTATTTTTGGATCACAGTTGACCTTGAGAGGCTGAAACCATGGGAAGCAAAACCAAGGATAAAAGGAGCCTACTGTTAGGTATTATTAACCAGGTTTTGAGAGACTTTTGTTCTGTTCTACTGAAGACTAAAACAGAGTTTATAAGAAAAAAAGTATATCTTTTATATTTGGTTCTGTTATGAACATTGATCTAGAACACAGTAATATTCCTTCGGTTTCCTGGATAAAAACTGTGCACTTGTTCTGGAAAATAGTCTTTTCTTTTAGGCTGAAACATTTGAGATTCATCCTAAGCAAACAGGGATTTTGAGATCACTGTAGTTTTGAAAATTCTTCAGATCATCTAGATTCCCAACCACCTCCTTATGGTTTGGAAAGAAAAAAGAGAGGTGATAAGAGTGGCGGACTTGATTTAAGATGTAAGAGGTTGAAACTAGGTTTTATTTGGCTATGTAAAAAAATAACATCTCTGAGATTTAGTTTCCTCAACTGAAAATTGAGGGTGTCCCTGCAAAGAAGCTAGTTTGGAAATAATCCCGTTGGAGCACTAATTCACTAACACATATAATTTTAAGTTCTAAATATATGAAAAGTTAAATTAAAAACAAAGCTATTCAAGTATCAACATAAAATATAGATGACTATCTGATTTAGGGGTGAGAAAGGTATTCCTAACAAACATCTCAAAAAAGAAAAAATTGATTATCAAAATGCTAAAAATAACTTCTACAAATCAAAAACCTAAGAAAATGTAAAGGCAAACAACACAATAGTATTTTTTAACAGTGTAATAGGGAAATATATACATCGTATAAATTCTTAAAAGCTAATGAAAATGATGAAAACACTGATAAAAATGAATAAAAGAATATAAAACCAATCACAATGTGGGGACCTTATTTGTAGCTTGATTCCAATAAACAAACTGCAAAGAAATTAGAGGTATAAGAAAACTGGAAATTTTAACCCTTGATATTTGCTAATAAAAAGAATTATTGTTAATTTTTTCAAGTATGATAATGGTATTTTCAGTGTGTCTAAGAGAGTTCTTATTTTTTAAAGATACATTCTGAGGCATGTACAGATGAAATGGTATGATGTCTGGGATTTGCTTGAAAACAATATAGGGGTAGAGCTGGTGAATTGGAACTATCACTGAAGCAAGATTGGCCATGAGTTGACAGTTGTTAAAGATACATGATGGGCTCCTTATTTTACCAATTTTCATGTAATGTTTTAAAATTTCCATATCAGAAAGAATACATAAAATCTAATATTATTTAGGACAATGAATACACAATTCAAAACAATGTTTACATAGATACACGAATGCATGAAATGTGTGTATGTGTGTGTGTGTGTGTGCAGGTGTGTAAAGCTTAACTCTGTTTGGGAAGATAGGAATGTGAATAGAGAGGGGGTCCATGGACACATCAACTCTATTGCTAACTTTTTATTTCTTAAATTGGATGGAACATAAGTTATGATTGTTGTAGTATTCTTCATTTAGTTTTAATGTATCTTTGTTATTCCTTTATATTAAAAAAATTTAACTGTTTTGTCTCCATTGTTTTTTCTAAAGTACAAAAAAAATTTTCAACAAAAGAAAAAATAAAGCTAACCATTAGGTGTTAGGAAAAATATTCAAACTTGTTTTAACTAAAAGAAAAACAAATTTAGATAAGATCTCATGTTATTTTTTCCCTAGAAAATTGGAAAAGATTAAAACATTATAATAATCAGTGCTGGCAAAGACAGTGAATTAGACACTGCTGGAAACAAAAATTATTCCTGACTTTTTGGAAGGCAACTTGACGTACAAACCAAGACAAAGTAATTCCACTCCCAGGTATTCTGAAGAAATAACCAGACAGAAACACAAAATCTTTATTAAAGTTTGTTCATTGCAATTATGGTTTACCGGAAAATTGGAACTGTCTATATCTAACAACAGAAATTTAGTTAAATTCTAAAACCCCCGGAGAGACCTGAAATTACGGATGGTGCGAAACCCTATTTATACTATGTTTTTTTCCTATATATACACACCTATGGTAAATTTTAACTTATAAATTAGGCACAGTATGAGATTAACAACAATAATTAATAATAAAATGTGATGGCATGCTCATAAAATAGAATTCTAGGTAGGAATAAAAAATCATGTTTTTAATGACATGGAAAACATGCTTGACATAGTATTAAGTTTTAAAAAGCAAGGTAAAGACTGTGCATACAGTATGATCCCGTTTTTGCAAACAACAAACAGAATGTGAGTATGAGTGTGCTAGCAGGGATGTTGCAGTTTGAGATCATGTGTCGCCTTCTGAGACGTAAGCAAGTCTGGGCAGGCCCAAGTAACTGGTGGGTGGCCTTCCAGGCGTCTTTCAGTTTGCTTGGGGGAACAAAGGAACCTCCTGGAAAATAACTCATTCTAAGCAAAAAGGGAGTTGTGGAAAACAAATTTGACTACGAGACAAAGGCTTGGGGTGAGAGGTGGTAGGTTGTAATAGTTCTGAGTCCAGGGATGTCTGAAGCCTGCATCTGTCCTGGCTCAGCCTCCAGGGCTCAGAGCAGGTCTTGAGAGACAGAAAACTACATGCAAAGGTGAGAAGAGCTGTTTAACCAAAAGCCTTGCAACACACTGGGGCACCACCCTGTTTTAGTGCCGCAACAGAACGTAACCCAAAATTGCAGGAGAGCTTTCTTTGCTGCTTCTCTGTTGGCCGGCGCCCAGCTGGGAGCCTTGAAGGATTCAATGTGCTAGGGCCATTCTTGATGGTAAAAAGCAGCCAGGTACTGCAGAAATAGCACTGAGCCTAGAGCCTGCCACGTGGGAGCCACCTGGCCTGGTGCCTGGGCACCTGTATGATACCCTCTAAGAACCAGAGAAACACTCTGGGAACAGGGCAAGATTTTCCAGGAGACTGAGGTACTGCATTTTCACAAGGCAGCAAAACAGAGGTGCCTGTTGAAGCTATCCTATACTTCTGCGATCCCAACCCCTGGGCTGTGGACCGGTACAGCTCTGGCCAGTTAGGAACCAGGCCGCAGTGCAGGAGGTGAGCAACGGGGAGCAATAGCACCTTCATCTGTATTTACAGCCGCTCCCGATCGCTGGCAACACGGCATAAGCTCCGCCTCCTCTCAGATCAGCGTTGGCATTAGAGGCTCACAGGAGAGCAAACCCTACTGTAAACTGCGCTGATCCAGTTTGCTCCTTATGAGAATCTAATGCCCGATGATCTGAGGTGGTACCGCTAGCGCTGGGGGGCAACTGCAAATACACATTATCATTAGCAGAGAGGTTTCCCTGCACAATAAATGTAATGCAGTTGAATCATCCCGAAACCATCTCCCCTGACTGCAGCCCTGGTTCTTGGAAAAATTGTCTTCAGTGAATCCCATCCCTGGTGCCAAAAACTTGGGGACTGCTGCTATACTTAACTGCAGACAGTGGTTTGAGGAAACTCAGATCACACACACATAAATGTACAGAAAAATGACTCAAAAATAACACCCAAAATGTTACTGGTTCTCATTATCTACATGACTTTATTTTTCCTCTTTTGTAAATGGGTTGTAATGGTGTCAGTTTAAGATGAAATATCTCTACCGCTGAGGTTTAGGTATGACAGAGCATGCCTAAGAACGTTATGGTGAATGTTCTTATGGTCACTATGGTGGAAATCTCTAGGTTTTTGGCTCTGTGAAGGCCTGAGGATTATTCTAATAAATGTTACTCTAAAGAAAGAGAAAGCATATTTGATTTTTTTTTCCTACTGTTATCAGGAAAATGCAGTATATGATATCTCCATGCCCTTTTAGGTCAAATATTCTATATGTTTTTATAATTCTGTGGAAATATTTATGGGTCCCTAATCAAATATCTGACTCATCTAGAATATAAATATATAATAAATAACTTCTGTTACATAGGTTGTGTTTTGCTCACAAAATTTCCTTTATCTTCTGATGGAATCCACAAAAATAGTCATGAAGACTATTGGTTTATGTATATTCATATAAGAGATCCAACAGCTAGAAATATCTATAACAAGAAAAACAAGAGAATTTACTTAAATTGTGTTTTATTTAGGCTAATCATTTCAATCCCTTGTGTATATGAAGGAGCTCTGTCTTCATTTTAGCTATTATTATTAAATTCTTTTGTATTTCTCAATTGAGCTGAAATATGAAAATGATGCATTTGCATTTATCAGGAAACCAAGTCTGACACAACAGCAGTTTCGTGTGACAACATGATAAATAAATTAAGGTCTCGAGGGGAGGGGAAGGTAGAGAAGGACCTTATACGTTAGAAAATTTAACAAAGGTAATCTGAAAAAGATACTATTAATAATAACATCTGAAAGCTGTCAAAGTAATACATAAAGTACTCACAGTCTTTGTGCAGGAGAGAACCACATTAAGAATCTTTTTACTAGTTGAGATTTTTAACTTTTAGAAATATCTGTTGATTATGGAAGAACCAGCCTTTTGATTAAGATTACTCCTACATTTTTTTCATTTTTTTTTTCACTTGGCAGTAATATTTCATTACTAATATGACAATCGTGTTTTGGTAAATAAATAGCCTTTATCACATTTTAATATTTCCTTTGATTTCTACTTTACATTTAGCATTAGGAGGTTCTTTATCAAAACACTTTTAGCATCTTACAAGCATGATATAGTCCTGGCTTTTCTCCTTTAATTTACCGACGTAATGATTATGTTGAAATATTTACTGGTTTTGAATCGTTCACACATTCCTGGAACAAACTACCTGCTTGCGTAGCATTCTTTTGATGTACTGCTGTCCCATTTGTTTATAGTTTATTTAGATAATTTGCATCTAGATCTATTAGTAAATTTGGCCTCACATAACTTTTGTTCTTGTTGTTCTGCTATCTATATTAGGTGTTGGTTTTAAGGTTGAATTGGTTTTATAAAATGAACTGAGAAGATTTTCTTTTATCTCCTATTGAGTTGGCATTGTTAAAATAAGATTAGTATTATGTGTTCTTCAAATGTTACTATTAGTTTAAAGTCAATATGGGCCCGATGCTTTTTAAATGATTAAGTTTTATCATCTTTCCAAATGCTTATAAAGGTTTTTGTCTGCTCAGAATTGTATTTCTTCTTGATCAAATGCTGTAGATTCATTAGTCAGGATAGGTTACGCTAGATTGAAGTACCAAAACACTAAGTCTCAGAAGCTTAACACAATACAAGTTTATTTCTGGTTCACATCACAGTTCGAGATGGGTCATAGAGCCATCCTTCAACTTACAGCTATGCTATCTGGAATATTCCAAAATCATCATAAAACAGGACTAAAGGAATGAGCAGGATACCTTTAGGTGCCAGGCCTTGAAAGTGGTTTATATCACTTGTATTCTCATAGCTTTGGCCAGATCTTAGTCTCCTTGTCTCTGTCTAACAACAAGCGGTCTCTGTGTCCATGAAGAAGAAATAGTGAGGAAATAAAATAGCATCTCTTGATCATAGTAGTTATATTTTGCCAGGAAATCATTTAGTTTCTCTATATTTTCAAATTCATTACCATAGAATTACACATGTTCCTTTATAGTCATTTTAGTTATATCCCTGTCTCTAATTACATCTTCTTTGCCATTCTTAATTTTGTATAATTCATTTTATCCTTTTTGCCCTTACCTGATGTTCATCTATTGGTCTTTATAAAAAACAAGTTTTTGTTTTTATTTATTCTTTCTATTATCACAAATAATTATTGAGTGCTATTCTAAGTAAATAAACATTTTGTGCCAATAAGCAAAAGAAAGTTCCTGTTTCCATGAAATTTGTAATCCTCCATCTTTCTTTCAGTCATTTTGTTGTTCTAATATCACAGGTTGGATGATTTTTAACTTTATCTTTAATCGTTTTTATTTATTTTTTTTTAGAGACAGAGTCTTTGTCACTCAGACTGGAGTGCAGTTGCCTGATCACAGCTCATGTAACATTGAACTCCTGGTTTAAGTAGTCCTCCTGCCTCAGCCTCCCAAATAGCTGGAACTACAGGTGCATGCCACCATGACTGGCTAATTTTTTTAAAGTTTTTGTAGAGATGGGGTCTCACTATGTTGCCCAGGCTAGTCTTGAACTCCTGGCCTCAAGCAATCCTCCCACCTCAGCATCCTGAGTAGCTGGGATTACAGGTGAGAGCCACAGTACCAGGCCATTCTTTTTATTTTTAATAAAAGCTTTTAAGGCTATGAAATTTCTTTCAGTTTTAATGTGTTCCATAGATTTTGGTATTAACAATTCTCATTTTCTTTTCTTCTTAAATCATTTTTTCCTTTATTTTTAATTTTCTCTTTGATTTAGGAATTTTTTTTAAATGGCACATTTTCATTTCCAAAGAGTTAATTTTTTTGATGTTATGTCGTTTTTATCTCTTTGTTGAATTATTAGCAGAAAATATGGCCAGTAAAATCTCTACTTTTTAGAATTTATTAATGTTTTCTTTGTGGCCATGAACATGATTGACTGTTCTAAGTGTTCCATGGATCCAAGCAGAGAATATATGTTCTCTGATGTAAGATACAGTTTTATATAGCTTGTTGATTATATTGTTAAAATAATTTATGTCTTTACTTATTATTTAGCTATTTGATCTGTCAAATTCTGGGAAAAGCATATTAAATTCTCCCACTATATTTCTTTAAAAATTTAGCTATACTTATAGAAACTTTTTGCATTATTGATGGCTGCGTTAATTTGTGCATAAGATTTTATGCATAAATTATGAGAAAAGACTTTCCCGAGTCTCAGCAAACCCTATCTCTCACTAATAAATAATGTCTCTCTCTGTTTTGTTTAATGTTTTTGGCTTTGTTGATTACTGATATTTTTACACCTGCATTCTATTTGTTTGTATTTGCTGGTACAGGTTAAACATCCCTAATCTGAAATTTTAAAATATGAAATGCTCCAAAATCCAAAACTCTTTAAGCACCAACATGATGCCACAAGTGGAAAAATACCACACTTGACCTCACGTGATGGGTCGCAGCCAAACTGCAGGCACACAGCGATGAAGATGACATTGTTATCACTGCAGAAAAAGTGCCTCTAAGCAACATGGTGAAAATGCGTGATGGGCTTGTTGAAGCACTGGAGCAGCGTGCATTCATAACAGAACAGGAAATCATGTCAGCTTATAAAATCAAAGAGAGACTTCTAAAACAAAAACCATGGTTAATGAGGCAGATGACTGGAGGAAACATTTTTGAAAAACCATCCAGCAGAATGTCCCTTATCCCTGGAGGACCCACTTCCCGGTCCCTCCACTGCTTCTGATATTTCTTCTTACCCAAAAAAATAAAATACAGGGTACAGTAACCTTTTAATCAAAACACGGCATCCCAGGTGGAGACTGAACGCCTCCCCTGCTTGTTGTTGCGGTTTAACAGCTGGGGTGTGTGGTGCTGCTGTGCTGCTTAGTTACTCTGAACATATTCTTTTTTCACTGTATTAATGGTATGTCATATTTTTTACTTAATCTCTTAGGTGAGAACAAATGTAAGAAAATGATTGCTTATTGGTAGCATATAAATTCAGAGTCATGAATGGTGATGATGCCAAACAACCACAGACTGTCCTCATGGGTGGCTGAAGTCATGACACCTTTGCTCTCTAATGGTTCAAATACATGAACTTTGTTTCATGTCCCAAATTATTAAAAGTATAAAATTACCTTCAGCCTATGTATATAAGGTATACATTAAACATAAATGAATTGCATGTGTAGACTTGTGTCCTGTCTCCAAGATCTCATTATGTAGATGCAAATATTCCAAAATGCAAAACACTTTTGGTCCCAAGCATTTCGGATAAGGGATACTCAACCTATGTATCTTTGCTGACATCTTCATTTTCAACATTTCTTAGCTATTTTGTTTTAGAAGAGTTTCATTTTAAAATCGTTTTGTAATGTGGCCATGTTTAAAAATTTAGTGAGAAATAATATACTATATTTACTTTATTTTGCTCCTTCTATTATGTTATTTTAAAAAAATATTTTATTATCCTGTTGCTATTGTTTTCTCCCTTTATTACTTCTTCTGCATATGTCAAGTTTTTTTCATTGCTTTTTCAAATTTGGTAATTGGGAATTTCTTCTCTTATATTCTGCTGGTGGTTACGTCTATAGTTAAATCTATACTTATTTATTATAATATCAGAATATAATAACTACATCAAATCCTATCTACTTTATTTGTTCATTTCTCCCCTCCCCATATCTGAGAACAATGTTTTTACTTCCTTCCTCTCCCATACGCTCTGTTCTTTCTGTCTTGTTGGTTTTTATTCTTAAAGTTCAAGAATTTCCATAATACTCAAACTCTCTCCAGGCAGTAAGTGGAGAAAGTCATAGAGCTTACCTCATTTAGTTTCTTTTCTCAGTGGTCACTGCTGTTGCACATATGTTGACTGGTTTTCTAATTATTTAATGTTGGAGGGTAAATCTAGTCCTTCTAATTCCAACATGGCCAGAATTTGAAAATATGTGTGTCTCTTTTTAAAGTAAACTTTCCTCAAATTTGGTGAGCTCCATTAATTTGTATACTCAAGTCTCTTACTACTCAGGGGAATTTTCTCTCATGATTTAATTTTTCCTTCCAATTTGCTTCCTTCTGAGTTCCAGGAGTTGCACATGTTGAATTAATCCCTTGTTGGGTCTCCTAGATCTGTCCTCTTCTTTTTTCCCTCATTAATTCCACCTCTTGGTATTTTGCTCCGTGAACTGACACATTTTCCCTGTAGAATTTCTGCACTACTAATTTGCTTCTCGACAGTAGATATAGCTTCTCAGGTGAGTTGATTGCCTGATCACAGTTTAGGTTTCCCCAGCACCAATGCAGGTCAGGCTGTAGGGTCCAAGGAGCAGTGACAAACCATCAAATGGTGTGGGGCAGAGCAGGATCCTTCTGTCGTCGGAAAGTGGCAAACGACTCCTTTCCAGACCGTGAAGAATAAGGGGAAACACTGGATACTGTCATTTTGGAGGAATCAACTTCTTTCGGAAGTCCCATAGTGTACAGTATTATGACACTAAATTCTGGACATCTGACTATCTCAGACTTCCTCCAGTCATGTTTTGCTTTCTGTTTCTGAAAATTCCAGAATCAGTCCCAAATATCTATTGAGCATCCGCTTTTTGTCAGACACTATTTTAGTTACCAGGGAGCCAGCCATGAACAAAATCCTTGCCCTGCTGACACATACAATCTAAAAGAGAAGACAGAAAATAAATAAAACAATGTATGTTTGGAGGTGTGATAAGTCCCATGATGAAAATAAGCAAGGTAAGGGGAATGAGTATGTGGGATCTGGTGTGCTATTTAACTTAGGATGGTCGGGGAAAGCTTCCTTTAGCAGGGTCCTGAAAGAAATGAGGAAGGAGGGTGACATGGATATTGAAGGAAAAACTTTCAAACAGAGGGAGTAGTGAATTGCATGACTTTGCGGTGGGAACCACAGGGAAATCAGTGTGGCTGGAGCAGATGCGCAATGTGGGAAGCAGTCAAGGTGAGGGCAGAGAATGCAAGGCATGCTCAACCCCAGCACACATTAGGTTCACATTTGGCGCTTCCCCCAGGGAGAGTCTGATTTAACTGGTCTAGGATGGGGTCCAGTCAGGGATATCTTTTTTAAAACTCCCCAGATGATTCACATGTGCGATTGGGGTTTAGATCCTTTGATGTACGGTTTCTTAGAAAAATTAAAGCTTTAGATTTTATACTCTGGATGAGCTAAGAAAACAGTGGAAAGTTCTGATAAAAGAACAGATGTCATGTGGTAACTTTTGTGAAGAAAAACAAAGCCCAGTAACAGGGGTAACAAGGAATGGAAGTGATAGGGAAGGTTTTATTTTAAGGGAAGAAGTCAATGCAAGACACTCAGTTTAAGTGACAAAAATTATTCACAATGGCCAAAAGGTGGAAACAACCCACATGTACACCAACAGTTCACAGCATGAACAAAATGTGGTGTACACATCCAGTAGAATATTACTCAGCCTTAAAAAAGAAGGAAATTCTGACACATGCTACCACATGGATGGACCTTGAAAACAACATGCTAAGTGAAATAAGCCAGTCTCAAAAGGACAAATATCATATGATTCCACTTATATGAGATACCTAGAAGAGTTAAATTCATAAAGACAGAAAGTGGAAGAGTAGTTACGAGGGGCTGGGAGGAGGGGAGAATGGGAGTTGTGGTTTAATAGTTACAGAGTTTCAGTTTGGGATGATGAAGAAGTTCTGGAGATGGATGATGATGGTCGCACAACAATGTGTTTAATGCCATTAAACTCCACACCTACAAATGGTTAAAAAGGTCAATTTTGTTACATATATTTTACCACTACATTGTATATGTTATATAAATGAAATTTACAGAGAGTATATGGGAAGTCTTTGTACTTTCTGTTTTAATATTGCTGTGAACCTAAAACTTCTCTAGAAACTAAAGTCTGTTTTAAAAAAAAATAAAATTCATCTAAACTTTAGGTTGTCACTGGGAAAAGGTATGCAGCTGAGGACCACAAAGGACAGAAATCTGTGTAGGAAGAAGCCTCTGGTACTCCAAAACAATTAACTGGAAAAAAAAAAAAAAAAAAACAAGGGAAAGTAATTATGCAGTTGTGTTGTCATTCAAAGCTATTGGATGTTGCTTGGAGGAGATGATGTCATATTCCTGACATTATGAGTGAAAAGGAGAGTGGGATTAGAACATGTTTCCCCGTTAGCCTGCAAAGTTCACTCGCAATGTCTTGATTCTTAGGGCTTTGAGTGGTTACTGTAAAGTCTCAACAGCACTAGGCATTGATGATTCTAATATCTATATAAGCAGAACTCCGCTGGGTAGGAGGAGAAAATAAGGTTATCCCTCCACCTCTTCAAACAGGTTCTTGACATTTTCTGTCACTAAGTCATGTTTAGTCATCAGAGCAAACACATTTTGGCAAGCAAAATGTGCAGTTCAATATAATACATTTCCAAGATTCACTTAATGTTAGAGATTCTCCCCTACCCCCAGCCTGGGCCCACTGGGTTGCAGAGACTTCCAATCTCCTGCCTGCCTGCCTGCCTTTGCCCTTACGAAGAAGCCACAGGCTGGGAAGGACAACAGGTAGAAGAGGTAAGAAACAGGGAGGACCCTGCCGGACTAGCAGTGGTGACACTGGGCCCTGGTGCCCATGGTTGGGACAGATTCCCAGTGCTGATTCTTCCTCTGATGGAGTGATTTCCTGGATTCCTTGAAAATATTCCTCACTGGAGGCCTCCCTCTGCTGTCCCCTAGATACAAGCACTGCCTCTAACTGGCAGGGTACCCTATACTTTATCCCTAACCCTTGCACATCACCCAAACTCCCTTCTAGGCAGTGCTCCTGAACCTGATTCAGCAGGGCTCTAAGCCAGATTCCACCCATGTGGCCTAAGTCTAGTCCAAGAAACACTCCTGCATTCTTGTCACCATTGCTGAGAAGGCAACGTGTTCACAGTATGGACGCTTTGCCCTCTTTTGCTCTGCCACCCTGGGCTGCTAGCTCTAGCTTCTCTGCCAATCTTCATGGATGCGCAGGGCAAGTGCTCCGAGTGGTTGCCCCAAAGCCCTTCTCTAGCTTGGCTTAAGCCTAGGGGGACCAAGAAGCCACCATCCTCTCTTCTCACAGGCGTGAACAGGAAAACCCCAACGTATTCCAATAACACTCCCAAAGAAATCCTCTTTCTCTTCCCCCCTTTCCATCTTCAACTTCAATAAATTATGCCTTCAAGTGGATAATGGGTAGGGGCTGAAGCATTCAGTTTTTATAGGACTGGTCTAGCACCTCGCCTTAGAACTTAGGGGTTTTGGGAAACTACTATTTTATTATTGGCCTTTGTTACCTTAACTAAAACTAAGACTTAAAAATCCTCTTAACCTGTTAATACGAATTCTACCCACATTAAGTAGAATGTATTATTTATATTGTTTAGAAACGATTGGTCCAGGTAATACATTTTAAATCATGTTACTATCATAGCTTGACTCCCTTCTCCCCCGCCCCCCCCCTAGTTTTTGTGGGTTAGTAAAGGACTGAAAATTTAGGAGCATGCTAATCATCCCATTGCAAAAGAATAAAAACAAAAACCCCTTTCTCTCTAGTTTGACAAACCATTCAAGAACTTGTTCCACTGTATGGGAACAAAATGTTGTATTAGTAAATACAAACATAGAGCATAATTAAATCTCACTTAATTGGAACATTGTGAATGAACAATTCTGCTAAATTGAATTTTCAGGTTAAACAGCAACCCTTTGTGTTTCAATGTTATTAAATATCTTCTTTAAATTCCTTCGCTGCCTTAAATTCCTTTTGGAATCAGGCAGTATATGAATGAACTAAAATTAAAATATATGTCATTTTTTGCCTTAATATGGATTATAGGAAACTTAATTTAATATGTGAGAATTACAGGAAATGTGCCAGGTAGTCCTGGAGGCTTTGGCCTTCCTCCTCCGACTTTACTTACACACCTCTGGGCCTGGGGATACCCACGTCTCATAGGAAAGCAAAACAGTAGGACTGGGGCATCATTCGTGAGCAAGGCTAGCGATCAAGTTAAGTGCGTAGTCTCTTTGTGCTGCTTTGTGCATGGGAGTGTGGAGAGCCCAATTTGAAGCAAGGACCTAGGTCCTTCCCACCTTGAGAGGGGAAACTGGTAGAATAATATGCAGACATAATAGTTTGTTTATTCTCCTCTATTCTTCCCTTACTCTATTTCACGCAAGCAGCTAGGCTTTTAAATTCCTTGATGAGGGATATTCATAGAAGATGCCTGAGGTAGACAGTGTTTTGGTAACAGCCATTGTGGTGGGGCTACAAGGGAGAAGAAGTGTAATTTTGAAGGCTAACAGGAAGGGTAGGAAGTTACACAAGTTGTGAAGGAGGGAAGGGCCCATGGGTCCCTGGCAGTTTCTCAGAGGGGATGAGAATCTGGGGGCTGAGTTTCAGGGGGTGTGCCTGGGCAGGAGGGATTCCAAGCATGGGTTTCTAGTTTAGGCAATGATGCCTGCACTTCCTCCATGATGTTAGAACTTTTGAAGAGAATGGGACCATATAAAAGCAATAACAAATATCTTGAACAAAAACCAATGCAGTGTAATGCCTGGAAGGGTTTTCATGTGCCTTGGTGTCACCTAAGACCCTAAAACTTTTGCACAACTTAGAGTATGAGTGTATGCAGTCAGGAAAAGAGGCATCAAAGTGACTAAGTCTGGTAGGATCGATGCTTGGAGTCAAATTGAGTAGATTTAGAGAACTAAGATATTTGTTGCACCCAGACGGTGTGGACTAAGACTCTTTGATCAATGTCTCTAAGTTCAATGAGCTATTGCATAAATGGCTAGTCAGTAGTCTGGAAGGTACCTGGGACTGTTTCTCCCTGCAACTAGGGACACCTTAGCCTGGATGGGGACTGACTAAGCCAACTGGATCCTCCGTCGTGGGGATTTTAAGTATAAAGTACTAGATTGTTAGTAATAGAGGCAGAATTCATCTATTCATTTCTTCAACAAGCACTTACTGAGCTTCTACTATCTTCCAAATACTCTTCTAGATGACGAGAAATAGCTGATTTCCTACTGCCCTAGTGTTCACATTCTGGTGGGAGAAGCAAACAATAAACACATACTATACTTAATTGATTTGAAGATGTGCATTTTCCCCATAGTTTTAGATCTTTGAAAAAGGGAATGCATCTTATAGTTGCTGGCATCTTAAAAGCACATAGAGTCATTTTCCTATGTGAACTTAGTTTTAGCTGTTTGTGGCTATGAACACAATTAAATTATGTGCATTGTTGGAATTTAAATACTGTTTAAAATGTCTTCCAAAGATAGTATTCTTACATAGTTGAAAAAGAAAAGTATAGATTAGCCAGGCTCAGAAATAGATCAATGGGACATAAATTTGATATTAGAAAAGCAACTATTGTCATTTGAAGAATGACCACAATTCCATATTTCTTGCCTAATGGGTCCTAAGAAAGGAAAATATCCACAAGTAGATGACATGCATTTTATTAGCGAGATATTGTGTGGGAAAACACCGACATTGACAAGTACAAGTTGACGAGTGAATCAGGAGATTAAACTGAATGTAAACATGTTTTAGAGATATGATTTTTTAAAAAACTGTGCCTAAATAAGTTTAAAATAGTTCCTTCAATGAGTATAAAATAAAAATTCTAAGTTATAAGAAAGATGATGTCAATTTTATTTGTCAGCATTTCTCTTCCTTGATGGGTGTATAAAATAATGGCACATGTTTCAACTGATAACATCTCAGAGTTGATGAAATTCAGTAGCTATATAATGTCAGCGCTAAGTGCCATAAAGAAAAATAAAGCAGGTAAGGGAATGGAGAGTAATGGGCAGATTATGCTATTTTTGGAAGTGGTGTTCAAGAAAGACCTTTCTACTAAAGAGGCATTTGAGCAGAAATCTGAAAGAAGTGGAAAAGTAAACCATGCAGATATCTAGAGGCAGCCTTTTCCACAAGGACAGAACTGCAAAAGCTAATGTTTTACAGAGAGAACGTGTGAAGTGTTTGAAGAATAGAAAAGAGTTTCCTGTGGCTGGACCATAATGAATAAGGGGGAGACTGTGATTAGTTGAAGTCAGAGAGGTGATAATGAAGGTGCACATTGTGGAAGACCTGGGTGACCATGGCAGGGACCTTGGCTTTCATTCTTAGTTTGATGAAAATCATTGAAGATTTTTTTAACACTGAATACTGCATGAAGAATAGAGTAAGTAGGGGGCAAGTTGGAAGATGATTGCAATAATCCATGGAAGATACAATGGCAGCTAGTACTAGAATATTAATGGTGGAGGTGGTGATTGGATTTTGAATACATTAGGAGATAAAATCCATAGGATTAACGGATCAGTCGTTTATGGGGATATGAGAAAAAGAATCAGGGATGTTCCAAGGTTTTTGGCCTGAACACCTCGTTAAATGGTGGCACCCTTTATTGAAATAGGTAATACTCTGGGAGAATGAGGATCTGAGGAGGGGTCAAGGAGGAAATTAGTAGATTAAGAATTAGATTTTAAGGTCAGGTGCAATGGCTCATGTCTGCAATCTTAGCACTTTGGGAGGTCGGGGAGGGATGACTGTTTGAGGCCAGGAGTTTGAGACAAGCCTGAGCAATATAGCAAGATCCTGTTTGTACAAAAAATGGAAAAATTAACCAGGTGTGGTGGTGCATCCCTGTAGTCCCAGCTACTCGGGAGGCTGAGAGAGGAAGATTGCTTAAACCCAGGAGTTTGAGGTTGTAGTGAGCTATGATGATGACACCAGCCCAGGCAACAGCAGAGCTGTTTCAAAACAAAAAATGGATTTTAGACCTGTTAAATTTAAGCATCTAAGAGGAAAAGGTGAATACACCGTCACATATAAGACTCTTTGGTTGGAGCAGAGGTTTGGGCTGTAGAAACACATTTAGGAGTCATTTGGAGTATGGATGGTATTTAAAGTTATCAGGCAGGATGAAATCACCATGGGAATGGGTAAAGGAGAGTGAAAAGAGAGGCAGCTAGTGAACTGGGGGAATACCAGGAATATTTAGAAGCCAAGTGAAGAAAGTGTTTTGAGAAGGTGAGACTAATTAACACAGTGTCAAATGTTGCTGACAGGTCAATTAAGATGAGACCTGGGAACTGACCATTGGATTAAGCAATGTGAAGGTCTTTGATGACGCTGACAAGAACTGTTTCCGTGGTGAAGTGGATACACAACCTGACCAGAGTAGATTCAAGAGAAAATGGAAAGTGAAGAAGGTGAGACTGAGGAAAGAGACTGTAGGTGACTTTTTCAGAGGGAAGGAGAAATGAGTCTGATGCTGGAGAGAGATGTGAGGTCAAGAGTTTTTTCCTTTCTGCATTTTTTTTTAAATGATGAGACTGATTACAGCATTTAGTTGTGGGTGATGATGATGTGGATGACCAAGTAGAAGAAGAAAAATTGAAAAGAGGGAAGTTCAGGAGTGGGCAAAAAGAGATGGGATTCCACGTACACGTGGAGAACTTGTATAGGAGTTTTAGAAAGTCTGTGATTATGGTCCAGACTCAGGTAATACTGGGAGATAATTCTACATGGATCTATCACGGCTTTGCATATCTTGTGAGCAAAGGCACTGGCTCCTATTTCTAACTACCATTTCAAGGATGTTAGTATAACAAAAAGCCTAGGATGATAGAGATACTATCCCTCTGGAGCGAAGGGGAGGCCTGCACACACTCATCATAAAAGATGTGGGTCCCTAGTCTCGGGGTTCCTCTCCCGAACACAGCCTACGGCATGCACAGGGATCCATCTGGGCTCATCTGTGAGGGACACAGGGGTATTGCACTGGCAATAAATATGCTGATGCTCATGTCACTTGCTGTGCTGTGAGTAATAAAGTTCTTTGTCCCTGACCCAGGAGTCTGTCTTCTGCCTGCCGCTGTGAAACTGTGGTAGCTAACTAGCAGTCCTTGACATAACACTGCCAAGTCATATTGGGGGCATATTTGAGGATTTTGGGACATAAATATAGCATGTCAACAGTCTGTACATTTCTCTAGCCACTTTCGGCAACTGGGGTGTAAAAGAACAGGCAAAAAAATCAGACTTAACTAATGGTCGGGTTTTATCTAAGGCAAGAATGCTGAAGGGAGATCCTGGTGGGCTTGAAGAATTGCTGAAATAGCTATACTAAGGGTGTGATCTGGAAAAGTAGAAAGGAAGGGCTTAAAAGTAAGATGCTTGAAATTAAAATTTTGCAGTCCATCGCCTTAACCACTCGGCCACCTCATAATGACAATGAAATCGAAATTTTGGAAATGATAACGTTATAGGTAACTGGTCCCTATATGGATATTTATGTCATCAAGAATGAAGATCAAGGTAGTAATGGATAGAAAGGTAATAAACCAGGGATAAAACCTCCCATGAATGAGGGGAATATTGTAGATGATGAAAAAGGAGGTGGTATAGTCTGATCAGGGTGGCTGCTACCCCATACAGTGAGTACCTTCACAAAAAGTAGAAAATCACCCTTGGATAAATGCAGCTTTGCTCACAGTAGGCTTGGAACATAGTTTATGTTCATGTGCAAATTAGAAAATGGCACGTTTCCTCTGCTCACAGCCAGCACCCACACAGCCTTGCGCAGGTTCTGCCCACACGACACTACCTGATATCCCTGATGGCATGTGTTTCCAAAAAAATAGGCTTTTTTTAATTTGTATTTTTGTATGTTTATTTATTTTAAGGAAGAGAGGGAGTTTCTTCTAGAAATGGCAATGGGCACCCATCAATACATGAGTGGATTAATAAAATGTGGTATATGTATACCATGGAGTTCTACTCAGCCACAAAAAGCAATGGTGATCTAGCACCTCTTGTATTATCCTGGATAGAGCTGGAGCCCATTCTACTAAGTGAAATATCACATGAATGGAAAAACAAGCACCACATGTACTCACCATCAAATTGGTATTAACTGATCAACACTTATGTGCACATGTGGTAGTAACATTCATCAGGTGTCAGGCAGGTGTGGGGGGAGGAGGGGATGGGTATATTCACACCTAATGGGTGCGGTGCACACTGTCTGGGGGATGGGCATGCTTGTAGCTCTGATTTCGGTGGGGCAAGAGTAATATATGTAACCTAAACATTTGTACCCCAATATTCTGAAATTAAATATATATATATATATGTATCTATAAGAAATGGCAATGAGAAACATGGATAAAGACTTCTAGCCAACCTCAAGATCAAGATGTCTGTAGAGTGCAGAAGAATAACAATCACCACTTGTAAGGATTATGGGGAAGGAACTCTTCCCCAAGGAAGAGTTGGGCTTCAGGGAGAGAAAGAAGGTTCAGAGGAGAGTTCAAAGACATAGAGTATTTGACTGAAGACAGACAATCAGTGCCAGCATGTAAACTCGGTAGGTGGACCTGAGAGAGGAAGAAGACTGGGCAAAATTTGAGAGTCATATACAGATAAGAATCCCAGAGACAATAAGGGATGATCTCAAAAATTTGTCATGTGATAAGATGTAGAGCCTTATGGAATTAATCTTGAGGGTCTCTTAGGGTTTTCAAATCTTTCTGACTATAGGGATACCTCATTTCATTGAGCTTTGCTTTATTGCACTTTGAGGATATTGCTTTTTTTTAAACAAATTGCAAGTTTGTGGCCTCCTGTGTCAAGTCTATTGGTGACATTTTTCCCATTAGCATATGGTCTCTGTGTCACATTTTGGTAATTCTGCAATATTTGCAACTTTTTCATTATTATTATATCTATAATACTGATTGTTATCATTGATGTTTGATGTTACTATTGTAATTGATTTGGGGTGCCATGAACTGCTCCCATAAAAGATGGTGAACTTAATGTTGTGCAGGTTCTGACTGCTCCTCTGACTGACCAGTCAGCTGTCCCCCTGTTTCTCTCCCTCTTCTTGGACCTTCCTATTTCCTGAGACATAAAAATATTGAAATTAGGCCAATTAATAATCCTGCAGTGGCCTCTAAGTGTTCAAGTGAAAGGGAGGGTCGCAAGTCTCTTACTTTAAATCAAAAGCTAGAAATGATTAAGCTTAGAGAGGAAGGCATGTCTAAAGCAGAGATAGGCTGAAAGCTAGGCCTTTTGCACCAAACAGTAAGCCAAGTTGTGAATGCAAAGAAAAAGTTCTTGAAGGAAATTAAAAGTGCTACTCCAAGGAAAATAAGAGTGATAAGAAGTGAAACAGCCTTACTGCTGATATAGAGAAAGTTTTGGTGGTCTTATAGAAGTTCAAACCACAACAACATTTTCTTAAGACAAAACCCAATCCAGAGCAAGGCCCTAACTCTCCTTAATTCTATGTAGCCTGAGAGAGGTGAGTAAGCTGCAGGAAAAAAAAAAAAAAATGGAAGCAAGCAGAGGTTGATTCTGGAGTTTTAGAAAAAAGCTATCTCTGTAACATCAAACTGTAACTGCAAGGTGAAGCAGCAAGTGCCAATGTAGAAGCTGCAGCAAGTTATCCAAAAGATCTAGCTAAGATAACTGATGAAGCTAACTACACTAAACAACAGATTTTCAATGTAGATAAGACAGTCTATTGGAAGAAGATGCCATCTAGGACTTTCATAGCTAGCTAGAGAGGAAAAGTCAATGCCTGGCCTCAAAGCTTCAAAGGACAGATTGACACTCTTGTTAGGGACTAATGCAGCTTGCGACTTGAAGTTGAAGCCATGCTCATTTACTATTCTGAAAATCCTAGGGCCCTTAAAAATTATGCTAAGTCTATTCTCCCAGTGCTCTATAAATGGAACAGCAAAGCCTGGATGACAGCACATCTGTTGACAGCATGGTTTACTGAATATTTTAAGCCCACTGATGAGACCTGCTGCTCAGAAAAAAAGATTTCTTTCAAAATATTACTGCTCATTGACAATGCACCTCACCACCCAAGAGCTCTGATGGAGATGTACAAGGAGATTAATGTTTTTATGCCTTCTAATACAATATCCATTCTGCAGCCCATGGATCAAGGAGTAATTGAGACTTCCAAGTCTCACTATTTAAGAAATACGTTTGGTAAGGTTATAGCTGCTGTAGATAGTGATTCCTCTGATGGATCCGGGCAAGGTAAATTAAAAACCTTCTGGAAAGGATTTACCATTCCAGATGCCATTAATAATTTTTGTGGTTCATTGGAGAAGCTCAAAATATCAACATTACAATAAATTTGGAAGTTGATTCTAGCCCTCATAGATGACGTGGAGGGATTCAAGACTTCAGTGGAGGAAGTAACTGCAGATGTGGTAGAAATAGCAAAAGAACTAGAATTAGAAGTGGGGCCTGAGGTTGTGACTGAATTGCTGCAATCTCATGATAAAACTGTAACGGGTGAGGAGTTGCTTCTTATAAGTGGTTTCTTGAGATGCAGTCTACTCCTGCTGAAGATGTTATAAACATTGCTGAAATGACAAAGGATTTAGAATATCACAAAAACTTAGTCAATAAAGCAGTGGCAGGTTTTAAGAGAATTGAGTCCAATTTTGAAAGAAGTTCTACTGTGGATAAAATGCCATCAGACAGCATTGCAGGCTACAGAGAAATCTTTCATGAAAGGAAATGTCAATCAATGTGGCAAACTTCACTGATGTCTTATTTTTTAAAATTGCCACAGCCACCCCAACCTTCAGCGGCCACTATCCTGATGAGTCGGCAGCCATGAACACTGAGGCCAGACCCTCCACCAGCAAAAGGATTATGACCCACTGAAGGCTCAGATTATCATTAGTAGTTTTTAGCAATAAAGTATTTTTCAATTATGGCATGTACAGTTTTTTAGACATAATTCTATTGTGCACTTAATAGTTACAGTATAATATAAACATAACTTTTATATGCACTGGGGAAACCAAAAACTTTGTGTGACTTGCTTATTGTAATGGTCTGGAACTGAACCCACAATATCTCCAAAGTATGCCTATATAGTAAAAATACTCTTTACATTGTGACCCAGAACACATATAACAAAAATTCATGAAACTGTACCTATCATATTATGTCTATATCTAACACACACTGATATTTGGTATTCAATTCTACCTTATTACTAAAAATACTTGGACCTTGTGGGACTCCTACAAATGATCAGGAGTGGGAGATTGTAGAAACCTTGAGTACACAGAAACCCAGAGATGAAGAGGAGATGGAGCAGCTGAGATATAAGCATCATGTCAATCTTCTGCAGCTTTTCAATCACCAGAGCTTCTGGGGACCACTCGGGCCACTGTTGGATCTTCAGCTATAATGCCTCCAACAGATCTTCATGAGGCCAGCTGACATCCCTTCCTCCATCCCTTTCTTCCTTCCTTTGTACTCTTATAATAAACCTCTATTATTTCAGGGAGATTTAACTTATTTGCGTCCTTTGGAAATAGAAAGGCCCTGATTAATAATGACAGGAAAGCACAATGTCTCACACATATTGGCACATGTCACACACACAGTAACAAAATGGGCCCTGCCGAGAATCAGATTTACCTTCTCTAAAGCAGTGCTTCTCTAACTTCAGAGAAATGAATGCAAATGAATCACCTAGGAACCCTATGAAAGTGTAGATTCAGTAGATCTGGAGTGGTTGCCAGGCTGGGCTACACACACCACTTTGGGTAGAAAGACTCTAGACAAGGGAGAGAGGGATGTGGAAATTTTTCTATAATGAACAAGAGTGTAAATATTTTAGGCTTTGAGGACCATACAGTTTCTTTCATAACTATACAGAGCCATAGACCATACTTAAGCATGCCAACAAAACTTTATTTGTGGACACTAAAATTCAAATTTCATATAATTTTCAGATGTCACAAAATATTATTTTTCTTTGATTTTTTTCAAGCATTCAAAAATATAGAAATCATTTTTAGCTCAAAAATCCTATAAAAACATGTGGCAAGCCAGATTTGGCCCACAGGCTACAGCCCCTGCCCTAGAAGGAATCTTTGGTTTTCTATGCCCAGAATCGATCACACTTTCCCATAAACACACCTTCATTTGGGGAAGGACAGTGTAGGGAAATACTCTGGTTTCCATTTCTTGGAGTCATGGTGGGGCCATGAATTGTGATCTCCTGACCAAAGCTAGGCCAATTATGTATTCTCTCCCAAAAACTTGGCTCTTGAGCAAAGTGAACTAAGGATTTAATAATGGCACTTTCTCCCACGGTGGTGCCCAGAAGATAGTGTCCAATAGGTCCCCCTACCTAGATCCAAGAGGCAGGCAAGATCATTCCTTTCTGGGGAACTATCTCTCAATAGTAGGATATACACTTCTGAAACTTTTCTAGGTATAGCCCATGCCAGTTTGTTTACTAACATTTAACTCTAATTCACACTTTTTTGCCAGCTCCATGACAATGCATCTGGGCCCTTTACTTCCCCAGCCCCCTCACCTGGTACAATGCTAAGCTGTAGCAGTAGAGGGAGCTGGAGAGGCATTGCAGGAGGAAAGGGTTTGCTTCCTGGTACCAGTGTGACAGCTTCCCCAGCACCGAGCTCCTGAAGCATGCACAACACCTCCAGCATCTGGCTTCTGCAGCATGTGCTGCTTCTCAGGCACCAGGCTTCCGCAGTACATGGCAGCCAGCAGCTGCCCCGGGAACACCCCTCAGGTGGTTTTGCCACAAAGCACCTTTGGCGAGACACCTCCCTATGAACAGCTTTCTTCAGCAGCCTCTACTTGCTGGTGGATTTTTAGCAAGTTCTACTGGTGTGGCATCACAGTGGCTTCTCTGCCATTCAGTTGGCCATGCAGCGCCCTCTCCAACATGGTTGGGATCTCAGCTTTGAGGGCTGGGAGCTCTTCTTTGGGCAGCTGTATCAGCTACAAGTATAGTGGCTACTCCTTATATCTGTTATTCCTGTATTCTTTAGTGTTCACCTTTTATTACTGATCCCTTCTTACTCTAATATTCTGTTAGAATGAATAATTCTTTATATTGAACTTCTCCTGTTCAAGTAACTCTGTGGTTTCTGTATACTTTTTGGACTCAGACTGACATATAATCAAATTAATTTCCAAAATGATTATACTAATTCACTATTTTATACCAGCAGTGTATGAGAGTTTTCATGTCCTCAACCCTTTGAATTGGAAGATTTTTACTGATTACCCATTTGATGAGTTTGAAATTTTGTCTCCTGGAGGCTTTAATATGGTTTTTCCTGATCCTGAGCTCCCATTGACCAGTCTCCTAGAGTAGAATCTGCACCATGTTCTGCTAAACCAACCAGAAGCCTGGTGCCTCTGTGCTTTAGCTGATCATTCCATGGACACAATGTCTCACAAAGTGCTTTGAAGCAGTAAGACACTTTCTTCATAAACTAAAGATTCTAGGCCCAAATTTGATTACCATGTCAGACTCCCTCAAATTCCTATGGCCTACATTTTAAAAACTTCAGATTCACCAATTGTTAACATTTCCTCATACTTTCTTTAGCATACACACTCTCTTCATATATGTATATGTATGTTTATATAGGCACATATATGAATACACATATACATATTTTGTTATTATTTTTAGAACCATTTAAAAGTAAGATGCAGATAGCATGTCTTTTACCCCTAAATATTTCAGTGTATATAACTTAAGAATTGGGACAATATCATCTATGATCATAGTACAGTTAATTTATAAAATAGAAAAAATTTAACAATAAATTTTTATATGTAATATACAGTAAATATTTAAATTTCTCCAGTTTTTCCTCTTCTCCAGGATCTATTATAGGGTCATTAATTGTGTTTAGTTATTATTTCTCTTTAGTTTCCTTTAATCTGAAGCAGTTTTTCAGCCTCTCTTTGTATTTCATGACATTGATATTGATATTCTTGAAGTATACAGGGCAGTTGTTTTATACATTATTCTTCAATTGTATGTCTATGTTTCCTTATTATTTGATACAGGTTATAGATTTTTAGCAGAAATATCACAGAAATGATATAGTGTTCTTTTCAGTGCCTTGTATCATAAGGCATATCATATCAATTTGTCTTAATATTGGTGATATTGACTTTGATCTCTTAATTAGAGTGTTCTTGGTTAGTTTCTCCATATAAAGTTATTATTTTTACCTTTGTAAATACCTTTGCAATTAATAAGTAATATGTGGGGAAATACTTTGGGACTACAAACTTATCCTGTTCCTTTCCTTCGTCAATATCATTTTTCATATCTCCAGGCTCCTACGAGAACCCTGGTTTCCCCACCCCAAAAAATCAATATATTTACTCATTTTCTCTTTCCTATAATTATAGGCAATATAATTTCAGAATTGCCACACTAATGCCACAAACAGCAAGAATGAGTTATTGAGTAAAGTTCAAGAATTCTTTACAGTTCTATTTCCCCTAGACTATGACCTATTAAAGGTGTACAGAGTACTATGTTCAAAGTTACAGGAAACGTTTTTTCTATGTGATTACTGTATTATTTAAATATACATTTAAGTTTATTTGTTTCTGTTTACAAACTTACCAGTTAATGGGTTACTTTTTGTCCTTTTATATTCAATTTTACATTTTGAATATTGGCTTGCCCTGTTCCCACCAACCTCTAAAGGAAACCAATTGTGTAAGTTTATGATTTATTCTTTCAATGTATCTTCTTGCAGAATTAAGTAGATACATGAATATGTTACTTCTCATATGAAAGGTAGTATACTATACAAACTCTTTTGCACTTTACATTTTCCATTTAACTATGCTTCATAGAAACTTTATAGGTTTATAGGGATCTTTATATGTTCATAGGGATTTCCTCACTCTTTTTCACGAGTTCATGATTCTCCATTGTGGGGATGTATAATAGTCTATTCAATCAATTTGCTATGTATGGACATTTAATTTATTTCAGTATTTTGCAATTACAGACAATACTGCAATAAATAATATTTACATATGAATTTTGATGTTTTGAGGTATAACTTCCTGAAGTCCATTTATCCTCTAAATTCCTAAAAGTGGTATTTCTGCATTAAAACATTAATGCATGGGTAGGTTTTTTTAAAAATATGTAGCTGAATTCTCTGCTACACAGCTTGTACTATTGTACATTCCCATGAGCAATATATGAGCATATCCTAGGCTAACATTTGGAACAAGTACTTTCCCATCACCTGAAAAATCTAGTCTTTTAGTTAAAGAAGGTCAAGAGAGGAAGTAAGGATGGGCAGCCTTTTTTGCAGTGGTCCCTAACCATTAATCTCCACTTCAAATAATAAGAAATGAATGGAACAGAGAAAAAGGTCAGAAACAAACCAATGTATTTTTCAAGAAAAACATAAATGTGACATTTGAAACCTGTGTGGAAAGAATATATTTTCAATAAATGTCATTAGGCAAGTAGTTAATCATTTCCGGGAGCAGGGACTCAAATTTGTCAAATGGCAATTGCAAACTGGGCTATTCAGATCAACGCCTGATGGAAGTAACTAAAGAGCCTAGATAAAATGTAAAAAATATGTTCCTAAATGCATAGAAGGTATGATGAGACAGAAAAAATTTCTAGGACCAAACTGAAAGAAAATAAGAACCCAGATAGTTCCATTAACCCAAAAACACCTTTACCCTGAGAGCATTTTCTGATCTTTGAAAGGTAAGACCTTGGTTTCGACAACTCATAGGATGAAGGGAAAGGAAATCAAACCTCATAACTCATCCAAGATAGGAGCTCTTGTTATGATAAGCTAGTACCCCAATTGGCTATGTCATCAAGGTAAGAGTGAACCAGAAGTTAAAACAAAACTCTGAAGAATTAAAGCCCAAATTCAAATTAGTTGAATTGGTTTAATATAGTCCTAGTCGGGCAGTGCCCCCAAGTGTCTGACAGAAGCAAATGTAAATGCTCTCTGGAAGAAGTTGACTTCTTTATAGGTCTTAGATTATTTCCACAAAAATTCTGCAAATACCATGTCTAACACATGATAAATAATAAAGAAGGAAATAAGAAAATGAAACTTTGTGACTGAAACCCAACAGAAACAACAAACAACAGAAACAGATGCACATAGACTTCAGATGTTAGAATTATCAGACACTAAGTATGAAATAATGCTCACTTTGTTTAAAGAAATAACAATATCTGTACAGAAGAGAAAGGTACAATAAGTGATATTGCAGATTTAAAAAAGGACCAAATAGAATTTTTAGAAATAAAAAAAAAATTAAAACTTAGTGGACAGTTATTTGATATAAAAAAATGAATGCAATATGGATCATAGGTCTACACATAAAAATAATTAAAGCCATAGAGTTTTAGGGAAAAACTTAAACCAATATCTTGCGACTTGGTGGTAGGCAAAATTTCTTAGGTCATAGAAAGCAATAAATATAAAAGAAAAAAATGACCAAATTAAAAATTACTGTTTATCAAAAGACATTGCTAAAGAAATAGGCAAGCCATAAACTGGAAGAAAATATTTGTAAAGCATATAAAGGATTGGTATTCAGCATCCATATATAACTTCTACAAGTAATAACAGAAAGATAATAAGCTTGATTTAAGAAATGGACATGGAGTTTGCGAAGACAGCTAATACAAAAGGAGATAGATGAATGGTTAAGAACTTCAAATTCTACACCCAACAAAAAAATATCAATACTGAAGAAAATTCATATTTATACAGAGGAATGAAGAGTGATAGAAATTATAAATATGTCAGTAAACATAAAAGACTTTTTCTCATTTTTAATCTTCTTAAATGATAATTAACTAGTGAAAGGAAAAATAAGAACAATGTATTATGAAGTGTAATATAGGCAAAAATTAAGTGTATAATAATAATAAAAAGGCCAGAGGAGAAAATGGAAGTATACAGTTTTAGGTTCTTACATTAAAGTGAGGGAGTATAATATTATTTGAAGGGAGACTGGAAAAGTAAAGATGCATATGGTATTTCATAGAACCGTCTTTTTAAAAATAAAACAAAGAGATATAACTAATAAGTCAATAGTGGACATAAAATGGAACTGTGAAAATGCAAAAGAAGGCAGGAAAAGAATAAAGACAAAGAACAGATGAGACAAAAGAAAAAAAACATGACTGTAGAATCAAATTTAATCATTATGTTGATCACATTAAATGTAAAAGGCAGAAACTGCCAGACTGGATAGAAAGCAAAATCCAATTATATGCTGTCTATAAAAGAATACATTTTAAATACAAAGATGTAGGTTAAAAGTAAAAAGGTATACCATGTAAACACCAGTCATAAGAAAGCTGGAGTAGCAATATTAATATCAGAAAAAGTAGATCACAAGACAAAGAATATTGCCAAAGATAAAGAAGGCCATTTCAAAATGAAAAAAGGAGCATGTTATAAAAAATGCATACAAATCACAAATATGTATATACCTAATAACAAGCTTAAAATATACAAAGCTAAAACTGACAGCTATAAAATGAGAAATAGATAAAAACACAGGAAAATTGAAGACTTTAATATTCTTGTTTCAGTAATGGATAGATTAAGTAGAGAGAAAATTAACAGGAATACAGAAGAGCTGAATACCCCTATCAACCAACTTGACCTAATTGATATTCAGAGAACACTATATCAAACAAAGGCAGAATACACATTCTTTTCCAGTATACATGAAACACTCCAAGATAGACCACATACTGAGCCAAAAAAGAAGCCTCTAGGCATTTAAACAGATTAGAGCACATACTCCATATGTTCTCTAACATACTATGTACATTCCCTAACAACTAGATTAAATTAGAAAACAGTAATAGAAACATGTGGAAAATTCCAGATTATTTGAAAATTAAACAACAGACAAATAAAGAATCCATGGTTAAAAATAAATCATGAGAGAAATAAAAATGTATTTGAACTGGAAAAAAAAGTAAATACAACAAACAAAATTTATGTGATACAGTTAAAGCAGCGCTTAGAGAGAAATAACTTTAAATGTTCATGCTAGAAAAGAAAAAAGCCCTAAAATTAATTATTTAATATTTTACACAAAGAAACTAGAAAAAGATGATTCAGTTAAATCAAAAATTAATTAGCAGGAAGGAAATAATAAAGATAAAAGCAGATCTCAATGAAATAGAACATGATCAATTTAAAAAATTAATGAAATAAAAGCTAGTCCTTTGGAGAAAAAAAAATAAAATTTGTAAACCACTATCTGGTCTGAGCAAGAAAAAAGAAATTACAACAGAAATTAAGATTACCGATATCAGAAATATTAGGAATAAAAGAAAGAAAATCACTACAGAACTTACAGATACTAGAAGAATCGTACAGAAATATTTTGAGCAACTTGAGAATAAATTTGGTAATTAGACAAAATCAACAAATTTTATTAAAAATACAATTATCAAATCTGATCAAGAATAAATAGAAGTTCAAAATACCAATATATTTGTTAAGAAATTGAATATGTAATTTAAAATTTATACACACACACACATACGCACAAAACTCTGGCTCAGATGGCTTCCCTGGTGAATTCTATGAAACTAAAAAGAAATATTACAATGCTAGACAAACTGATTGAGAAAACAGAAAAGAACATATCCCAACTAATTATGAGAAGAGTATTCTCCCAATAGCTAACCAGACAAAGATATTACCAGAAAAGAAAACAATACATAAACCAAAAAGGTAAAAATCTTTAACAAAACATTAGCAAATCAAAAGCAGTGACACCTGAAAATAATTATACATCACAACAAATTAGGATTTATGTCAGGAATGTAAGGCTGATTTAATATTCAAAACTCAGTCAAGATATTTCACAGAATAAACAAGAAAAGGTCCATATGATTATCTCAACAAACACAGAAAAATCATTTGACAGAATTCAACACCTGTTTATCTTTTGAAAACTTGGCAAATTAGAAATGAAGGAAGTTCTTTAAACTAATAACGGTTTCTATAAAAACACTACAACTAATATATCATTCTGAACAACTTAGTGCCTTTAATTCTAAGATCAGGGACAAGGCAAGTCTGTGCCCTCTCATCATTGTCATTCAATTCAATTGAATAGCTATTGTTATTCAATAACACATTGAATCTCTTGGCCAGTGCAATAAGACAAGAAAAAAATAAGCTATGCAGATTAGAGAGATAAAACTGTCTTAATTCCCAGAAGACAAGATCATGTATTCATTTATGTATGTAGAAAATGTTAAGGAACCTACAATCTAAACAAAAAAGGAATTAGAATAATAATTTAGCAATGTTGCAGGATACAAGGTCAATATACAAAAATCAATAAAATATTTATATACTAGCAAGAATTGAAAAATAATTTTTAGAAATACCATTTACAATAACATCAACAATACTTGAAATACTTAGAATATATTTAACAAAATATGTACAAAACTTATGCACTAAAACTTATAAAACATTGCTGAGAGAAATGAAAAAGACCTACATAAATGGAAAGATAAACCATGCTAATAGACTTGAAAACCAAATCTTATCATGGCAATTCTCCCCAAATTAATCGATAGATTTAATTCAGTCCCAGTAAACATTTCAACAATTTTTAAAAATAGAATTTGGAAAGCTAATTCTAAAATTTAGGTGAAGATGCAAAGGTCCTATAATAACCAAAATAATTTTGAAAAACAAAAAGAAAATAAGAGGGGTTTCACTTTATGGCTCTAAGATTTAATAAATAGCTAAGTTAATCAAATCACAGAAGAATTTGTGTAAGGATAGACATGTAGATTAATGAAACAGAATAGAGTCCAGAAGGAAATCATACATATATGATCAGTTAATTTTCAATCGAGTACACAAGATAGTTCAGTGGAGAAAGAACAGTCTTTTCCAGAAATGGCATTAGAGAGATTGAATATCCATGTGTAGGAAAAAATGAATTTTGATTTTTACATTGCACCATACATAGAAATTAACTTGAAACAAATCATGGGAAAGCCCAAACCATAAAACTTCTGAAGAAAAACATTAGTGAAAGTCTTCATTGTCTTGGGATAGTCAAAGATGTCATTTACAAGATACAAAACCCACTAAACATAATAAATAATTTAGAGTTCATCAATATTTAAAATTCCTGCTCTTAAAAACCAAAATCAAAATTTGTTCCAGAGGGGCAGAACAAGATGGCGGACAAGAAAAACCACCAGACAGAGGGTCTCTGCAGAAAAGACAGCTTCTAGAAGACATTAGAAGAAAGAAGCAA
>VBSM01000361.1:77655200-77674132 GCA_008086735.1 Cheirogaleus medius
GCTGGGCTCAGTGGCTCACACCTGTAATCCTAGCACTTTGGGAGGCTGAGGCAGAAGGGTTGCTTGAGGCCAGGAGTTCAAGACTAGCCTGGACAACATAGTGAGACCCCATCTCTACAAAAAATTATAAAAAATAAAATAAAATAAATTTACTGTGGTTACATGTGCTGGGTGTTTTCCAGTAGTAGTCTATGTGGAAATGGATTAATTGCTTACTACATGTTCTTCTGCCACTACTTATCCATTCTTCAATTTCTAATTTTGATTCACTTCTTAATCAACTGGATTTTGTCATCAAATTTAATTTTCTTTGCAAGAAGAGCTCAGTGTGTTGTATTCCCTGAGGTCTTTCTTACTTAAGTATGTTCATTTTTACTTACATGACACCAACCCTGGGAAAATGTTCTTTGGTCCTACTTTCTTCACTTCAGAACTCTTTTTATATTTTACCCTTGTCTCTGGTATTAAATGCTGCTGTGGAGAAAAGTGTGATGCCAACTATTTTTTTCCTTTTGTAGGTGATTTGTTTTTCTGCCTAGATATTGGACTAACTCATTTTTATACTTTCAAGTTCAGTAAGCAAACCAGAAGTGTCTTGGGGCTGAGCATTTCTTATCTAATTATTTTATCACAATTTGAGATTCAGTTATTGCTCTCATGACTTTGGCAGTCCTGAGAAACAGTCTTCCAGCAACTTTTGAAAAGCTGAGTATGAATGTGTCTGGAGAAGAATGCCAGATGGTCCCTCCAGTTCTGTTTTTTTTCTTCTAGGCCCGGGGCCTTTAGTTTTTGTTCCTTGTCATGTTCCAACAAATCCTGTAACTCCTCTCGGGTAGCTTGAAGCAATTCTATGTACTCAACAGTCTCTAGAAAGAGGGTGATGCAAAGAAGTTACAGGCATAGAAATTTTTGTTGTAGAGTTGGAGAGTGCTCTTGGTGGAGATTTGTAGTGATTTCTGTAGACAGCAACTGTGGTAGACCAGATATATTGTCAGGAAGACAAGGTTTTTAAAATTCCTTCTGCCTGGTCAATTGTCTATTATTTGCTATAGGTAGATGGATAAAAAATGTCTGAATAAAATCTTTTTAAGATGGGTAGATGAAGTGGCTGAGAGTCTATGGAGGCAAAATACTTCTACAATGAATGAAGGGGCATTTGGACCTCTCGTACAGAGATATCGCATGTCGTTTTGGCGAGGGTGTCTACTTCCATCAAGATGATTTTGTGCCTTCAGAAGGAAAAGGGGAATAGCCAGTGATAAAATATATGGTGATGTTATTTCAGAGGTACTTTTAGTAATTATTCCCCAAATGTATCCTGCCTGTGTGCATGTGACATCAGAGTTTGCACTTTGGGTGTTAATATAAAAAGACAGAGTCACCAGAAATTCCAGAGAGCTGTCTTAAATGTTATTACTGGACCATGGTGGCCCAGCATGGTAGAAACACAGCATTTGTGGGTGTGCATCTCATCCCAAGCTGGTAGGGATAGCTGGTAGGTTTGGTTAAGAGGCCTCCTTCCCATCCCTGAACCATACTGTTGGGGGCTACTGTAAGTGGCCCCAGATACTAACAAAGTGCTATGCATATAGGTGTTGGTTGGCTTCCCTTGGCTTGCCTTCCTTAACTCTGACTGAAGCTGAAAGATCACAAAGTTTTGGCATTGGTATATCTCTCGTGATGGGGTGGTATTGTGCCTTATAGCACAGAGTGTCTGTGTGACTGATAGAGAGACAGAGATCTCATGTTTGCCTGTGCTACTCGCAGCCTTCGAGTGTGGACCTATCCCAGTGTGCCAAACCCTTTTAATTTAGTGTACTGCCAAGATGCCTTTAATTGCAGGTAGCTCCCCCCCTCCTCCCTCACTGGGAAGATAGCTTTGGTTGGAATGAGCTGCCCTGGTGAAGAGAAACAGGTCAGCTGTGTTGGAATCCTCTTTGGGCTTAGATGGTGTTTACTAAGATATTATAAAGTTAATTTAGATCAGAGATGTCAAGTTATAAACCTATAGTCTGAAATCGGCCCACAGGCATGTTTTCTTTGGCTGACATGGTATTTGCCTACATACAAAGACTGCATAGTCTTTAAAAGAATTTTTTCCAATTAGTTGCCTGTTTTTAAAAGTCAGAAAGTATCCCATAAAAATCCAGATTTTCATCTTTTCTTGTAAAACGAAAGACAAGGCAATTGCACGGAGTGCACATTTCCAGTGGCAACATCGGATCCAGAGCTGCTGAGGAGAGCTGGGGCGCAGGTGCCCTTTTGACACAGGCCTGTGCTCTCTGGCTCACCAGGGTCCCCACCAGTTATTATCACCCTCCAGACACAAAGGCCAGATGTCAGTTCCCATTTATTGTCAAACCTGAATTGTTTGTTTTTCTTATGATAGAATCAAGAGGAAAGTGATGTATATACTACAGTCTACTTCTGCCATAAGCAGAAATATGCAAGATACACAGAGGACTGTGATCTTCTTTTTCTTGTCCTGCTTTACTCATTGATATTACCTGCTGAGAGCTTTTGGGCAGCCGAGTTTCGAGCTGTTGCTTTAGGTGATGGGAACACCAGGGGAGTCAGGCCAAGATTAGGATGTGGGAAAACATGACTGTTTCTGGAAAATGGTAGCTCCTTCCATGGAACAGCTATTTCCCTTTGTTGTGTAGATTTATTGCTAGGGAGTGGGGATGCGACCACTGTGGGGAGAAAAGTCAGTGGTAATCAGGGACTACTGGATGTCCCTACTCCTTTGTAGCTACATATAGCTTTCTGATTTTCCTCCCTGAGTTTTAGCATTATCAAACTGTGGTGTCATATATTGCAAGTCTCCTGCTTACTCTCCATGCCTGAACTGTGCTAACTAGTGGTTTGTGTGTGAGCCTAACCAATGACTCTAGGCTAAGCATCCTGTGAGCCTTGGTTCCAGAATCACCTGAGTACTGTACCAGCAGCCACTTTATAACTATGCAGCCCCACTGAATATTATGTGTATATAAATATATGTTGTCACCCCACTTTCCTTGGTCCAGCTTTCAACTTTCTTATGCTATTAAAGAACATTTAAAAATTAATTTTGGAATGACTAATATGTTCCCTTGGTTCAAATTCAAAAAGTAAAAAGGGTATATAGTGAAATGTCTTCCTCCACTCCTGTCCCCCAATTATCCAGGGCTCTTTGCTGAAGACAAATAAGGTTACTGGTTTCTATATTATTACTAGAGAAATATTTTATGCCAGTGGTTCTCAAAGTGTGATCTATAAATTCCTGGGGATCCCCAAGATACTTTGAGGGGGTCCATGAGATCAAAACTATTTTCATAATGATAATAAGACACCATTTGCCATCGCCAGTGTTGGCATTTGCACTGGTGATGCAGAGCAGTGGTGGGTAAAACCCATCTTGTCATGCATCAAGAGAGTGGCACAAAGCTGTTCTAGGAGTCATTTTATTCTTCGCTGTGACACACTCACTGATGAAAACATCCAAACTGCACTTAAAAATGTCCTTGATGAAGCAGGAAAAGCTAATAATTTTATGAAATCTTGACTCTTGAGTACCTGTCTTCTGAATATTCTGCCTGATGCAACGGGAAGTACCCATGAAGCACTTCTGCATACCGAAGCACTGCAGTTGTCTCAAATCAAGGAAAAGCACTTGTGTGATTGTTTGAGCTGTAAACTGAACTAGCTAAATATTTCAAGGATTGCCATTTTTACTTCAAAGAATGACAGACAAACCATGGTTAGTCAGATGAGTGTTTGGAAAACATTTTTTTGAAAGTGAACAAAATAAACCTCTACTTAAAAAAAAAAATCCAAATGATACTATGATACTGTATGAGACACTGTAGCTGCACCTTGCTGTCTTAAGATGTCTTCAGAATTATTATTCTACATCAAGACATACAGAGCTTTCTTATTCTTTTTTTGGCTACATATTATCTCCTTGTAAAAATTTAGCATAATTTATATACCATACCAATTTCATATTAATGACTTTGTTAATAACTTTAATGTTATTTTGTTCTTCTAGACAATGCCAGAGTGAATAACTTTGTATCTATGTCATGTCAAACCTGTGTAGTAAGGTCTGGAGGACAGAAGTAGAAATGCTATTCAAAGATTAAACATATTTGTAATTTTGATATCTGTTGCACAATGTATAAGCTCATGCCTTTTGTAGAAAGTAAATATAGCTTTATAAAAAAATGGACCACATCAAGGTCATATATAAACTGTGATCAGATGAATACACCAGAGTCGAGTAGTGAGTACACACATAAGCAATTTACATGTTTGGAATCAAAAACTGATATTAAAAAATTAAGCTGAAAAGTCTATTGTAATATATAAGATGTATGATTGATTGCCCTATCTCATGAATGTAATTTGGAAGAAGTCACAAGTTTTTGGCATTTATCCGGTGTGTGGTTGAAACAATTTGGGAACCTGTGATGGAGGCCCTGAAGCAGCTGGCACTGACTGCACCAATAAACATGAGATCCTAGCACTTGAAATTTCCAAGTTTACAGTGGCCAGGGGAGGGGATGGTTTGTGTCATGACACAGGCAAGATTTCAGTGCTGGTGCAGGTGGTTTCCAAGCAAAGGCTGTTATGAACAAGACGAGTTTCTTGAGTTGTTGCATGACTGCTGTAGGGAAGTGCTTGTGGCTCATAAATGTGAGCTGGGGAGTAACATTATGAAGCATCTTTCTGTATAGGGATGGACTCTTTTTTTTTTTGTAGAGACAGAGTCTTACTATGTTGTCCCAGCTGGAGTGTAGTGGTACCATGATAGCTCACTGCAGCCTCAAACTGCTGGCCTCAAGTGATCCTCCTGCCCCAGCCTTCCAAAGTACTGGGATTACAGGCATGTGCTACCATGCCTGGCCTACGGATGGATTTTTCTTTAAATGTTAACATTTTCAAATAATTTTTAAAATGATAATCCTCAGTTCCCCATCTTCCCTGCTCCCAGATAGCCATCACAGATTTTTTTGGTACTTATTGCTCTTTTGCTCATTACAAATGAGCAAATGGGAGATAGTGTCCCACATCTCCCATTATCTTCACATAGCGACTTAAATGCCTTCTCCTTCAGAAAACCTCATGTGGTTCCCTAAAATGGGATGAAATTATTTTCCTTCATATTCCCATAGGACTCTGTACTGTCTCTACCATAGTGTATAAAACAATACGGTATAATTGCCTGCTTATGGACAATTTCCCCACTACCTTTTACATCCTAAGGAGAGTGATGCTATGTCTTGTTTAATCCTTTATTCCCAGAACCTAGTCTAGAGCCTGGCATATAGTAGGTACTCAATAAATATTTGTTGAATTAATTTTAAAAAAAAACCAGAAGGACAATTTTGACTAGAAGGCTTTTAGGTATCTGGAAATTTTAATTTAATAATCCCAAATCTCCTAGCAACTACTTTAAGCAGCTCTGTCTTCACATTGTTTCACTGTTTTATATAAAATCTCTAGCAGTACTAATAGATACAGTGTTCCTGGTGTAGACATAATATAGTTTGATATAGTATGGAATGTTATTTTCTCCTCTGTTTTCTCTATCTTCCTCAAAGACCTTGGTGCTATTTGCCTATTGTCCATCAATGACACCTTGGGCCTAACAGATAGAATGAAATCTCCAAGAAGCAATAGGCTAACTAACATTAAAAAGTAGCAGTCAGGCCGGGCGAGGTGGCTCACGCCTGTAATCCTAGCACTCTGGGAGGCCAAGGCGGGTGGATAGCTCAAGGTCAGGAGTTCGAAACCAGCCTGACCAAGAGCGAGACCCTGTCTCTACTAAAAATAGAAATACATTAATTGGCCAACTAAAAATATATAGAAAAAATTAGCCGGGCATGGTGGCGCATGCCTGTAGTCCCAGCTACTCGGGAGGCTGAGGCAGAAGGATTGCTTGAGCCCAGGAGCTTGAGGTTGCTGTGAGCTAGGCTGACGCCACGGCACTCACCCTAGCCTGGGCAACAAAGTAAGACTCTGTCTCAAAAAAAAAAAAAAAAAAGTAGCAGTCAATAAACTGGTGTAATATATACATTGTAGCCCAGTGAAAACATAGTTTCAATGTTTTCTATAGTTTGGCCAAAATGTATCTTTTCCTTGGTTTCTATATTTCCTTAGGCCAACCAAAGAAAATACAACCTCAGGGTGTGGGGTAACTTATCAACATTTTTTAATTATGAAAAAGTTTATTATGTGTCAACTTATAATGAGCAAGGATAGAGTTGGGAGGGATTCACCAAATAATAAAGCTTCAGGAAGCCTCTACCCCTATGTTCCCTGCTAATTCTTCACTTTTCTATAAGGTAAAATCATATTCATTTCCTTTGAGAAGACTTCACTCACCCTCTCATTTTAGTGAGAATTCATTATTTTCTCTTCTGTATACCCCTTTATTTTTTCCCATAAATATTCTACCTTTGTGATTGATTTTATGTCTTCTGATAGAAAATGGGCTTCTTGAGGGTTGACCTTGTGTTGTCTGATGCCACCTAGCATGGTGATTCATGTATACTGATGCTTAAGAGATGTTTGTTGAATGCCTTAGTATCTTT
This sequence comes from Cheirogaleus medius, assembly GCA_008086735.1. Classification (NCBI taxonomy): domain Eukaryota; kingdom Metazoa; phylum Chordata; class Mammalia; order Primates; family Cheirogaleidae; genus Cheirogaleus; species Cheirogaleus medius. Next base: position 77,661,779 of record VBSM01000361.1, read on the forward strand.
TATAGTGCCTTGCCTCTTCTGTCTATATGGAAATGTGATGTACAGACCTAGGGTATTCAGAACAGGTGGAAAGAGGAGGTTAGACAGACTCTTAAAAATACAAAAATGTTTCAGCAAGGACAAGAAGATTTAGATAAAGAAGATGAAAATCATTTCAAGAATGTCACGACTTAGCACTGGCAGCAGGTTGGGTTCAAATCTTGACATAAACACTTATTAATAGAGTCTGTTTATGATCTTGGGCAGATAACTTCTCGAAACTTTATTTATCTGTAAAGTGGTGATAATAATAACAGCTACCTGTGTTAGCCAGAATTATAACATTGTCCCCAAGATTCCCCCAGCCGATGTGTTCTATCTGTTTAATTCCTTCTCCTTGACTGTGGGAGGGACCTGTGATAGGATTTTACTTCTGGGACTAGGTTATATTAATGTAATTAAGGTTTCTAGTCATCTGACTTTGAGTTAATCAAAAGGAAGATTATCCTAGGTGGGCCTGACCTTATCAGGTGAGCTCTTTAAATGAAGATCCAGAGCCTCCCTGAAGGAAGAGATTTGGAGAGATTTTCCTGCCAGGCTTGAAGAAGCAAATTGGCATGTTTTGAGATGTATAGATAGGGTTATGTGAACTGTGGGATCCTCTGGGGCTGAGAGCAGGCAGCACCCTTCCGCACCCACCACTGATAGCTAGCAAAAAAAAAAAAAAAAGGACTTCATTTCTATCACTGCAAGAAATAGAATTGATACCCACAACCATGTGAGCTTGGAAGACAACTCCAAATCTCAGAGAAGACCTGGCTGACAGGTTGACTGCAACCTTGTAAGACTCTGAGCAGAGGACCCAGTTTAGCTATGCCCAGAGCCCTGACCCATAGAAGCTGTGAGATAACAAATGTATGTTGTTTTAAGTAGCTACCTTTGTGATAGTTTGTTACATAGTGATAGAAAACAAATATACTACCTTATTAGGATGATTTATAGTACAAGCTACTGATTCTAGCTAATGTTAGATAGAAAGAAGCAGAATTTATCGGAACAAAATTTGGTATGTCACAGAATTGAAGGAAAAGCTAAATAATCAGGCCTTGGGGATAATAGGCATAAGGGTGACTTTGAGGATGTCATTCAAGAATTTGTGGGTGTGCACTTTGAAATAATCTACCTACATCTACCCTTGTCACTTGTCTGATGAATCAAATTCTCCTAATGAAATCTAAGTGGCCTTATTCCCATCACCTGCTCATTTCTTGATGTCAGGTAGCTATGGACAGGCCCCAAAACCACATGGAATGAGGAAGGAAAAGAGTGATGCTCTTAAGGAAGGAAGAGGAGAGGGATTTGAGGCAGGTACACACAAAAGAAATGCACCTTGCTACCTTACAGGCTTGTCAAGAAAAGATATGAGATAACACATGTAAAGTACTTAGCACAGTCGTTGGCATACAGGAATCACTCAATAAATTTTAACCATAATTATTAAGCAGCAGGGGGCCCAACTGTCATCTAGACAGTAAAACAAATAACTCTGTTCTTGAAGATGAAAAGAGAAATCCCATCTTGATGAGGGACAAAAAAATCCCTAACACTTAAAAGGACAGGCTTAAATGCCTGTTGCTTCTCTGAGAAAGCTTGTTGATTAAAAAAAAAAAAAAAAAAAAGGCCTGCTGCTACCTAAATGATTTATAATTAAAAGGTTATCAGAGGTTAGGGAGTTATAGATTCCTAAGTGCTATTTATGCTGATTATCCCTACGTACTCACAACCAAACCAGCTATGACAGTGGTCCCCAGCATTTTTGGCACCAGGGACCTGTTTCATGGCAGACAATTTTTCCATGGCCCAGGCTGGGGAGAGAGATGGTTTCAGGATGATTCAAGTGCATTACATTTATTGTGCAGCAAAACCTCTCTGCTAATGATAATCTGTATTTGCAGCTGCTCTCTGGTGCTAGTATCACCACCCCAGCTCCACCTCAGATCATCAGGCATTAGATTATAAGCATGAAATCTAGATCCCTCACATGTGCAGTTTACAGTAGGGTTCTCACTCCTATGAGAATCTAATGCTGCTGCTGATCTGACGGGAGGTGGTGTTTATGCAGTGATGTAATTGATGGGGAGCAGCTGTAAATACAGATGAAGCTTCCCTTGCTTGCCACCCTCATCTCCGGCTGTGCAGGCCCAGTTCCTCACAGGCCATAGACTGGTACCCATATGAAACCTGGGGATTTGGGGACCATAGAGCTATGAGATAGACTCCTCTAAATTCCACTGGGTCAGGGATAGATGCTACCTACTAGTGGCTATACCTCTGCATGCAAAACTCCTAATGGTTGGCTCACAGCTCTGCTTGTAAATGTGCCGGATGGTGCCTAAGGCCATCATCCATGTTTAAATCATTCCTTTAAATTTGAAATTTTAGAAAATTAAATCAGATATGAGATGATAGTCATATTTACTGAGGATCGTGAAGAGAATCCATAATATCTGTGTGCACCAGGTATTGGGTGATGTCATTGTGTTTCTAAAGCAAGGCTTTCCTTTGAGTGTTCTGTTGAAGAATGCCATCCATTGGTCAGCACACTCATTCTGAGTAAGACCTGCCTATCAGGTGGTGTCATTTCTAGCCCAGAACATCATTGATGGCTGGAGTTAGTGTCCATCCATTCTGTTCTACTCCACAAGTATTTATTGAGTTCCTATTATGTGCAATGAACTGTGTTAAGTGCTTTGATAGATTAAAAAATGAATAGATAAGACAGAGCTTCTGACCTTAGGGTATATATTATCTCAAAAGTGAGACAAACATTTACAAGGACCAGATACAATATGGCAGGATGTGATAAGTGCTAAAATAGATACAGAGACAAAAGAGAGGTTTAAATTTCAAGTGTGGTTACTTGGAGTTTTCATGGTAGAAGTAGAATTTGAGCCTTTTTAAATCATATGCCCATCCAGGACAGGAGCATGTTATCTGTTTTTGTATTCCCAGTGCCTAGCATATGTGCAACTAAGGATGAGTTTTGAAATTGTTTAAATTATGCTAAAATAGATACAACATAAAATTTGCCACTTTAACCACTTTTAAGTGTATAGTTCAGTGGCATTAACCACAGTCACAATGTTGTGCAACCACCTTTACCATTCATCTACAGAAATTTTTTCATCTTGTAAAACTAAAAGTCTGTACCCACTCAATAACTCTCTGTTCCCTCATGCTCCTAGCAATCAATATTGTCCTTTCTGTCTCTTTAAATTTGACTACTTTAGGTAGCTCATATGAGTGGAATTATATAGTATTTGTTCTTTTGTGATTGGCTTATTTCACTTAGCATAATGTGTTCCAGGTTCATCCATGTTATAGCACATGTTAGAATTTCCTTCCCTTTTAAGGTTGAATAATAAATATTATAGTGTGTGTGTGTGTATATACACATATATACACACATACATATCACATTTTGTTTATCAGTTCATCTATCGGTAGACATTTGCGTTGTTCCCACCTTTTGGCTATTGTGAATAATGCTGCTATGAACATGGATGTATGAGTACCTGTTTGAATGAGTTAGAAATTTGGATAAGTCAAGAAGGGGCAAAGAGAATGCATTTCAAGCTTAGGAAACAACATGAACAAAACCAAGAAGGGTGAAAATGCACTAGGCTTGCTTGGTATGGCTTACTTGTGGCTTTGGGGTTGAAGATGGAAAGATCAATCTAGTCCCATGCCAAGGAGATAAACTTTTTCTAATGTTATGGAGAACCATTTAGGAGTTGGGTCAGGTGAGTAACATTACTAACACAATACTCAAAGAATATAATTGCAGTGGGCAAAGATGTAGTTAGAAATATAGGGTAATAAATTTGGCAGGAGACAAAGTAGGGCAGTGGCAGAGGAAATGGTAATGTGGGGAGGGAGGGAATAGAGTAGAAATGTCATACAGGAACACTCAATAGGACCTGTTGACCAACTGGATGTGGGTGGCAGGAAGAGGAAGTTGTTGTTAAATCAGTGCTTGAGAGCATGGTGATATAAACTGAGACCAAAAGTGCAGAAGGAAAAAGATGCAGGCAAAAACAATATATACCATTCGCTGAGCTGTTATGTGTTGGTACCTCACATGGATTATCTCATTTCATCTTGATAATGACTCAGTGAAGTAGGGATTATTGTACATGGGAGGAAACTCAGTTTTGGTAGATTAAGTTACTATCTAATATCTAGTGTAGTGGTGAAATTGAGACTCCAATCCAGGTCTAACTCCAAAGTTCAAACTTTTTTTTTAACCATCACACTATTCTATTGCCTTGAAGCACATGGAAGATCCATGTGGATTGATCTCTCAAGAAATTGGAAATGTTAAGTGAAAAGCTCAGGTGAATGCTCATGGATGAAAATACAGCCCAGGAGTTCTTCACACAAAGATGAGTTCGAGTGATGTTGAGGAAGTGCATGAGTTCGCTCAGGAGAGAATGTAATGACAGAAGATAATAGAACATGATTCCAGAACATAATTCTAGAAGCACACATATTTATCAGGTGAGAGGAGAAAGAGGGACTGGGTCTGAGGAACAAGAGAACAGCCAGAGCAGTGAATTGACAAAGGCGGGCTGCATGAGAAGACAGTGTCAAAGAAGGGATTAGACAACAGTGTCAAATGCTCATAGAATCTTAACTAGGAAGTAGATTCTGGCTACAAGATTTGACAATGAGGAAGACTTTGGAGACTTCAGAGAGAAGAAAGTCCATGTAACAGTATCTATGGATTGAAGAATGAACAAGAAGTAGGGAAATGAAGACAGTGAGTGTAAACACTACTTGTTCAAGAAGTTTGGCAGCAAAGGAAGGAGAAATTGTGGTATGGTATTGAAGGGATGTAAAATAGAGGAAAGGTTTTCTTTCGTAGGATTGAGAAGAGAGAATGATTTTTTGGCTGTGAGGGAAAAGCCAGTGGAGAATAAGGGACTTAAAATATTCGGAGATTGATGAAAATTCATGGGGGACTAGAGAAAGGGTGTGATCAAGAACACATTTAGAGGGACAGCCAGGGGTAAGAAGTAGGGATATTCTTTCCCCAGATATGGGAAAGAGAGTTTGGAAGTTCAGGGGAAAAGCTGAAGGAGGTTGTATTGGGATGGAGGCAACCTCATGAGGCTGTGGGAAGCTGAGTGGAGCCTGGTGTGGAGACTAGTAAACGGCTGGTTGGGCCGAGGAAGAGGGATTCATATATGGTCAAATGAATAGATTATCTAGCTTTCCTGAGGGCACCTCTGAGTTAGGATTATTTTATTCTGTAGTGAAGCCAATCAGTTGGAATAGTGACCAAAACTCGGTTTCTATTTCAAACCAATACATTTTCAGACTTTCCTGAAACTTCACAGATACCTAATTGGATTTGGGTATTTCCCAAATCTCCTTAGCCTTACCTATAAACCCTTAAGATAGCTAACTCTTGGCTGATTCCATCAATGATATGCTGATGTTTACCAGTTTCATTTTTCACTGTCAACAAATGCTATGGGCATACACACAGAACCCCCCAACATGATGATACTAGGAAAGAACTACTTTCTTGAAGAGGTTGTGGTAGGAAAATATTGGGAAATTACTGAGACATGGTGAAATATTTCAATATTGAGTTTCAAAATTTTACTCCTTAAAGACTCCAAACCCATTGAGAAATCTCAGCTTGAAAACCTTTCTATTGATTCTAGTTTCTGAAATAGAACCAAGTGCAAGGCGTAGCTAGTATAATTTAAAGTAACAGATTGTCTTCTTCTCTTACATTGACATTCCATTCAGCATTCTACATGAACAAAGTAATGTACCAGATTTTTATATATATATATATATACAGTTACATTTACTGTATTTATGTGACAAATTCAATTCCAGATATAAGTATTAGCAATTGGAACCATGCCTCAGTTCCCTCCCCTATGAAAGATAATGTAGGAATGTTATAACAAATATTTAGTTAAAAAAACCGAAAAGGGCTTTGAAAATGTAAAAGTGTAATATAAATGCTAAATAAAGATAATATATTCTGAACAGCAGGCTCCTTTGAAATAGGGCCTATGAATTCCATTAGCACTCTCTGTTTACATGCTTTTAGGAACTTTTAGGAGGATGTTGCCTGTGAACATGCCTGTGATATGATACCTATGGCCTAGTAACCAGCTGGGAAAGGGGTAAGTAAAAGAGTAGTGTAATAATTCACATAATAATATTTCTTTAAGTCATTCAATAAGTGTTTATTGCATACTTAACTATGTGCAGGTACAGCTCTGGGTGCTAGGAATACCACAGGGAACAAGACAGGCAAAGTTCTCACAAAGAACCTGAATAGACATTTCTCTAAAGAAGACATACAGATGTCCAACAGATACATGAAAAAATGCTCCACATCACTAATCATTAGGGAAATGCAAATTCAAACCACAATTAAATATCACTTCACAGCTGTCAGGATGGCTATTTTCTAAAATATGAAAGATACCAAGTGTTGGCAAGGATATGAAGAAAGGAGATCACTAGTACACTCTTAGTGGAAATGTAAATTAATACAGCCATTACAGAAAACAGTATGGATGTTCCTCAAAAAACAACAAACAGAGTTACCATATTATCTGGCTATTTACTACTGATTATATATCCAAAGGACTTGAAACCGGTATGTCGAAGGGATATCTATACTCCAGTGTTTATTGCAACATTATTCACAATAGCCAAGTTATAAAAACACCCTAGGTATCCATAAAACAATGAATAAAGAAAATGTGGTATATATACAGAACAGAATACTATTCAGCCTTAAAAAAGAGGGAAATTATGTCATTTGTGACAACATGCACAGAAAGACAAATAGTGAATGTTCTTACTTACATGTGGAAGTTAACAAAGAAAACTCACAGAAGCAGAGAGTAGAATGGTGGTTGCCAGAGGCTGGGGAACAGGAGGAATGGGAAGATGTTGCTCAAGCGACATAATGTTTCAGTTAGAGAGGAGGAACATGTGATAAGTATTTGAAGTATTGGATATGTTAATTAGCTTGATTCAATCATTCTACATTGTATACATATGTAATAGCATCATTTTATATCTCATAAACATAGACAGTTATAATTTGCCAATATTCAATAAAAAGAAAAAAATATAACAGGCAAAAGTCGCTACTCCGAAACTAACATTTATTGATTACTAACCAAGTGCCAAGAATTGTTCTTGCATTCATCCATTAAATCCTCATAACAATCCATAAGCTAGGTACTGTCAGTACTTCCATTTTGTAGATATAGAAACTGAGGCAATAGAGGTTCAGAATCTTGCCCAGGATCACACAGTAGCAAGTAGTAGAGTTGGGATTTGAACCTCAAAGTCTGGCCTGCATGTTCCACTAATGGGAAAAAAAATGACTGGGTACTGAATTGACTAAATGGACTCTAAGTTGGTCCTCTTTAATTCTGGAAGGCCAAAAAGCATGAGTCATACACAATTGCTTAGGGTCTTCTATTTTTCTATTCGATTCAAAAAAAAAAAAAACTCCTCAATTTTCCATAAGTGATGGGCAGTTATTATTGGGATACCAGTGAAGATTGGAATTCTTCTGTGCAGGCAGCCTTCATGGTGACCACAGTGGCCAGGTCTCACCAAGACCGGAATGGCATTTTGGACTAACAGGGCGTGCAGAGTTCACTGCGGCACTGGCACCTTTCTCTTTTGCTCCTCATGCCCACTAATTTCTGTTCTTCTCTACCTTATGTTTTCTGCTTATGTATAGTTTCTAATGCTTAATAGCTAATACACCTGTGCCCTACCTTTTTCTCTCTATGAATCACTTAGTTTTTACAATGCCTATCAGCTAATTTTATCCCCAGTACCTCCAGTGTCTCCAATTCCTATGGCCAACAGGGAGAATATGATCGGCCATTCACATGGGAAAGTACTTCCTGCTGATTCATAGGCCACCCGGGCTACTCTGTTCAGTCCTTGGATTAAATGCCTACTCCTGGGCTAGTCAGCTGTGGCCAGAGGACAAGGTCAAATGCAAACAACATTCTAGAACCGGGTTCTAATGGTATTGGGGGATATTGTCACAGACATGTTCTGAACTCTGGTTTATTCCCTCTAACACTCTTTAGTTATATGGCTTCTTGGATTTAGGTTTGCAAATGAGTATGTTATGGAAAATTATAACTTGTCTTTTTCTTTTTAATTTAGAAGTCAGTTTACAGTCCCATATTATTCTACTCTTTTGAATATGCCTGTAATATTTCTATCTCTACCTTCTTTGTATCTAAATGAAATGATAATAAATATTCACTTCACATCTTTATATATTTAATTTCCTTAAGATGTTTAGAATGTGATACATATTTTAATCCTTTCCTTACCTGATGAGTAATATACCCTTTTTCTTTCACCCTCAGCATTTCAATTACATTTCACTATCATAAGCTCTGTGCTAAGAATGTATGCAGATGTGTCACAAGAAAGAGAATCAGGATGCAAATTAAAGGACCTATCTAAACATTTCAATGTTGTCTAGAACACTAACGGGAAGATCAAACTCAGCTCTTACAAATATCAATAATAAGAATCTTGGCCAAATCAATGTTAATGTCATTTTTATACTTGGAAAAACATGGAGCACACAATTATGTAGGCTAAAAAAAATCAATAACTTGACTCATACTTAAAAGTAAGATAATACATTAAAAGGATGATTTCAAGTATTGTTCATTTAGAAAATTTCTATAGAAATACTCAATTTTACCTTAAGACTTGTGACCAATAGCACACATTGCAATTTGGGGGACTGGGGTTAGGAAAGCAGTTTGTGGCTATGAAACAGATCAAAACTAACTAGTCTTTAGAGAATGGAACCCATGACCTTCTTCTCATTAGTACCAACCTTAAACCAGTTGAATGAGCTATTCATTGATATCATTCCGATACCCAGCAGATAGATGAACCTTTCCTCCTTACTTAAAATCCCTTTCTTGGTTCCATATTTTTTGTACTAAAATGTGACAGTATTCCTGTTACATGGGAAGGGGTGAGCAGGGACAAAACTTTCAAAGAGACTTCAGAAATCAATTACTCTGTTTTCTTTGTCTAACTAGTGAGAGAACTGAAGCCCTAAACTATGAGGTGACCTGCCTAATGGTTCCCAGTGGTGGTGGCAGAAGTGGATTAGAACACAAATCTTTTAGGCTTCACTTCCAGGCACTTTCAATTGGTGAGGGGCTGGCTCATGGAAGAGGTCATCCTTGAATTTTGCTAGGACAGGAGGAGTGTGTCCTATTAATGCAGGGAAAACTTAGCATTAGGAAAAGAAATTTTAAGTTTCTAAATTGAAGTTTATGCAGAGTGGAGGTTACAGGATGGAGTAGTGGGAGGTTTTGAATGATCTTCGTGGGGGTGTGGAGGTGGGATGACAAGAAGAAGCGCCCAAAAGTCTCTGAAGAGTGAGTACAATGACTTAAGACATTTTCTATGTAAAATGACTTTAGCTTAAGAATACTTAGAAATGGAGAACCTGAAATCATTTTGGGGTGGACAAGTTTGGGTATAAATAAATACAAAGAAAAATAAAGGAGTGAGCTAATACTTTAGTTTGGGATGCCAGGGAAGTTATAGACATGAGTCTGAAGGATGGATTTGGTATGTACATGTGGTAGGGTGGAGCAGGGTGGAACAGGAAAGTAGTAGAATGGTGGATAGTGATGAGATTAAGTGATGCTGGAAAGAAGGCATTCATCATGAATTATTAACCAGTGACTGAATGGCAGAAGGTTGAAGGAATGGCAAAGAAGATTCTACTAGTATATTACTAGGAAACAGATGGAAAAAGGTCCTATAAATAGCACACATGTATATGAATTATTGTTATCTAGATTCTAGTAGTGTAGTTTGTCTTCATCTCAGATGCTGGCACCAAAGGACTCTGTAGAAAACTTTGGTAGTGGCCTTTAAAGTCATTATTCTTACAAGTGAGTACCTTCAAAACCTTTACTGTCCTGAACCACATCTTGGCAACAACTGAGATGAGGTTTTAATAATGATCTCTGGAGGAGAAGGACAATGAATCGTAGAGAGCCTCAAGTCATCCTTACTTCTGTTAGTGAACTTGGTCAGTGCAGTTTCCAGGCAAGCCTTGCTCTCTAAACCCTTGGGCCTTTATTCAGGCTTTCTCTGATTGGTTGGCCTTCCCAGATACCTTCTGGAAAGAAGGGTGGCTTCACATATTCAGGATGCTTGTCCTTGAAGAATCAGCTTAGCCATCTCTTCTGGAAAGCCTTTCCTGGTGCTCCACAATTGTACTTGCTTTCCCATAACCCTACTATAACACTTACCACACTGTAACATAATGCCCAATTTACTACACTCTCTCGCCAGACTGAATTCCTTGCAGCCAGGGCCTAGTTTTGATCATCTGTTTATCCCCAGCACCTTGCAAAGCAGTTAGCACAGGTAGGCCATTAATACAAATTTATAGACTGTTGAACCAATATCTCTGAAAATATATGTACAATAGAAATATCATCCAGAAATTATCCAGAGAGAATGAATCTAAAATGGATTTTCCAGCAAGAGGAATCTACAATTAATTTAGTTTCTTTTGGGGAAAGGTCTTAGTTTTGCACATAGCCCGTGGCCTTTCTTTCCTTCTCCTCCTGTAGTTTACCTTTGGCCATTTCACTGCTTATTATGCAAGGGCTAGAGAGAAAAGGAGAGAAGCTGAAATTCAGAGCAGCTAATTAAGCTGTTTGGGAGCAGCTCTGAAAAGGGCTGGATGTGGTGGGTGAAATCAATAGCGAGCTGGTGGTTTGAGATCACCTAGAGCTCTCACTAACGCAGCCTTTCCTTCTTCACACCCTAAACCAATGGCTGCTCAACATATGAAGCATATTTTATAAACTCATTTCGGTTTCACAGGGTTTGTCCCTTTGTTCCAGAGTACATGTCAAGCCATATACCTTGATTTTTGGTTTGGAGAATTCGGTCACTACTCCAACTGAAGAAATAGTGGGGTGGTCTGCTTCTCTAGGGTAATTTCATGGTCCTAAGGAAGGAATTTAACAGTTTATTTTCTGAAACTGGTTCAAGGAACATTCCTTAAGTGAAAAAATTCAATCAAGAATAATATTACTAACGTGGTGGAGAAGGTTTTTTAATACAGAATTTCCATCTGTGATATATTTAAATTCTAGGCCTCAGGGAGCAATTTCAGAAAAGGGCCTCCTTCACCCTTTGTTGGATGCAAAATAAATAGTCTACTCTGGGGATGGGGGCCTCCCCTTACCTCCCCGCCCCTGCAAAATCTAAGACTTGCTTCCATAGTTCCTGAGATCACACGTGCGACTTTTTTTTTCCCCCTCGCACAGCAAACTCAACTATTGACATCAAAATGTTTATCATAACTTTAATTACTTAAATTATTTTGTAGGTATTCACATCTAGTAGAGACAGAGAATCGTGTGCTGCCCAAAAGGCGGCCTCCAGTCAATAAGCGGAAAGCTGTCAATACTGAAATAAAATACTCTCCTGATCTAGTTTTGACGCTTTAACAAAGACAGGTTTTGCCATTTAGGACCGCTCAGCCATCTTGACTGAATACATTAAGAGGGTAGTCCTCGACCTGCTTATTGCCAAGGTACTTTAACAGTGATTTCTGAGAAGCTGAACATCTCTCGCCAGAGGCCTAACATATTTGAGCTGTCAATAAAGATCCTCACTAAGGAAGAGGAAAGAACGCGCAAGTTTTAAATGCATACTTTATTATGCATTCTTCCAGTCCTAAAGGAGGGGGAGACTATACTCCGTAAAAGCTTAAAACTTTATTTCCTACTTTTCCTGACCTGTAGCATGTATTTAGCCTCTGGGTCGTGTTTGTGCAAGACTAATGGCTGAATGCATACATTTAACAGCACATGGTGGATGTGCTGCTCTGAGAATCGCCTTAAAAAAAAGTAAAGTGAAAAAACAGACAAAGAAATCTATAACCTGAGCCGTCTTTCATATTTGTTTGCACTGTTCCTGAACCGGCACTGAGGCGGTGACAAGGAGATCGAAAAGATGCACCTGAAACAGTATCTGCGGGCAGCTGCGTTTGCCACCCGGCTTTATTGCTGCTTTCCAGCGGCGAAGGCGCAGCAGCAGTAACAGGGAAGCCAGAGCGAGCCTCCCCGCAGCGGCGGCGGCGGCGGCGGCACCGGCACCAGCGCAGTTTCCCCTCTCCCCAGCCCTGACTCTACGCGCACATGCGCACTGCGCCCGCAGCCCTGGACCATTTGTCAGGACTACTCGTGAGACGGAGAAAAAAAAAAAGAGAAAATTTGGGGGTAAGAA
>VBSM01000361.1:77679684-77725952 GCA_008086735.1 Cheirogaleus medius
CTTTGGCTGTGCAGAAGCTTTTTAATTTGATCAGGTCCTATTTATTTATTTTTGAAGAACAAGGATTTTTGAGAGGAGTTTGAGTAAAGTTGGGTGATCTTGAGGGAGGGAATTTTTTTGATGAACTCTAGTTTCTTCCTTAGAAGTATACTTGAAATGAATCACTTGGATGGTGATTTATAAGAATTATATATATATATCATATGTAATAGTAAAATGCTTTCTACATATACTGAAAATGGATGTTTTGCATTCAGTCATCAAATATTTATTGAGCATCTGTTTTGTGTAAATCACTGTTGGGAAGTGTTTCACAAAATCAACAGTTATAACAGGATTGAAGGGATGAATGTGTTGGGGCTGCAAAGAAATGGAGCATCAATCGTTGGCCTCAGTGTATTTGTAATCAAGTTGGAGAGACAACCCATACATATATAATGGTAATTAACAAAATAAAGCCATGGTTAAGTGTGAGTCAGTGGCAGAGATAAATGCTGTATGTTCTATGGTAGCACCTCTGGATATGGTGTTAAATGTGTTCCTATAATAGGGGCCTGGAAGATAGGCTGCCCTCTGCACAGCACTCTGAAATGTTGATACACGATATTAGGTGCACTTGTATATTGAGAGCCTTTTGAGTGTCAAATATTAAGCTGGGTGCCTTTTATTCATTTACTTATTGATTCATCCAAAAAATAGTTTCTGAGTGCTTTCTGTATGCTCAGGTACTATTCTAGGCACTGCGTAGTATCTCTAATACTTTTACTAACCTTGAGCATTTGTTATTATTATTTCTCTTTTAGAGCAAACCAGTGCTTAGAGATACTTAGTAACTTGTCTAAGTTCATATCATGCAGTTTGAAAGGGGTGGAACCAGGGAAAATGATACTGGGTTATGACTGTGTTGTTATATCTGTAGGTTTCTGATTTTTTTTTGATTTTTTTTTTTGGTTTCTGATTTTTGAAATAGTAATTCCTAGAATATTTCAAAGATAACATGTTTCCAGATTAATATATTTGCACTTATACATTGGTTTAGTAAAATGAGCAACAGTCAGTGTGTATAAGAAAAATTGATGGGAAGAAAACTCTTTCTACTTTTCTGTTTTTTTTTCTTTTTTAAACCAAAAATTGGGAAAAGTTCAATCATTGAGTTATTTTGAAAAGAATACCTTGGTCTAGACTATGGCCTTGAAATGATCACAAACTGCTAATAAAATGTTACTCAGAATAGGTTTTGGAATTACTGTGCATACTTATATAGAAGATTTCATTTATTCTTAGTGAGAGGAGACCCAATAAGGCAGTAGGATTACTTATAAAAAATAATAAAACAATCAATCAATAAAAAGAATGGGGCCTAAATTTACCAACGCAGGCTCAAAAGGTTATGGAATTTGCTCAGAAGCCAGGATTGTAAAAGGAAAGAAGAAAATTAAAATAAGGGATAGAGATGATGGTGGGGAGAAACTGGGGGTGTATGTGGCAGAAATATAGTGGCCTAGAATCAAAATAAAAAATGAAAACAGGGAATATGAGTAAGAAGATACTAAATAAGAGTGCTATAATTACTGGTGTTATACACTCTAACCAAAATGCAAAAATGAGGTGAAGAGTCTATTCGCACTCATGGGGTGGTTCTGTGTTGCAATGGGAAGTATTTATCTTTGTTATGTGAACTATGGTGCATCAAGCAGATCTTCAGTTTGACTTAGAAGGATGCTATTGCCTGCATTGATTACGGGATAATGGACTGTTTCTCCTTTGGTGAAGCTCTAGTATTCAATAAATTTCTTTGAGCACCTATTATGTGCCAGATCTTTTTAAGGTTGGGCCATAGCTTCGGGTTATATATAATTTCATTGAACCAGTTCAGTTACTAGAACATTTTGAGTAGGATTATTGAGGTACCAAAATCGGTTGATCATTTTTCCCTGTTATACTGGTGAACCCTGAACAGTGAATTGAAATTTCTAAGTGGTGAATCTGGTCTGGTTGTTAAATGATCTAAATTCACCCAATTGGTTTGTGGTCTTATTTGGTGGACTTGAGGCTTGGTTATTCAATCTATTGATAAAGAGTTCAGCTACAAATGATTATCAAGATAAGCCTGTAGACCTGACTTCTGTGAGAGAAATAAAATCTGGTCAAATCTAATTCATTACATGCAAAAGAGAAATCAAGTGTAAATCTTTTAATTTTAGCTCTATGTTCTATAAAAACATGAAGCAGAATAAGAAAAAAAACCCACTACTTTTAGCATTTTTTTAAAAAAATTATGAAGTAAAATTAAAAAAGAACAAGACAGTACTTTTAGTTTTTCTTTTTAAATTTAAGTTCATGCATATTTAGCACAAGCATAGAAATATCTGTGTCAGACAGGTTTTTGTTCTTTTTATGGCCTTTGTAAAATTTCTATTATTACCCTTCTAGTATAGTATGTTGATGATAAGATAGCACTTTTCAGGATATTTCTACCTCAAATTGAGATATCTTATAGTCTATATATATTGAACTTGAACTTCAAATAAAAGCATTTGATGAGAGTATATTAAATATGCCTTAAGCCCATTAATGTCAGTTTGTGATTTCACTTTCTGTGTACCTTTTTTTTTTTCTTGAAAGGCATTTTTCATTTTCTGTTCCTCCTTTAGAGGAAGTAAGTAGGTTAGGCCACAGAATCTCAAATAATTCATCCTTCTTACAGTAACAAACGAAGGGCAGGAAGTTGAGAGTTTGTAAAGGTTGTCTTTGGTGACTGTCCGTTTGCATATAACATCCATGGCAGAAAAGGTAGCAAATAAGATAAATCATTACTACGTTATAAATAGGATACTTCTTGTTAACATGTGACCAGTAGATAAAGTGAGGGTATTTTCGAGAAAATGTCAATAAGATAGAACAGTCGTAATAACTGATTTCATATTTAAAGGCAACATGGATTATTTGACACTCAAGTATGTAATGTTACAAGAATAGAGAACAGAAGACCCAAACTCTCAAGGATTTGTTGTTGATGGTACTAAGATTTCAGTTCTCACACTGAAATGATCTAGTTTTTCCTGCCTAAAATCTGTGAACCTATTAGGCCCTTAGAGCCAAATTTCACATCTCTCCACAACAGATCTCAGTTCCACTATGTGTGTTATTCAGAGTTCCTATCAGGCAGGGCGAGTAGAATATCAAAGCTGGTATCTGTCATGCTTGATTTGAAAGGAAGATTTTTCTTTGTAGCAATGTGTTTGTTGAGAGATCCTTCAAGTGTGAGTTTAGATTTTTCTCTTATCCTTATTGAATAAGCCTGTTTAAGAGGTTTGAATTTAACTTCTTTTGATGTGTTTTCCACTGACACTTAAATAAGGAGAGTTTCTTGGAGTGGTAATATTATGCTTCTGCCAAAGAGGTAAATACATACTTAGCAGCCCAGTTGTTAGAATTTTCACTGGAGAGTATGATATAGATGGACAAATGGAGACCTTTCTCTGATTTCTCATCTCCCCAACCCTACCCCCACTAGTCTGTCGCATTTTCCCTTTTTCTTTTATTCATTCATTTGATAAATTTTATTGATACCTACTATGGGTAGGTATCAAGGGATAAAGAAATGAATAAATCAAGGTCTCTTATCTTCAAAGCCAGCCTCCTGTAGGTAGGTGATGGTGATACAGTGTAGTAAGTGTTATAATCAGGGTGTAGATCCTGTCCTCTCAGCACCACTTAGGTCCTGGCATCTTATGTGCATGTACATCTTCCAGTGCTCCCACAGAGAAAGACTCTCATGGCAGTCACTGTAGCCCCCTTTGGGGATGATGCAGTGCTTTCATTTCTCTCTTTCCTACTGGCCTTTTGCTGCGATCTCTCACAGTACTTTCTGTTTGTCTCTGTGCTGGCTGTCCTGAAAGCAGGTCCTGGAACCACAGTTGGTAAGTGAGGACGTTTTTATGCCTCCTCAGCAAAAATGTCACAGTAAGGTTGCCAATAGCCTGGTCTTGTGTAGTTTTCCAGAAATCATGTCCTTCTTATTTTGTTGGTTGTTAAAATGTTCATTTCTTTATAAGAACTTGGCAAAACTAACAGTTATTGACCTTACATCGTTCTCCCAAATTCACTTTGAAATCTACTTGTCCATGAAATCTCAGTCTCGCCGTTGTTCTTGACTGCCCTTCCTCCTTCCCTGTCCTCATCTCTAGATGCCTGAGAAATTAAATAAGGCTTTGTGATGCAGAGGTATTAGCCTTTACACAGATATCCTTCCTCTGTCCTGCGATACTTCAGACCTCTGGTAAACCGGCACTTGGAGGGCATATGGACACTAGAGAGCAGCTTATTTTCTTTTCTTCAGAATAACTGTAGCTCTTGTGTACTGAGCGCCCACTATGTGCAAAGCACTCCAGCCTGCATTTTTTTTTTCAGAGACAGAGTCTTGCTCTCTCACCAAGGCAGGAATGCGGTGGCATGATGATCATAGCTCACTGTAACCTCCAACTCCTGGGCTCAAGTGATCCTCTTAACTCAGCTTCCTGAGTAGCTGGGAAGACAGATATGCACCAACTAATTTTTAGATTTTTTTGTAGAGGTGGGGTCTCACTATGTTGCCTAGGTTAGCCTTGAACTCCTAGTCTCAAGCAATCCCTGTACCTTAGCCTCCCACAGTGCTGGGAGTATAGGTGTAAGCTGCTATACCTGGCTAAAATTTTTAAAAAAACATTTTTATATCTCTGTGGAGTGGGTTATTCCTATCCCATTTTACGGATGAAGGAGCTAAGACTCAAGAGAGGTTAGGTGCCCTGCCTAAGATTATACGGCTAGTAAATTGTGAAAGTGAGATATACACCCAGGCAGTCTGGCTCCAAAGCCTTGGCTTTCCACCATTACATTAAATTGTTTTCTATGTTAACTAAAATTCAGAGTGTTAGCCTCTGTCTTGGGAAGTAAAAGTCTGTTTCTTAGCTAGATGACCTCAATTTTCTCATCCATAAAATGAAGATAATATATTTTCTGAATTTTTACCAGTCTTAAAAGATAGTAGTAAGGGTCAAATAGGCTAATATTGGTGAGATCCTTTAAAATGACAAAGCATTGAGGAAACCCTCTGCTCCAGGATGTCTTTTTCCCTTTCATGTGTGTTAGGCTGAGGGGCTTTGTATGATTCCCCCATGTGGCCTTGTATTTGTGGATATGTGAGTTCTCCCATTAAGGGCTGTGTGTTTCGCTGGTATCACGGAGGTAAAAGAAGCCATCAGAGAACTGTGGGGAGGTCTTAGGTGGCAGGGACCATATCTTTCTCAGGTTCACTTTCTCAAGCCTAGACTTAAAGGACTATAGGTCCTGAGGACATTCCCAAGTATTAGACACTGCAGTTCTCAACATGTGGATGCAGACAGGGAGCTAGGTCAGAGGTCAGAAGGTAGCATCCTTGTAGTTGAATCTAATGTGAAGATGGATAAACACTACCCCTATAAAACACTTACCTTCATGTCATCTCTTGAATTTATTTTTTATAGCTCAGCATTTTCCAAAAGAGGAGTTCCGTGGAACTGCGAGAACAGTCCTGAAGCTAAGTGACTATGGGAAACTTAGGCCGAAACCGCACCCCACAGGTGGCTGCGCATCTGATGTGCGCCGTATATCTCCCAAAGACTGCTGGGGTATCATTTCATGTCTCTTTCACCACAAAACCTTTTATCATGGGACATGAATAAATGGTCTCCTGAAAATTGTGTTTTGGGGAAGCAGAGTTTGGGGAACATTGCCCTAGCCTAGCCTTTAATCTAGTCTTGCTTAAATGCACTCAGACCAGTGTGGTGCCCAGTCATGAGGCTCCTTCAGGGTCCGGTACCCTCCCTATGTGGCAAATCCTTCCCCGTTACTTTAGAGGCATTGCTTTATTAAGAAACTGGCAGTCTTTTCTGGAGCCATATAAATATGAGGATTTATTATTAACAATAAGACATTGACTTTTTGTGTAGTGATCCTCACCTCTTATGATGTAGGTTTGAACATAGGTGGCATACTACCATAGATGCTTTTGAAATAAAATGAATTTCTAAAAAAGCCACTACTTAATTTTTTGTAAAGGTCTCTGAATGGCTGTCATGAACTTGAGTGATTTAGAATCAAACCAGATAATCATCATAATAAACTAACATTTTATTGGCCACTTACTATATGATAGGCACTGTGCTAGGGTATTACCTGGCTGATTAGCTCATCTAATCTTTATCATATCCCAATGAAGAAGAAAGGTTCTATTATTCTCTGCATTTCACAGATGAGAAGATTGAGATTTTAAGAGATCAGTTTGTCAGAAGTCACAGAGTAGGTAATTATCAAACTTGGGAAAGTGAAATGAAGAGGAGGAAAGGAAGGAAGTAGTTTAGGGAAGGGTGAGGGATAGAAAGCGGAACTGTAAGAGTATGGTACGTCTTGAGGATCATCCATGACATATTAGGATGGCAGGAGCTGAGGGGCGGGTACAGGAGGCTCAGAGCAGTTTTCTATGTCACATAATAAGGCAGTTAGTAGTGGGGAGACGCCTTTAAATGATACCACTAAAGAATGATGTTTAGGACATTCAGTTGGTTATTCTGCACCGGGTGCGGTATTTGGTTAGTGACTGATGATTCCTATAAAGTAAACGAAAAGCCATCTTCAGTTAATGGTCTTAAAGTAGGCATCGTAGCGGCAAGGCCTTGATTTCCCACGGTAGAGGTTGGTTTTTCTCGTTGCCTTGTTACTCTTCTGCACAGTTGTCATTTTTGTTTGGCTCATGGTTATTATTTTAGGGTTAGCATTCTTGGCTCACTCTACAAAATATATACATTGCCCTCTTGACTAAAAACTGGTAAGATTAATCCACGGACACCAGGCGCTGATATCTCAGGCCTTTTATCTAAATGACAGAATTGAAGTTTGATTCACAGACACTGCATTTGAGGTAATGTCTACCCCCATTTTACAACCATTTTCAACTCGTAACCATAGCATCTCTGTACCTTATGTTTGAAAAATGCACCGGTTAACTATAAAAGTATAAAATGCCAACTCTTAAAAAAAAAGCAATTGTAAAATTATTGAAATTACTTAACTGGCCTTAATGAACATTAGCCATTCTTTTAAATAAAATTTCTGCAGAACAGTGGTTTGAGCTGGAATGTTCTTGGTAATCCTTATTTCTTTCCTTATCTGCAGCTCCAGACTTTTGGGTAATAGGAAAGGCCCTCTCTCTTGTTCTGTGCTGAGTATTCTAGGTCAGCTGCTAATCTCTCAGAGGACTGTTATCTTCTCTTCATCTCAGCCCCAGGCAGCCTGCTCTTCATTTTGAATATGCCGCAGGAGCTCAGCACCTCAGGAGCCCAGGCCCCTCACTCTGAGACTCTGTTTCATCCACTCATGGCAGATAGGAACAAAGAAGTTGTTGAAGGATTATGAAGGACACCCAGACTCTGTTTATCTCTAGTCAAAATGAAATACAGTAGATTTTTGACATGTGTGAGGGCTGTATCCCAAGCCAGTCAAAATTCTCAACTTGAAAAAAAATCATTGTAGCACGTAATTCTTTTTGTAAAATTGCTAAAGTAGAACTGAAAATTTTAAGTGATCTCTTTAGACCCTTAACTACTTGTCTCACTTGATGAGCGATTTTTATACTGTCTGGAGCACTTATTGAAACAAATTCACACATCTTTTCTACTTATTTCCTTTTGGAGCATTTGGTAGTTTTGTTCACACAATGTGTCTGAGTCATTATTGCATTTGACATTTCAGTCTTTAATTTATCTGAAACTTCTATTTTGTGGCTAGCCTATCACTTTCATAAACATTTCCATATTCCCTTTATTCTGTCGTCCACGCTAGACTCAACTAGCAGTTAATTTTCTTTGTTTCATTTTTTAAAAAGAAACAGTGTTTTTTTATCACTTTATTTACAGTATTCATAGCACTAAGACTAAGCACTGTGACTAAGAACATACTTGGACCTCTGCCAGGCTCTATAACTTGCCCTTGCCCCTCAGCTTTGTGGCGTGTGTGATTCAGAATCATGTCCTTGTAAAATGACAAATTACTAAATGTC
The DNA here is from genome assembly GCA_008086735.1 of Cheirogaleus medius. Taxonomy (NCBI): domain Eukaryota; kingdom Metazoa; phylum Chordata; class Mammalia; order Primates; family Cheirogaleidae; genus Cheirogaleus; species Cheirogaleus medius. The sequence continues at coordinate 77,687,759 of VBSM01000361.1, forward strand.
ACAGGAACTTCAGGTGTCACTCAAGAATAGTAGAAACCATAATATGCAGTCTGAGAATGCATACCTGAGTTGTGGAGCAGTGAACCCTGTATTTCCTCCCTCTCATCCATCTGTTGAGCTGATACACGTGCATATATAGGTAACATATACTATAAGTTACCAGAGAGCTTTGCAGAAGTTGGTTTCCCTCAGTGACTTCTGGGCTATAGCTTCAGTTGTTGGCATGTTCATGGGAAGACATGCCTTTTATAACATAGACTTTTAAATAAACGTGAAACTGGATTTAAAAACTTGTATTTTTTTATTAAATTTTTTTTTAGGAACATATAAACATTCAACAAGTAAAAAAAAAAAATACACCCTGCTCATCCTGTTCATAGCTGTCTTCCTGGACTCAGCCAGTGTTACCAGTTTCTGATAAATCCTTCCAGAGATAGTCTAGGCATATATGAGTAATACACGTATTTATATATACCTCCTTTTGTTTGATACAAAGAGTAGCACACAGTTTTTGTATTTTGCATAACATTAACAGTATCAATAGTATCTTGGAACTCTTTCTATATTGAAATGTAAAGCATTTCCTCATTGTTTTTTACAGTGTCATTATATATACCATTGTGTGGATATGCTACAGTTGTCCTCTACTGATGGACATTTGTTTCCAATTTTTTTTGTATTATAAACAATATTGTAGTCAGTGAATAACCTTTTACATTTTTCTTTGTGTACATATATGCAAGTATCTGTAAAATAAATTTCTCAGAATCGCCGAGTTGGAAGATACGGTCTTGAGTATTGTTCTCCATAGTGGTTGCTCCAACTGATAATGCTGCCATCAGTGTATGAGAAGTCTGCTTCCCTGTAGTCTCATAAACATTGGATTTCTGAATGTAAGATATTAACTAAGTTTTATCACCACCTGTGTCAGAGGTACATGGTAGACTGGGGATACGAGGAATTTATTTACTTGAGAGACTAAGGAGGTTCATTCAGTAGACAGAATATCTCAAGGGAGAGTTAAGTTGCACAGCTTTGGTTTGAAGATGAGGAGTGGTGTAGGGGAGAGAGAGGAAGTAATTCTGAGGATAGTGTCATATGTCGTGGAGTCCTTTCTCTAGCCCTTCAGTTGGAGGCTGAGGGCAAGACGATTGTAATAAAAGTGAGTAAAAGCTAGAGAATTGTTTCACAAAAGGGAGACTTTGGCAGTGTAATACACTTTGTACCAGCAGCTGTGGGCTCAGTCTTCAGGAAAGTTACCCCTTGATGAGCCATCCACAGTGGGCATTGGTAGGAGTGTGCTGGACATCAGTACCCTTGATTGTGGCATTGTCACCCATGACATGTGTGTTAGTGGGAATCCAAAGCTGCTTTGGTGCATTTGATGGACAGCCATACCCAAAAGCTGACATCAGTAGTGACTAGAGACTGTTAGAATTTAGAGGAGATTTGGAGGAAAATGCTGGATCCTGCCTGGTAGCACAGAGGAGCCATCACGGTGCACTTGTAAGATACTTGCTTGGGAAACCTGGGCACCATTTAACAAGAGTTTTGCAATGGGTATTTTTGCAGAATGACAAACACTGCTTGTGACTTGTATTTTGACTCTATTATTTATCTGCTTTTTGTGGCCCATGAAATACAGGTTACAGGTGGGATTATGGAGTAGTATAGGTGATAATTACAGGAACAAAATAAAAGCACTTCTAAGTACTGAAAAAAAGTGCCAAGTCTTAGGAACACGATTTGTTGAAGTGAAAGGACTTTTTGTATGTTTCTATGCAAATATGCACATATGGAGGATGAAAACAAGGGAGTAAGACAAGGTGTCATAGAAGAAGTAGCTTTCGTTAAAATAATATTGGTTTCTGGCTGTTCTACCTGATTAATAGATGGTGGAAAAATGCTTAATATGTTGTAGCCTTTCAGATAATAAAAGTAGCTGTGGCTTCAAAATTATTAATAGTTGATGGGAAAGACAATGTAGTAAATATTTTAATTCTACAATATTTTATACAAAATATCCACAAACCACAGAATGAAAAAAAGAATGAAAATAATTGTTACAAAGTTTAGATATCTGCTTACAGGCAGTATACACTGTAACATTACTAATGTATAGCAAAGTCATATTCTTGATTCTTGAGTATTTCTTAAAAATGTAATGAACATTTATTGCAGGTTTTGTACAGTGTTAACTTATAGATTTCTTCCTCTTTCTATTCCTCCTGCTAGACATTGACAGGATCTTGCTTCTGTGAATTTTATACATGTATTGTTTTTAGGTAGGAAAAGACCAAACATGTATTTGTGTTATATATGTATCTTATGACATTTTCTTAACAAGTAAATTAACAATAATTTAATTGATACATAATATTTTTGCTAATTTTTATTAAGAGGGTACATGTTGGACTGCCATGAACTTGATATTTATGTCAAGAACTTTGGCCCTAGTATATTGGTTTTACCATGTTCCAAGGAGTACCATGTTCTGGGGAAAGTAGGTTTTGCCAGATTTTCAGAGGAGACAAAACTCTATAAAGGTTAGACAGTGGTTGAGAGAAACAGCTCATGATTGGATTCAGAATGGACCTGGGTTTAAAGGCTGGCTGTGCCACCAGCTGTGGTTTTGAGAGAGTTGCTAAACCTTTCTGCACCTTACTTTCTTCAGTGTAGACCAGAGGAATGATGGAAGAACCATCTTTTTGTTAAAAAGAAATAAGTGAAATAGTGTAGGTAAATTGCCACTTTGAATCCTTTTCTGAAAGAAGGTAAGATCGAATTAATAATTTAAAAGTATGCGTATTGTGTCTGACACTTAGTATCTGGTGAACAAATGCTATTTATTATATTTATAGAGAATGTAATAACTAGGATAGTCACAGCTGAGAATTTGTACACTGTAAGATAATTTTGATAGATTTCCTTAAAGTATATTTGCCAAAGAAAATAGTGGAAATGGTTAGTATCTACAGATTTTACCAGAAAGAACAGTAAAACTTTCCTTTTTAAAGGACCACTTGGGTTTCACCCAGTTTATCCACCAGGGGGAAAATTTTTTCTGTCACTCTACTGTCTATCAGGGAAAAGTTGCCACTCCTACATCACTTAATAGGGAGTCAGTTTCACTGCTGATCGTTATGTATTTAGTGAGAGAGGAGTCGTACAGAACTTAAGTGCAAGTCTTAATTCATTTCTTATTTTCACTGTTTCTTAGATAATTCTTCCTCTGGCCTTCACATCCTGGTTCCTGTTTTGAGGATTAAGTCTTAATAATAGTGAAATCTGATTTTTTTTAAAAAAATTATTTATTTTTAATTGATACGTAATGATTGTACATGTTGATGGGACACATGTGATATTCCCATACATGTCTATAATGTGTATTGATGAAATTGGGATGCCCGTGATCACCTTAGGTAGTCATCATTTCTTTGTGTTGGGAACATTCAAAATGCTTTCTTCTAGTTATTTTGAAATATATAATACATTGTTAACTACTGTACTGTAGAACACTAGAAATTATTCTTCCTATCTAACTGTAATTTTGTACCCATTAGCCATCCCCTCCCTAACCCTACCTCCTTCATATCCTTCCCAGCCTCTGGCAACCTCTATTCTACTCTCTACTTCTATGAGATAAATGTTTTTAGCTCCTACATGAGTGAGAACATGGGATGTTTGTCTCTCTGTGCTGGCTTATTTCATTTAACATAATGCCTTCCAGGTTCATCCATGTTACTACAAATGACAGGATTTCATTCTTTATTATAGCTGAATAATATTCCTTTGTGCATATATACCGCATTTTCTTCATTCATCTATTGATGAATGCTTAGGTTCATTCCATATCTTGGCTATTGTAAATAGTGCTGCAATAAACATGAGAGCAAAGATCATCTCTTCAACATACTGGTTTCTTTCTTTTGGATATATACCCATTTATGGGACTGCTGGATCATATGGTATTTCTGTTTTGAGTTTTTTTGAGGAACTTCCATACTATTTTTCATAATGGCTATACTAATTTACATTCCTGTCAACAGTGTATAAGAGTTCCCCTTTCTGTGCATCCTTATCAGCGTTTGTTATTTTTTGTCTTTTTTAATTTTAACTAGAGTAAGATATGATAATTCACTATGGTTTTGATTTGTATTTCTCTGATTAGTGACAGTGAGCATTTTTTTATGTATCTGTTGACCATTTGTATGTCTTCTTTTGAGAAATGTTTATTTAGATTATTTACCTATTTTTAAATCAGATTGTTTTTTAGCTGTTGAGTTGTTTGCATTTCTTATATATTCTGGATATTAATCCCTTATTGGGTAGATAGTTTGCAAATATTTTCTCTTGTTTTGTAGGTTTTCTCTTCACTCCGTTTCCTTTGCCATGTAAAAGCTTTTTAGTTTGATATAATCTCATTTGTCTATTTCTGCTTTTGTTGCCTCTGCTTTGATGTCTCTGAAATCTGATTCTTCAAATTCAGACGATATAAATTTTGAAATGATCAGAAATAGACTTAATAAAATACATGTCTACTATTTGACATTTTCTCTAGGTAAAGGGGAAAAAAGAAGAAAGAATATTGAAACATGTATTTAAAAATTAATGTATGTTACAGTCTTCTCTTAATATTCCTGGGAGATTGGTTCTAGGATCCCCTCATATATCAAAATTCACTCATATTTAAATCCAATAGATCTGCCCTGGGGATCCCATGAATACGGTTTTCTAGATCCATGTTTGGTTGAAAAAAAAAATCTGTGTATAAGTAGACCCACACAGTTCAAACCCATTTTGTTCAAAGGTCAACTGTAGGTACAAGGGCTGTCCGGAAAGTATCTAGCCATGTAATATGTTCTCGTTATGTTAACAATAGCTGGATACTTTTTGGACAGCCCTCATGTATAAGGATACTGAGCTTAAACAAAATCTTGTGCCAGGCTCAGTGGCTCATGACTGTAATCCTAGCACTCTGGGAGGCCGAGGCAGGAGGATCTCTTGAGCTCAGGAGTTCAAGACCAGCATTAGCAAGAGTGAGACCCCTCTCTACTAAAAATGGAAAAATTATCCAGTCATGGTAGTGTCTGCCTGTAGTCCCAGCTACTGGGGAAGCTGAGGCAGGTAAATCACATGAGCCCAGGATTTTGAGGTTGTAGTGAGCTATGGTGATGCCACTGCATGCTACTCAAGGCAACAAAGTAAGACTCTGTCTCAAAAAAAAACAAAACTTGAATGAATTTTTCAAGCATGTACAAAATAAGGATGTAGAATAACAAACTACCGTGGACCCTACATGTCTAACAGCTACCAACATATTGCCAGTCTTATTTGACTACTTCACACCTTTGATTAATTTATAAAAGTACATAACTATTGTCATTCCTATATAAAAAACAAACCAAGAGTATTTTTCTAATATCATCAAATAGCCAGTTGGCATTCATACTTCCCTTCTTGTCTAATAATCTTTTTTATAAATAGTTTAAATCAGGGTCCAGACAGGGTCTATGAATTGTGGTATTATGATTGGTTAATATGTCTCTTAAATCTCTTTTAATCTAAATTTCAAATTTCCTCTTCCATCTATTTATTTATTTATTTTTTAGTTTTTTTTTCTGTGGGAAAAAAACAAGTTTTTATCCTGTACATTATTGGCTTTTAGACTTTGGTTTCCAGTCTCCTTTTCACTCTAAAAATGTTTTAAAGCCCAAAGAGGTATTGATTGTATGGGTTATACATATCAATATTTATTGTATTACAAATAGATAGTTTAAACTATTTATTTACTTAAAAATAACAATAATGAATCTAGTACATTATAGTATATGCAAACATAATTTTTATGAAACATAATCATAGTTTTCAAGATTAGAAAAAATGAGAAATGGCATTGTTTTACATTTTTGCAAATCTCTTTAATGTCTGATTTAATAACATATAACTGGATTCTTATTTGCTTCTGCATTCTGTTGCATTAGGTTGTTTTGATAGAAGTATATGAAAAAAATCTGGCTTCATGAAGATATGGCTTAGAAAAGGGAGGAATATTTTAATAGTCTTTTTGTTTAATAATGAGTATTCTTCTTTAATACCACACTAAAACTTGACAGGTGGTAGTTTCTTAAAGGTTAGTTGCAATATGCAATTTGAAATCTTATCAATGAGCTTTTTATACTTTGTTACATTAAAATCCATTGGTCTGTCTTACACTTTGAATGGATCCTTTACACATGCATAATTTTGTGCCATCATGCATTGGTCATTTGGAAAATATTGCTTCACCAAGTTACGCAGTTCTTCTAAATGTTGACATATTTAATTATGAAATATTTAAAAATCACATTCATTATTATCACCACCCATCCATCTTCTTCGAAAAGTTCTTAGCTGTTGAGAAGCTGTTAATAAGCTCATGGTGGTGATTGCAAATTTTCCAAAATCCTGATTTTTCCTTGAAGGCTCAAATTTAATTATTAGCAACAAATACTGTCAGTTTTTTCCTTGATGTGACAAGCTCATTTAATTTATTTTTGACAAAATATTTGCCAAATATCCAAACCCAAATGAACATAATTTATTAAGTAAAAATGATTTTCCATTTAAAAAACATCTTGTTTATCTTGCATCTCAAACTATTCACAAGTGCTTTTCCATGGTACTTTGGCATGCCAAAGTAGTTTCCATTTTATCACACAGAATATTAAAAAGATATATATTCAAATATCAACACTTAATAAAATTTATTCTTTTTACTTCATCGAGGATGGTCTTTAGTGAAACTGCCATTTGTTTACTATGAGTGCATGGTGGTAAGGAATGCAATGCCTTTGACACATAAAATTAATCGTCGAACACACACACAAAACGAATAAATGACTACTACTATGTTGGGTGCTGTTGTACCAGCAGTTTATCCACTTTTGCTTTTGCATCATCAGTGCAAATGTCAGCACAGTGAAGAAAGTAAATAATGTGTTAGTATTTTATGAAAATAGTTGACTTCGTAGACCTTTTGACAAGGTCTCAGAGTCCCTTGAGAAATGCACACTTGGAGAAATGATGCTAAAGAGTTTCTGACAGTCTGGATTTTGTTCCTTATATCTTTATGGTGTAATTTAACATGCTCTCTTTCTCTGGTATTTCCTATAAATAGACTTCATCCAATTAAGTTTGATTTTGTTTTTTCCTGGCAATACTACTTCATAAATGGTGTTGGATTTGCATTCTTAGTAGCCATTGATGACCATTACCTAGAGCCATTAATTTATTAAGGATTGTAAATGGTAATATTCTAATCATTCCTTTTTCATTTATTAGCTAACATTCTTTCTAAAGGGAAACTTCCTCTCACCAATGTTTTGGTTACCCTGAGATACAGTTCACACAGAAAGGCAACATAAATCTTGTTTCTTCTTCCAAATAATGAGTTGGTTCCCTTGTATCCTCAAAAGGTTATCAATGCAATGTTCTTGGTTTGTTTACTTTGTATATCATTATGAACTTGTGAATTTAACCTATTTGATGTGTTTCAATTTACTACAGCTAGTATGGATACTGCTTTGCCTAATTTTGGCCAGCAGGAGCCTCTTCAAGTTGGCTCTTAAGTTCTTTGGATATAACCTTTGTTCTCTTTGGTAGTTTCTTTGCTTTCTTGTTTTGACAAGTTGTTCCAGTCTCATCTTGGACATTTCCTGCCATTGAGCAGAAATCACCTCCTTTTCTGGGGAGACTAGGGCGAAATGGTATTTAGATACCACAATCTGAGCAGTAGGCTGCTCATTACTATTGATGGGGGATTTTTTTCTAGATTTTTTTCCAGTGGACAAAACTAGAAAATATGTATATTTTTAAAGATAAAACACATCATGAATTTATCTTGATGCTTCCATTCAAATTTAGAATCCATTGCTCTTTTATTGGTTGTCTATGAAACCAACATAATTACTTATTTGTTTTATCTACTATCACACAAACAATAGTCATAGAACAACAGTATCAGTACTACCGCCAACAATGTGATTATGGAAAATAGTTTTGTTTTGAAATTTAAAAAAAAAGGAAAATTTAAAGCATTATCAGAGTTTAGCTAGATAAATTGATTATCTTAGCAGAGCTTTATTATTAGTGTTTACTGTACATTTTGAGATTGTTTTCCTGTTTACCAGAGTGACAAATTGCTAGATATTTTAACTGATGCGTAAACCAATTTACTGAAAGAATCAATCACATTGTGCATTTGTTGTATTGATAGAATAAACACTTAATTGATAAATTTAGTGTATATGACAGTCAATAATAGACTGAATTTTTTCTTTTTTATTATCAAAAAGGCCTCTTTTAATCAATATTTTAGATTACTTCTATCCTTTATCCATACCTACTCTCTTCTCAGTATCTTAAAACAGAAAAAAAAAAACTATTTAGAGGGTAAGGAATTCTATCTGTACAGTATCATGATTTTTTGTTTTAAGTAAATAATGTAAAAATCAATGAATTCCTTTTATTAATGAATAGCAAAAGTTTATCATGACACTTTTTAACTTGAAGTTTTTGTTAACATTTTTTCTCCTATAATTTACCAGGAGTTATACTGAGAAAAAAATGTTAATGATAGCAGTTGTTTTTAAATATAGGGATATGGGATATTGTGATCAAGAAAAGTACATGATTAAGGGAAATTGAAGTAATGAACACTAAATTAAAAACAGATTTCTATGTGGAATATTTAGTGATATGGCTTCTTTTTTCCTTCCAGGTTAAAAAATAAATCATGACTGAATCTGCCTCTAGCACAAGTGGTCAAGAGTTTGATGTATTCAGTGTTATGGACTGGAAAGATGGAGTAGGTACATTACCAGGAAGTGACTTAAAAGTAAGCTATCTTTATTACATACAATTATATGTGTGTGCTTCTATGTGTGTGCTTATTTGAAAATTGAATACATATGTGAAATAACAATTAAAAGCATTAATCATAATGCTGTAGGCTGTAGGCTTTTAGCACTAGACCTCTACAATGCTTAGACTTGTACAATAAACTTGCGAGACAATTTGAAATGCTGATGAATTGGCAGAAGCCTTTGTCACTTCAGTTAGGGGAGTAAGGAATATTCCTTCTGTGTGTGTTTATTTTACAGAAATTGATTCATAGCTTCAAGATGGACATCTCTGTTTTGACTCTATCTTGATGGCGATAAATGTGAAAAATGACAGACTTAGAAGACCTAGCATCTTAGATTTTGTAGTAATGAGCTTTGTAACTTTGAATAGTCACAATCCCTATCCTAACGTTCTCATTTAAAAACTGGATAATGTTAACATAGTGAATAAACAAGACTATTCACCTCCTTTAAATTATTTATACTGTAAATATGGGTTTTTATGTAATCTCTTATTCAGAAGCAGGCCCTTCCTGTAAACCAGGCTGCTTTAGTCTAGGTGAGAACTCTTCAGAGAGCAATGCTTCAGTCTGCTGCTTTATATGTGCTCACTGTGCCCTGTTTCCAGTTCCCCTAAACCTCTTCCAGGACCACCTCTGTTGCCCCATGAAACATGGTTGTACAAGCACCCACCCAGGAAGCGAATCTCCCCCTCCCCCCTCCCCACTGCTGTTTCTAATTTGCTTTTGCTCTGATCCTGTCTCTGGGACCTTGAACTTGTCTGTGGCCCTTTAGACTTTGTGTTTGCACTTGGTCATTCAGGTATTTGAACTTCCTATCTCCTGAACAGGCTGTCACTTGGTTTGCCTCTCTAATGCTTGGTATTCTGGGCTGTCTTAAATGGAAATTCCTGCCCCTTCATTTAGGCTTTTTGGAATCTAATCCCTTTTAATGGCTTGACAAGTATCCTAGCCAGGCCTGCCTTAGCTCATCCTCAGTGGTGAGATTTGGACAGTTTGCCTGTCATTGGAAAAAATACTTAGATTTTAGTTGGGTTAGCTTTAATTAAGTACAACATGCCAACATCTCTGAGTTTAATGTAATACAGATATTGCAGTGGGGTTTACTGTAGTGGAATCTGGAGAGGAGATTGGGTTTTCAGTATTACCGTGAGCAAGTCAGTTAAGCTCTTTTGGTCAAGTTTCCTCTGTAGTCAGTTAGGAATTAAATGAATGTCAGGGATTCTACCTGCTCTAACATCTTCCACATGTTCATCTGGATAAGTAAGATATGATGAAGATAGGGTGCTGAAAATTTTTGAGAAAGAAAAATTGTTTCTCAAACTCTGGTACTGTCAAGTACATAATAGCTACTTGGACTTTGTCAAATAGTTTAAATCCCCTAAGTTTGGGAATCCTTATCTATAAAATAGGATATTAGAATCTATGTCATAAGGTTGTTATGAGGATGGAAAAAATGTATATAAAACATTTAACACATTGTATCTTTTCTGATTTTGCAATATATTATGTAAACTGCCTTTTTTGTTTTCCTCCCTTATTTTTCATGTGCATTTTTATATTTTTTCTTCTCAATAGCTTTTTTTTTTCATGTCCAGTGGTTGATGACAAGCTTTTGACAATAAAGTGAAGGTTCCATCCCTAAGAAATCTGGATTGCTTTAGGCTTTCTAAACTGTGAATTTTAGAAATTAACCTATTACTTTTATGAAGGTAATCAGATAATTAGGCCATTTAGTGGGTATTATAATCTGGGTTATTTGATATGACTTTTAGACTCATCTAATTACCTGGGTAATTGCCATATATCCAATTCACTTCATGTTGGACAGTTTGATACCTCACTTTTTTTTTTGTGAGACAAGGTCTTGCTCTGTTACCAGGCTGGAGGGCAATGGTGTGATCAGAGCTCACTGTGATACCTCACTTAAAAAAAAATTAAAAATTATTTTCTACTTTATAACCCTTTTTATCCGAGGAGATTCAGAGACTAGCCAGTTGATTATATTACTGGGGATTTCTAATTCAGTTGCTCCTTATCTAAAATCTGAGTTGATTGAGAAGTTGATTTTTTACAAAATAAGGATATTGGAAAAAACTTAGAATAAATCATGGAATTTACTCTTGCACATCACGCTTTGCCTATTTTTACTGCCAGCCTTCTGTTTTTTAAGGGGCATACACATGTGGATTTATTTCCTGACAGTGTGGTAGCCTAAGACAACCAGCTGAAGTTGAATCAGCTAATACAATCCACTAATCCATAGATGTCAATTTTTTATCATGGGAACAGGTTTTTATATGCTTCAAGTTTTGCTGTTTTGAAAGAACTTTTCTCTATACAAGTCTCATGATTGCTATCCAATCAAGTTATGTCACTCTTCTGCTTAAAATTTTTTATCAAAGATTTGCCCGAATCTTTCATGGCAAAATTCAAGCCCCCTACATTGCCACAAGAGTTTCTGTGGTGGTCTGGCCCCTACTTTTCTCTCTGGCCATATCTCATTTCACTCCTCAGTGCTGCTCTCGTTTTCTACCCAGGCCACCCTGGGCCCCTTTCACTTTTCCCCGCTGCTAAAATCCCCATTCCCTTTTCCGCGCTGGGCCAACTAAAGCTTATATAAAACAGAGCACAGACATCTTCTTTGGGTAAGAACTTACTCTCTGATGAGCATTCTACCCACATCCTTTAATTGAATCCTTTTATTTATGTCTCCCTTGTCAGTTTACAGATAGGAAAGGTGGGAGGCCCAGAGTGGTTAATTCATTTGCTTAAGTCCGTTACTGGCAGAACTGAGTCTTAAAACCAGGCTTTCCTGATATTAAAATTGATTTTCTTACTGCTGCTATACTAAGGAGAGCAAGCATTTTCATATCAAAAGAGATGCAAGGAAACTGTTATAGGAATTTAGAGGAGGTAAAAATTTATTTCAGCGGGAGGGATCAGGAAGATTTTGAAAAACAGATGTCATTTGAGCTTCAGATGCCACTATTCAGGTAAGAGTCTCCAGAATACTTTTGAGGAGCAGAGACTGGAGAATGAAAGAGAAGGGCTTCCATAGCTTAAGAAGGTGCAGAATATTAAGGGAGGACAGCAGGTGTCCACTGACGTTCTTGAAAATATTGTAGTCATTAGCAGGACTTCTTTGTCTAAGCAAGCTTTGGAAATTTTACCATTGCCTAATTTGTTCTTTTAAAACACAAATTAGTGTTTGTAGATCAATGTCTCCTGGCCAGGTATAAGAATAGGCAGGGGACCAAGTGGCAGTGGAAAGCTGCATGGTTGGGGTGGCCTGTGCCTGAGCAGTTTCTCCACCTGCACTTCTAATGATGTCTGAAATTTATCCTCAGAGATTTATTCCTCTGGGTCATAATGTCTTTCAGAGTCCCTCAGTAAAATGCAGATACACTCCTGAGAGGATAGCATCTTATCTAGTAAGAAAAATTGCTGCCTAGCCACAAGCAAGACCCTGCAGCACAGGCAGAAACCCAACTGTAAAATTCACTGCACTCTTAATATGTGGTTTTGCCTTGCCTTGATTAATGTTCAGAATAGTTCAGTTACCAAATATTCTTGCCCTTAAAACGCACTGGTAAGTAGAATTCGAATCTCAATATTGAAAGTAATAAAACAAAAATAATAACCTCAGCAGTGTCTTTTGATGGTCTATTATTAAAGACAGGCAAAAATAGGCAAAAGATCCTTTGTCTTTACAAGCAAAAATAAAGAAGAGAATTGAATCAATTAAAGGTAGTTCAAGCCAAGCAAACAAAACATTTGCAACCCCTTAAACACTTCAGGCATGATTGTTGGCTGAATATATGACCTGAATATATCCACATGCAGAAAAAGTTCTATGTCAGCCGATGTGTTTGGTTTCCTTAATATTAATAAATCCCTTCTGTAAAGTTTATGATTTTGATATTCTTGGTTGTAGAGTAGAGCCACTTGACAAATTTTTATACTATTCTTAGCCTTCTAGGTTAAGGGAACTAATAATTTAAAAAAATAAAGGTGAAGTTTTTATCATTCCATTCACAAAAGCTTTGCCAATTTCAGAACCTAGGTGTTTTCATTGAAAAAAAAATGCTAGGAAATGTATCAGTCTTTCTGGAATTTCTGTCTGTGGGACATCAGTAATGTTAGCAGCACCTAACAACATACGTTGTGTGACATTTTTATGATAGTAATATCATGGAAGACACAGTAAATCCAAGTTGAGAAGCCAGAGAAATATTTGATCCCTATATCTTTTTGCATATGATAGGATGCTTTGAAAATGCTTTGAGGTTTTTAATTTTTGAGATAAGCAACTTTGGTTAGAGCAGATGTTCTTTACTTTTTCAAGGTTTTTTTCTTTTGAGGATATGATAAAAGCTATGAATTCTATCCCCAGAAAACTATGCATGTGCACATACCATAATTTCACATATATTTTATGCGATTCATAAATGCTTGAAATCCATCCATGGATCTCTAGTTTAGAAGAGTTAACTGTTGCCCCTAAGTGACATTGCAGCTTTACTTTGTACTTATACTATAGGTCAGTTACTGGCAATTAATTTTAGATGAAGGAAAAGCTGACCGAGATTAAGGGTTGTATTGTGGAAATATTACCTTTTAAATTTGACGGTATCTGAGCCTAAAGCTTTTGGGTGTCATAGATCTGAATTTTTACTTAGAGATTCATCTCAGTGGTGGTCTCTTTCTCAGTGTTTAAAATGCAGGGTGGTTCCACAGCAATTTGGAAACTTAAGCCACAGGAGATTTTCTGTTTAATGTAAATGTTTGATGCTATTTCTCATATTTTACATTTGTCAAAAAACATCAGTTTAACATCAGTGACATGTAATGAAAGTAAAATTACTTACTTGAAGTAAATTGTCAGGCTTGTGCCTATTTTTTAATTTTAATTCAGAATTGATTTTCTATCATATTCTTTAATATCCTTAATTAATAATTATCATGATGGCTTGTTTTTTTTACTATTGCCCAGTAGATGGTACTGTCAGCCTTAGTTTGAAATATTCTGTTTTCACAGTGGTCATTAAAAAAAGTTTAAGATTTTTTTCCCAAAAAAGTAAGTTATTTTTAGCTCTTTTTCTTCTAATTAACTTTTTACCACTTCCTACACTGACATGTTAGGTGCACACACTTGGAATAGTATTTACATATTACCCTGGGAACTTGTATCTGGAATATGTAGTAGGGAGAAAACATTCTCACATTCCTTACCGTTCTACCTCATTTGGTTTAGAAAGCATTTAATAATTGTGGACTATGTGTAGAAATTTGTTTAAGGTGCTATTTTAACCTGGTGGAAAAAATAATTAGTGGTACTTTTTGCTTAAGATTTTTCTGACTTGCAGTCTGATATAGTTTGGTAAAATAAATAATTCTATTGGCATGCTGACCAAAATACATTTTTCAGATTGTCAAATAGAGAGCTTTGCTGAAATACTACATATTTGCATGCTCATAATTTCTGTGAAAGATCTAAAAAGTTTTCTTATCCTTTTGAATTTTGAGCTTTCTAGCTGTTCATCACCTGTTAAAATTAGTGGATCCATAATGTCTCTCTGTTTTAAGGAAAAACAGAAGGAATATGGAAAACCTTGACATTCATGAATACGAGAGTAAACCTAGCTTCTTCAGAGAGAACAGGGCCCCCGCACATGGGTAATGGTTAAGCTTTCAACACACACACAGTACAACCAGGTTGTTGTAGAAACATACTGTGAAGCTTGCCACGAGGTGAGAGGAAATTTTCAATATTTGGAATGGGAATGTCCATGAAATCAAAAGGCCCTTACTTTTCAGGGATAAAAATTTTTGGCCTTATAGCTAATAGACTTGTTTAGCTCTCACAGAAATTTCCACTGGGTTCATAGAACTAGAGGTGAAGATAATGGAGAATTCTAAAGAGCAGCAGGAGAAAGAGGAAGTGTAACACTGGGGTTACATGGCTCTCGCTGCAGCCTTCTGTGCTCACATCTTGCAACTTACTAAGGAGAAGGATTTGCAGGTCATTATTTCTGGGTTAGGGATGTCCCTTCTCTGTGAAGTGGGTGAGACAGGTCGATTCCTGGGAATAAGTAATGCTTCTTTTACTTTCTTTGATTAAAGCAAAAATATGAAATAAAAAACACATCTTAGTTAAAAAAAACGAAGTGTGTTTGAAATGACAGGCCATGCAAGCAAGATGGCAACTCTGGAGGACAGGGCAGGGCTGTTTATATCCTGCTGCTGTGTTCTGTTCCTCTTCCCTGAATCTCCAAATTAGTAAAATACAAAGATCTTAATGTTGGTAGAAGGCTTATAGAGGTATGATTGTTTAAATTGACTTTTAACACATAATTAATTTGCTTAAAAACGATACGTGTCAGTCATTAAATAATTACTGTCCTGAGCACTTTTGTAAATTTTGCCTCTTTTTGCCATGTTGTTGCTAGTTTCGAGTAAATGAGTTTGGAGCCCTGGAAGTTATTACAGATGAGAGTGAGATGGAAAATGTGAAGAAAGCAACTGCTACCACCACTTGGATGGTACCAACTGCTCAAGAAGGTAAGAAAGGGTCATCTGCACTTTCTTTCTTTTTTTTGGAGGATTCGAAATAAGAATATGTAAGGTTTTATAATAGGCTGGAACTTTGAAAAGTGCCAGATGATTTTTGTGTCTTATGTTCTAGGTAAATTTCTGTAATGAAACTGATAGGGGCCAACTTTTATATTTTAAAATAGCTATTAACTGTCTTCTTTTCTAATGCTAGATCTGTAATAGCACAAGGTTAGTTGGAAATTTATCAAGTAAATCCACGTTGTAGCCTACACAGGTGATTTAGCCAAAAGCCTGCCACTTTTTTTCTCATCTACTCCGATGGTTGTAACTAACACCTATATGCTGATGACTCCTAAATCTATATCTCCAGCCCCGACCTCTCCCCCGAGCTCCAGGCCCGTATTTCCACCTGCCTACTGGACATCTCCACCTGGATGTCCCACAGGTACCTCAAACTCCACATGTCTGAAATGCAATTCATTTTCTATTTCTTTTTCCCCTCCCCCCAAACCTGCTCCTTCTTCCCTAACCCATATTTCAGTTGATGGTAGCACCATCTACCCAGTGGACAAGCAAGAAATATAGGAGTCATCCTGAATTTGTTCTTCCCATCCCCACATCCTTTTTACTTAATCCTCTTGGTTTTAATTTCTTAAATATGTCTCAGATCTGGCCTTTTCTGCCTATCATCACTGCCACTGCCTTAATTTAGGCCCTTATCAATTCTTACCTGACCTATTGCAAAAGTCACTCTGCTTCTAATTTCCCCCCCTTCCAACTTATCCTGTACACTAAAGTCAGAGGCCCTTATGTAGATTGCTTACCTGACACTTCACTGACCTCTCATTGCATCTTCAGCAGAACATACAAAGATCTGGGTGACCTGCACCCACCTGCTTGCTTTGTCTCCTCAGTCTCTCTTCCCTTCTTTATATGTTGTGTTCTGGCGGTGCCAGGAGCACAGAATTACGTGTAATTTTCCCAACACACCATGTGGTTTCATGCTTTCTTGCCTTTCCTCATGCTGTTTTTTCTGGCTCGAATGCCATTTCTCTTTTTGTCCAGTTGGTAAATTCCTCCTTGGCCTTCAAAACCCTGTTGAGGCTTTATATCAGAAAATCCTTCCCTGACCTCACCCCAGGCTGAATGAATCACTACTTCTTCTGTACTACTTCTGGAACTTGTTCATGCTTCTATTATTGCATGTATCACATTTTATTATAAATATTGGTTTTCTTGCCTGTCTTCTCTTCCAGACTGTGAGCTCTCTTGGGCAAGGTCTATACTGTCATTATCAGTGTCTAGCATAAATTGGTACCTAAAACATGTTTGCTGAATGAATGATTAGTCTAATGATTCAGGCAAAAAGAAATGTAACTTCCTACATGATTTGGATAATTATGATTTAGGAGATCTACATTAAAAATAAAATAGAGAGATGTCTATTTAGCCAATTAATTAAAACAAAATCACTCATCAAAAGGTTATAAATGTGAAATAACATAGATAACTCTTTTTAAATTTTCTCAAAGATACAAATGTAGAATAAGATTCTATAGGTTGATAGTTGCATCTTCTGAATTTAGTGACTTCATTTTACTTTGAACTCTGTAGAAAAAGCCTTGGACAAGCTTTTGTTTATCCTTTCTGCAGAATATTTTTTCCTTAGATAAATGATTTAAGTGATTTCCTGCAAGCCCATCCCCCTCTCCCTCCTAAGCAATATAATTTGATCATTCATTCATTCAACAAACACCGTTCTTTTATTGTGTTGCTAACAAAATTATTAGACAAAAAAGTTTAATTGTATTTTGGGCTGTCTTCTGTCATGGTTTAATCTTTTTTTTTTTTTTTTTTCATCTTCTAGTCTTTTCAGAGAAGACTGGGATGCCTTTCAGGTTAAAGGATCCAATGAAAGTAGAAGGGCTTCAATTCTGTGAGAACTGTTGTCAGTATGGCAATGTAGATGAGTGTCTTTCTGGAGGAAACTATTGCAGCCAGAACTGTGCTCGCCATATCAAAGACAAGTAGGTTTTTGCCCCATTCCATCTATAAAATGGGTTTTAGAGTCCAAGGTCATGGTGCCTGAGAATACAGAGGTTTTGTGTTCTCTGACAGCTGACAGCTATTTATATCTTTTCCCCAGAGACTTTTCCTTTAGAGACACATGGACCCTGACCCCTTTGTTGGACCTGGTGACTTCTGTCCTGCCTTGTCTGAGTTGTACTGCCAATGTTCTGCCTGCAATACAACCACTGCCTCTGTCATCAGCCCTGTGTTTACATTACTTTGATTGCTCCCCAGCTAAGAATATTTTTATTTTTCTGGGGCTACATATACATTTTGATGATGCTAAGATTTATGGAAATACAGTTTTATTTATATTTTGGAAATTTTTAGATGACTTACCTAAAATTCCACATGTGGAATAATGCTCCCACTGATTGACTGGTAATCAACTGAATGAAAATGGCCATGGTGGGTAGTGTAGTGAGTTGTGTTGGTGGTCTCAGGGTGCAGACTGAGGGTTGTGAGACAGGGACAACAGCTGTGACTGGCAGTGGTATGTGACCTTCCCATTTGGGGACTGTCTGAAAAAGTTCAGCTTGTCACCAAGAAGGTGGTTTTCTTGCATATAATTGTATACTATCATACAAAGAAATGACTTGACCTTTATATTTCTGTGAAGTTTCCCATGTATTTAAATCAGCACAGGTTTGAGAATTGTCTGTTTTTCTTGGCCAACTGATGTTTTACAAAGGTACACTAAGCCTTTTTGGTTGATTTGTCATTCTTAATTGCTAGATCCTTGGTTTGAATGGCCCTGAAAACAAATTTCTCTAAATAATTGATTCTTTTAGTAGCATGGATGGCAGACGTGGCAGACCAATAATTATAAACTTGTTAGAAACTATTTCACATAGATTGCTGGTCCCCTTTTGAAATTAATATATAAGGTAATTTCCATTTTCTAACCTGACAGGTGTCATACATAATAATGGTTTTTAAGTGTTCCTTATATATGATATTCTAACGCCTATGAATTTCTCCTGGTGGTTAAAATTTTTTTTCATTTGGAGGGCGATTGTTTAAAAACAATTTTTGCATTGATAATCAACATGTAGATGTTTGATAGGTATTGTCTCCTGTCACTATTTTGGGTTTGTAAACACAGCAGAGATCAGAAGGAAGAAAGAGACATAGGAGAAGACAATGAGGAAGAAGATCCTAAGTGTAGTCGGAAGAAAAAACCAAAATTATCTGTGAAAGCTGACCCCAAGGAGGATGGAGAAGAGAGAGATGATGAAATGGTTCGTATCTCTTATCCGCCCAAAAGGGGCATAGGGATGCTTCTTAAGTGGGTAGCATCGTGGGTCACAAGCGCTGCTCTGGAGCCAGTTACTTGAGTTCCAATGTTAGTTGCAGGACTGAGTTACCATCAGCAAGTTACCTACCCTCCCTGTGCCTTGCTGTCCTCATCTCAGAGTAGGAATAATAAATAATGGTATCCTTTCCTAGGTAGAGAAATGGGATGTCCCAAAATGTATTGCTGGAGTGAGAGGCAATAGCAAAACCTTAAGTTTTGTAGATGAATCTTAAATTCCTCTTGACAGCAAAATGCCATTACCATTTTGGTAAATTGCAGACAGATCTCATAGAACTATGTGAGTGGGTAGAAAATGGCACATAAATATCAGGTATATTTGGGGAAAAGTCACTCAAAATGTGCTAATTAAAACATAAATGTATTATCCTTAAAGTGTATATTAATGGTTCTATATGAGGAGAGAGCTTTAAGGTTTGGAAGCATTTCCCTTAAGATCAATATTGAGCAACCATTATTTGCCGGTCACTATTCTATAAGCTGGGGATACAGGGATGAGTAAGACAGAGAGGAAAGGGTCTCTCTTCTCAGAGACATTGCATTCTTGCTAAGGGGACATATAATAAACAAACAGAATGAATAGGGGAAATACCAGCTAGTGATAAGTGCTATGTTGAGAATTAAGATAGGGCTTTAGGATTGGCTGACTGCTTTAAGTGGGGTTGTCAGGGAGGCTTCCCCAAGAAGGTGACATGACCAATGTGATCTGAATATTGAGGAACTAGCTAAGTAAAAAGTTAAGAGTGAGGAGTCCTCTGGATATCAGGACTTCTAGGGGAAAGTCCCCAAGGTAAAAACTTGTGTAGCATTTTCTGTTCGAAGAAATTTAAAAAGGCAATATGGTTGAGCATTGTGATTTCTGGGAGGGTGGAGTAGATGAAGCTGAAGAGGTATGTGTGGTCCAGGGCATTGGAGGCCTTTATGGTAAAGCAGAGTAATGGGTTTTTATTGTATTCTGAGTATAATGGGAGCCATTATAAAGTTGAAGTCAAGGGAATGCTTTGATAGTGATGTATGTTTTACATCAGTGAAAACTGTAGCTTTGATGGATGAGAGCAAGAGTGGAATGAGGGAAACCAGGTAAGAGTTATCGCAGTATACTAGGTAAGAGGGCTGTGGAAGATAGAAGTCAGTGGATTTGGGATCCATGTTAGAGGCAGGGTTGTCAGAGTGTATGAGGGAAAGAAAAGAATCAGGGATAACTCTTAGATTTTATGGCTTCCACAATTAACTGGATAATCATGTCACTGACTGAGAATGGGAAGGCAGGGGTAAAGTAGAGGATCAAGAGTCCTATGGCCATCCTGAGTTTGAGATGCTTATCAGCCATCCAGGGTAAGATCCGAAGTAGGCAGTTGGGTACGGACACAGGGAGTCAGGGAGAAGGGGCTGGAGATAGGGGTTGGGAGTATTTGGCATATAAAATGACCTTTAAAACCAGGGGAAGTGACTAGAAAAAGAAGAGAAGGGGACTGAGAAGGAGGGCTGGGGGGTGTGTGAGGAAAACCAGGATGGAGTGGCCGTGCAGCTAGGAGTGGACGGTGCCTCAAGGAGCAGCAGAGGAGGGAGCGGTGTCCAAGCTCTTGCAGCGGGTAATTCTTGGAAAGGGTCTTATTTTATGGTGACCTCAGGCTAAAAACAACACAGTTCTCAAATGAACTATATACTCTTTCTTTCCTTAAAAGTTACAAAGTGAAATTGAAGAAAAGAACAACAACAAAAAATGATTTCTGACAGCTCTCTAACTTTTCGGTGGTGCCAGTTTTATGAACTTTTAAAGTCATAATTTTCCTTTCTTGTCTTAGGAGAATAAACAAGACGGAAGAATCCTGAGAGGTTCGCAGAGAGCCCGAAGGAAGAGACGAGGCGATTCGACTGTGTTAAAGCAGGGTGAGCTGATGAAAAGAAGTTTTCCTTGTAACCTTCTGAAATTGGAAATATTTTACACAGGTAGAAATTTTAGTCTTCATCGTAATGCACGCTGTGACAGTTAAACCATTGCTTTGGGATTTTCTTTGGCTCAGTTTTACCAATAAAAATTAGGGATTTGAGGAAGTAGATAAGGAGAAAAATGGGAATTCGTAGCTAGCAAGTGGTTTCCAGGGTAAGCATGAGAATGTCTTTATTTTTCCATCAGGTAGGTGGTTCCTGCTTCTGCCCCTTTACTAAAACATCTGTTCTAATTCATTTCCCAAGGTTTTAGGTTTTTAATGTTTCTTCTCAAAGCACAAGCTCCTGACATGGTAACTTTTTTTTTCCCCTTTCATTGTTCCTCAGGCAGCATTTTATTGCCATGAGGAATCTAACCCTTAGGCCCTTCCTTTAGTATTTGGATGAACTTGGGGACCTAGTTTCATTCCCATAAGGCTCCAGAGTTCTCCCCTAGGCTTTAGCCCCTTGACCTGCAGAAACCACTGGCCAGTCTTTCATTTTAGGTCCCTCTGCTCTGCACAGCCCATGTGGCCCACACGGTCACATTGTCCTGAAGATCAGTGTCTTGAAGCCAGTGCTGCTCCGCAGTGCTTGGATGCATTCCTCGCTTGTTCTTCTGTTAATTCCTCAAAAAGAGTTGGCAATAACCCCACCTGTGCCAAGCGCATAGCCTAACTTTTGTGTCTTTTTAGAAATGACCTTCTATTTTATGTCACTGAGATGAAAGGGAGTAAACTGCTCAATTACTCTGCACTCTGCCTCAAAATAATCTGTTTCTTCCACCTTTCTTTCCCATCCCCTTTCTTTGTACTCTGGATGAAATTCCAGGCCCCTGTCTCTTGTGAGACCTTTTTCCTTCAGTCATTTTTTTTTTCCCTTTCAGTTTTCTGTTTTTTTCTTTTTGTGGGCTCTACCTTTGCCATTCTGATCTCATCCCCAAAATACCTTTTCCCCAACTTTGCTGCCCATCAGGCCCTCCTCCCTTCATTTCCAGTATGTGTCAGCTTAATCCAGAATAAAATTGATAATTAACTACCTCCATATTTTTATCACTTATGTATTCTTTTTGCACCTAAAGATTCTGACTTTCGCTACACTGATTTTTTTTTTTCTCCAAGATTAACACCCAATTCTCATCCACTCAATGCACTGGCCTTGCCTCAGTCCTTAACTTCTTGATCTCTTAGGAGAAATGTTTTGAGTACCCTGCTTCTAGAAGCTCTCACTTCCTGTAGCTTCTGTGGTATTGTTCTGTCTTGGCTTCCTGCCATGTCTTCTTCATTTACTTGAAGTTCTTCCACTTCTTTCTTCTGCCCTCCCGATGGTGGCTGTATACCACAGTTCACTAGTTAATTCTCGTTTCTTGGGAAGAGGAGCCAGGAACTGCGACAGATACCAGCTGTGGCAGTAAGAGAAGAGCCAGGCATAGTATAGTCAGGGGAGTGAGAGTTCAGAGTGCGTCACTGATATCTTAGATTTGGAAATTCTGTCATTTTAGTCTCACTTGACTTTCAGGTTTGCCTCCTAAAGGAAAGAAAGCGTGGTGCTGGGCTTCCTACCTGGAGGAGGAGAAAGCGGTGGCGGTGCCGGCGAAGCTGTTCAAGGAGGTATAGGCCCTCTAGAAACATGGTCTGGGAGGGCAAAGGGGCTGGGATACTCATCCAGATTGGGATTGTCATTCCCTCTGTCTGTTTAGGAAATGTGACTTAGGATCATTTCTCGGACACATGGTTTTTCACGTGTGTGTTTGTGTGGAAGACAGTTAGCAGTGATGTGTGCACCCCTCCCCATGCCACACGCACGGGTGCACACCGACGCATGCGCGCTCTTTTCTCTCAGCGTTTACCGAGTTTGCACTCAGGAATTTTAGCGACGATACTGATACTACTGCTGCAAAACTAGCAGATAAAAAAAGGGCAGGAAATTTCATGTCAACATTATGGCTTTGGGGAAATTAAAATGATTTACATACTATTACAACAAAACATTTAAAAATGAGTCACTATGTTACATTAGCTATAATAAAAATATTTTATCATAAGTGATTTAGAATCAGTTAAAAATACAGATAACAGATATAGTTCTGAGTAGGAGCTGCTGTCACTGGACTAAAACAGCAGTCAGTAAACTTCTTCTGTCTAGATAGTAAATCTTTTAGGTGTTTCAGGGTGTCTGGTCTCTGTTGCAACAACTCAGCGTGGTTGTTGTGGCATGAAAGCAGCCATAGACAATATGTAAATGAAGGAGCGTGGCTGTGCTCTGGTAAAACTTTATTTATTAATACAGAAACCAATGATGGTCTGGATTTGACCCACAGACTGTAGTTTACAGACCCTTGGTTTAAATTATTTAGTTATTTTTAATCATGGTGTATAATAAGTCTGCTATAGTTGTCTCTTATACGTGTATGAGCATAGGCAGTTTTTAAAAAGTGATGAATACCCCTCAGTCTGCTGGAGTACAATGGAATATTATTCAACCTTAAAAAGGAAAGAAATCCTGTCATTTGGAACAACATGGTAGATCTGGAAGACATTATGCTAACAGAAATAAGATACACAAGGACAAATACTGTATGAGTCCTCTTAAATGAGGCCTCTAAAATAAAAAATAGTCAAAAGTATAGAAATAGACAATGGAATGTTGGTTACCAGGGAATGGAGTAGGGGGTTTTGGGGAGATGTTGCTCAATAGGTATAAAGTTACAGTTATTCAAGATGAGGAAGTTCCAGAGATCTGCTACCCAACATGGTACCTATAGTTAACAACAAAATATTTTGTACATAAAATTCGTCAAGAGGGTAGATCTCATGTTAAGTGTTCTTATCACACACAGACAAAAAAAGAGCAAAGGGGCACAGAGAAATTTTCAGAGGTAATGAATATGTTTATTAAACGAATTGTGGTGACGATAACACAAGTGTATACATATGTCCAAGCTCACGAAATTGTATATGTTAATTATGTGCAATTATCTGTATATCAATTGTAGCTCAATAAAGCCAAAAAAATTTTTACTAAAAAAAAAAAAAATGATAAATTGGTAAATTAAAAAAAAATAGTGATGAATAGTTAATGTTAGGATGATTACATGTATATTAAGAATATTTAATTTAAACATAGTAATTACATATAAACTTGTGTAATTATATTCTATAACTGAGTCCTTTACAGAATAGAGCTTTTCACATTTTTTTAAAAAGTATAGATACAGCTAATAACTTAGCAGTATATTCATGAGATTCAAAATGTAACAGAACTAAACGAATATAATGTCCCTCATAGCCTTGTCCCCCCTAAGCACCAGTTTGCCTCTCCTAAGTGATTGCTGTTACTATTTTCTATATTCCCTTCCAGAAAATTCTATGTACATATAAGCAGTTTACACAAATCCTCCCTTCTCTGTCTTAAACCAAATGGCAACATATGTTTTAGACTTTGTTTTTTTTGTTTAACTTGACAGTTTGGAGATGATTTCATCTCAGCTCATGAATCCCTTCATCATTCTTTTATACTAACACATGGTATTCCATCTTAGGTGCATTCCCTAATAATTTAAGTTGCTCTCTATTGGTTGACACATGCCAGTAGATATTATGAAATTACTAGAGGTCGTACTAAGTTTAATTCCTCCTAACAGTGTGTGTGTGCATCTTACCAACATGATGTTATCAAAATTTTTTATCTTAATCAACCTGATAGGTGAAATATACCTTGGTATAATTTTACTTTGTATGACTCTTATGGGTGAGGTTGAGCCTCTTTTCAAGTAAGTAAAAGACAAAAGCTGTAAAACATTAAGTTTACTTTCCTCTGACCTATTTATAGTTTTTATCCATTTTTCCATTGAATTATTTTATTAATTGTTTTCTTTTGGGTTTTTAGGGTTTATTTATGTATTTGGTTAAGTAGTCTTTTAAGAATGATAATTACTCATATTTTTAACTAGGCCTTCAGAATAAGATACTAAAGCTGCTGTCCTCTTGCGTTTTAGTATCAGTCCTTTCCATACAACAAAAATGGATTCAAAGTTGGCATGAAATTAGAAGGTGTGGACCCAGAGCATCAGTCCGTGTACTGTGTCCTCACTGTGGCTGAGGTAAGTTTTGCCTCATCTTTATTTTCAAAAATAACATGGTGATTATTTTAATAATGAGGAAAAACTGCCATTGGTTGACGGCTTACTTCATACCAGGTTTAAAGCTTGGTGTTTTGTGTACATTATCTCATTGAATCTTTACAAGAATCCTATGCAGGTCATATTTTTTTCATCCTTGTTCTATAGGTTAGGGAACTAAGGCTCAGAGAGGTGAAACGGTATAGAAAAGGCCACACAGCTTCAAAGTGGTAGAACCAGGATTTGAACCCAGGTCTGCCTGACTTCATAGCTTTTGCCATACTCTGTTCAGGAACAGACCAACAGATACTTATATTTTTTTAGTATTTCCCAGTCTCCCTCTGAAATTTTTCCAGGAAAAAGTGACCAAATCAATTATATATATATCTCAGTCCAAAATATTACTGAGAACACTTCCTTTTAAAATTTTTTTCCCTCCTGCTAGCTTCCTCCTTGCTCCCTCCCTTGAGCCAGGGGTATGTATATTTTTAAAATTCCCACCAAAAGAATAAGATGGTCTTGTGCACTAGTTTTAGGTATTATAGTATTCTTTCCTTGACTTAGTGAATTAGTAAGAAGCTTGGCTCCTGCAGAACACAGTAACACATGATAGCTGGATGATGACAGTCACAGGAAATGACAACACACTGTTACAGAGAGCATGCCAGGTACTAATTGAAGTGCTTACCATCTGTTGGCTCATATTAGTTCTCAAAACAACTTTTGAGATGGAGCCCATTGCTCCCATTTTTCAGATGAGAAAACCAAGGCAGAGAGAGCGAAAGTAACTTGCAGCTTGTAATAAATATAATATGTAGTGAAAGGAAATGGCTGGACTCTTCTACTCATATCAGAAAATTGGTGTGCAGCATTTTTGCAGATTTTATATAGAGTGTGAGAATCCTGTCACTTTCAAACTTGCTTGGATATTGTATGTCTTCTCCCGCCTGGACTCTGTTTCGCCCTTTTAAGTTGAAAGGGGAGAGTCAGAATTTCTTGGTGAATAATTGGATTAGTCTTTTGAAGTGGAAGAGATTATGGAGAGAGAGGACAAGGTGTGAATTGCTAGCCCTGAAGAATACCAGCATCTTAGGGGTGGGCACAAGAGGAAGAGCCAGAGAATAATCCTGGAAAGGAACAGCAAGAGACAGGCAGAAGGAAGCTGGGAGGGTTGGGCTGCAGCCACAGAAACCAGGGAGAGTGAGCAAGAGTGAGCCACTGTTGGAGGGGTGGAGTGGAGTATCGGATGCTGTGAGAGAGGTTAGTGTGTCCCGAGCCAGAGTGGTTTAACTAGAGTATTTGGGGACAGAGTTGAGCTTTATGAAAGCATCGTGAGGAAGCAGATTCAATAAGTGTGAACTGCTTTGGAGAAGTTTAGCTGTCAGAGAAAAAACGAATTTCTATAGGTGTTTGTGTGCCTTTCAGTTCTTGCTTTTTGAAGGAAATTTGTTTTACTTTGCCTAGTTATTTATTATAAAAGTTATGTTTGCTCATTATGAAAACTTCAAATAATATGAGTATATATTATAAAAAATAGAAGTTCTCTGTTCCATTCCTCATCTCTCCTTCCATATCCCCGAGAGCATGACCCTTGATAGTTTACTGTGTTCCTTCCAGATGTTTTCTATGCATATAAAAATAGGTACACATGTATTTTTCTTTTTACATGTAAATCGTATCATATACATAATATTTTGCAATTTGCTTTTGTGATTTGTATATTACATTATGTATATGCATTCTTTTTAAAGTGGGGTAGTACTCTATTTTATAGAATTGGCTGTAATTAATTTAACTGTTCTTATATTGATGAACAACTGAGTGGTGTTCATTTTCTTATTAATACAAAAAAGTGCTCCAGGGACCATCCTATTACATCTGTTTGCTTTGGCTTTTGTAAGTAAGTCTATGGGATACATCTTTAGAATTGCCAGGTGAAAAGTATGAATATTTAAATTTTCAATGCATGTTGCTACTTTGGCTCCAAAAAAGTTTATTGGTTGTTATATGCTCACCAAGAGTATATGAGAGACAGTCTAGGGAGTGGAGTATGAGAAGATGGGACCCAGAGTCTGTGAGGAGGCCTGAGCCTTAGCCTGGAGAGATCTGAGTCTCGTATTATAGCAAGAAGGAGGGGAGAATGATTGGGGTTTGTGGATACGGGCAGGCTTGTTACTTTGGAGGCAGACATTTGAGGGAACTTCTTTGACATATGAGGTAAGTTATTGGCTGAGAGTGAGGAGGGAGATAGTGGGATTGGAAGCTGAGGGAGGACGATTTGAAAAGGCTGCTGTGAAGAATGGGGGAGGGAGCTGGACGGGCCATCTGGGAGGACTGCGGCACAGCAGGAGAGCCCCGCATTCAGAAACTGTCCATTCTCGTTGGCCCATTCTCGTTATTCACAGCAGTGAGTTCCATAGATCAGCAAATACGGAACCACTGCCTCCCTGGGGAAACACGGGGTTAGGTTCACGAGAGCCTCTGGTCACCTCTTGGTCTACTGATCAACATGTAACCTTGTTTTATGTGTGTTTCTTTTTAAAGACACCTTACTTAATATATAATACATTGTTGATTCGTTAACATTGAACTCACAACCGAGAGCACTGTGACACATGCCTGATGAAGCTTACCTAGCACACACCTTCTCCCTAAGGCACATCACAACCTGTTGCACTTAGGAACACTCAACAGCTCTTCACTGTGTGTGCAGCCGTTTTAAACAGCAGAATCGCCAACAAAAAGCAGAGATGTAGAACATGGGGCACTAAATAGACTGCACAGAGGACACCTGTTCACAGTGTAAGAGGTGAAACAAGAAGGAAAAGCAATGCCGTGTTCTGCCTCAGCTGGGATCATGGGTATTGGGCAACCCCAAATTTTTGTCACTCTGTGCATGCACGTGTCCATGAACACCAAGTGTATTACTTTGGGGTCACAAATGAATTTGCAAGTACAGAATACGTGAATAATGCAGATTGACAGACAGCATGTTGTATTTTTTCCCTAGCACCATTCACTAGACTGGGCATAAGTATAGTCCAGTGGATATTTGGGTGGTGGAATTCTACCAGGCAAATGTTTCGTGAAGGACATTAGGGCAAAAAATTTTGAATATTGGCAAGAAAATGTTTTAAGTGATTGGTAGGAAAGGGAGGAAGTAGAAGGATCAACGTGAGATCTTTTGTTGAGGTTGAGTAAGAAGTGTTTTGGGAATAACTGGGTTGGCAAACTAGAAGAATAGGAGTATATGTTGATATTGTTGGTTCTTTTCATTTAATAGTTAACAGCAGAGCAGTTTGTGGTGGGGCCTAGGTCCATGAGTGAGGGTTTGAAGTGGAAAGGAAACAAAGGCACCAAAAGGGCCAGGGTACTGGGTAAGTTATCATGTGATGACGGAAGTACTCAGGTGGAGAGTAAAAGAGGGAGCCGGGCTGAGCATTTGATGAGTGAGAGGGGCTGTTGGGGGGGTTAGTGCATGGATGGTAATGGGGAGAGGTGGTGTGGCCACGTGGCACAGCCTAAAGGGGTCAGGCCCAGGAGCCTCGGTGTGGCAGGAGGCAGCAGCCCTGCCTTAGTGTCTGCGGGATGGAGAAGTAGGAGGTTGAGCAGCCTTGAGGAAAGGCTAGAGAGGGATGTTGGCAGGGAAGTTGAGGACATCAGAGATTTTTTTACCAAAGCATAGCACGCCAAAGGGCATGAGACGAGGAGAGACTAGGTGGAGAACAGAGCAAGGGTGGCTCAAGGGAACAGAAGCTTAGAAAACTATGCCCACGAGGGGACTAGAGCCTGAACATAAAGGGGCTTAGCTCTTAGGCAGTGACCAGAGGCAGCCAAGTGGGAGGCAGAGTAGAGTAGTAGCCCCTGAGTTCCTCCTTGGCATGGGGTGGGTATGGGGGTGGGGTCAACCAACTACGCTTCTTGAGAGATTGTATTCCTGGGATTCTAGGCTCAGCTTAGTTGTAAATTTTATATATGTAATATATAAATGCACTCTAATTTAAAAAATGCTAACATATAGTATATAAAACATCTATCATTCCCTTTTTCCCCTTCCTTCTCACTGCCATTTTCCAGAAGAGATTATTATTAATATTTTGGCAAATATTCTTCTAGGATTTATTTACTACGAGTTTACATATATATCTATATCTGTACATGTAAGTGTGTATGTATATGTATGTGTATGTGTATAAATGCATTTACTTATGTATTTGTGTATACAAATATAATACACATATGTATGTATAACCATATACCATAAATACACACATGGACTCCCACATATATAATTTTCTCATGAATGAACTCATCCTGTGTGATTTGCTTTGCCACTTGGACTTTAACAGTATGTTTTAGAGAACTTTCCATGACAGTAACTGTATAGCCACCTCATTATTTAGGGATTAGTTGCCCTGGCTCTGCACTCTGGTCTCAAGCTTCGTGTTCAGGCTTCTGCAGGGCAGGTGCTCCTGGAGTGGGTGTGGTATGTGTTCCTAATTGAACACATCTGCTTGTGCTAGTGGGAAGAACAGAACACCACCCAGCTCAGGTCCCATAAACCAATGTGACCTTTGAACTCAGAACATCCCTAATGGGGTCCTGTAGGCAGATATAGGGCATGTGTTACACAGAGTGAGTTCCTCCTAACATTCCAAGGAGCCCATCTCATCTTAAGTATGAACTAGGGGAGGCTTATCTTTCTTTCTTCCAACCCAGCTACTGGTGGAGAAGACAATCTGTTGTCTTCCGTTTATCTGCACCGCTCAGTGTGGGGCAGAGCGTCCACCCTGGGGCTTGCTGGAGCTGGGCGTGGAGTGCTGGTCTCTTTACTCCCTGCCAGCTTGCCTTAGTGACATGGGGTGGTACAATATAGGGAATGGAGAAAGGACTTGTATTCGTGGAAAAATAATTTTTCACCCAGTATCCATATGCTGCTGTTGTAACTAGTGGTATTGCCAGAACACCACAGCTCAGCTCTTTCCAATATAATACCTTTGACTTTAGATTTTGTTATTTATTTAGTTTTTGTTGCTGTGAATGTGAGTGGTTTGATTAACGTAAGCTATATCATATTTGATGTCCATGTTTATTTTTGTATGTGTATATGAATATTTGGTGGGGATTTTTTGTTTGTTTTTTCTTAATTACCCAACCCGCTTTACCTATTTCAGGTTTGTGGGTACCGGATAAAGCTTCACTTTGATGGATATTCTGATTGTTATGACTTCTGGGTCAATGCAGATGCTCTGGACATTCACCCAGTTGGGTGGTGTGAGAAAACTGGTCATAAACTCCATCCTCCAAAAGGTATTGTCACTTTTTGTTTCATATTTTAAATTCAGTAAAAACTCACTTTCTTATATGCAGATTGAGAATTTTTCAGAATTTCAGCCTTTATGATAATTCAGATGGCCCCAAACTCAAGCTTATCATTTATGATGAAAAATGTTTATTAAAGTGAAGAAGTAAAAGTAGAATCCAACTTGAGACTAAACTATGCCCGTGTTATATGTTCTTATTTGCATATAAAATAACATTTGCATGATACTTAACTTTGACTACAATCACCTTACTGTACAGATTTCTATCATTATATGTACATTCTTGAAAAAACAGGTTTGAAAAATTAGTTTTAACTAGTTTACACAGCTAAGTTTATTTACTGATATTTCAGTATCTAGAAAATCCTGAAAAATTATGCATGCACTTTTAGATCTTAATATTTTAGGAGATTGGAAAGGAGACTATAACTCTGAAAATTGCTTAGGTGGGGGTTGAACTCATAGCAATTACTTTTCTTATAATTAGGTGCTTTATTTATTTATTTATTTATTTATTTTGAGACAGAGTCTCACTTTGTCACCTGGACTAGAGTGCCGTGGTGTCAGCCTAGCTCACAGCAACCTCAAAGTCCTGGGCTCAAGCAATCCTTCTGCCTCAGCCTCCCAAGTAGCTGGGACTACAGGCATGTGCCACCATGCCCGGCTCATTTTTTCTATATATTTTCAGTTGTCCAGCTAATTTCTTTCTACTTTTTTAGTAGAGATGGGATCTCGCTCATGCTCAGGCTGGTCTCGAACTCCTGAGCTCAAATTATCCGCCCGCCTAAGCCTCCCAGAGTGCTAGGATTACAGACGTGAGCCACCTTACCCGGCCTTGAGTTCTTTATTACAATGATTTTTTCCTGTTTTATGTTTACATAGTGATCTAATAATAACAGATACCATTTTTCAGTCCATCTCTAATGTGTTTAATAATATCTTGTTTCCTCCTTTTTCAACTATTACATTTTTTAAACTTATTTTACTGAGACTGACATTACATTTATTATTATTTACTTGATGTCAAAAATTCAGGTTACTAGTGTGATGCTTTTGGCCTGTCTCAGGGCTGTTTTTTCTAAGGGACTAGCCAATCTTTGATTGTAAGTGAAAAATCAATGGCAGAATCATATTTTCAGATAGCTGAGGATTAAACAAAAAGGCTTAGAAAAGATGAAGGTGAAAAAACTTGTAAGCCTTTTTATGAATTGGCCTCTTACATGTGGTGAATTACTAGCTCTTCTTTTCTTGCTAACTTCTAGACGTTAATGAAAGTAAAAGGGAGCATAGTAGCAGGTAAAATAGAATGTCCTTTTTTAAGCAACTGTTGACTTTAATAAAATTGTGAAAATTAAGGCAAGGACATTTCCTTTATTGTAATTTGCCAGCATCCTTACTTCATAAACCTTGATTCATCATTCTTATGCTGATAGCCAAAAAGATTTTACTTGAATTATTACTATTTTTTTCCAACTTCCAGTTGTTCTATAAGTTAGTGTCCCAAAATAGAATAGGTGAGGGAGGAATAGAGAACTTGACTGCTCCAATTCATTAGTCGATACTGCTGAGAAATTCTACCCAAATACTGATAGAAATGGCGGGGTAATAAAAAGTGTGCCTGGGTAGAATATGCATTTGCTTCCTCACACCTTTTCTTTTATCTGCTAACCATTTGTTGAAAATAGACACAGCTGTGTCTAATAATTCACAGTTAAAAATTATGAATTAATTGTTTTTTATTTAAAAAATCATTTGATTGCTTGATTTGGGATGTTGGAGTTATAAATAAAAGCAAGACTTGAAAACTTAAGTGTAAAGAAGTTTGATATTTTCCTAAGTCTGTTCATATGTGCTTACTCTAGGATATAAAGAAGAAGAATTCAATTGGCAGACGTATCTTAAGACATGCAAAGCTCAAGCTGCTCCTAAGTCATTATTTGAAAATCAGAATATAGTAAGTACATCTAAAATCCTTTCCCTTTCAAAGGAACTGATTTTTGAGTGTCTCATAGGATCAATTACAAGTGGTAACAAGGAACTGTAATAAATTTTATTGCCTTGGTAAATAGAGTACTCTTATCTTAATTAAACTTTAAAATTAGCTTAATATCTTCATGAATAAATGTCTGTTTTATAGCCATATTATGGTTGTCTTTTTTATTGAGTGATAGAAGACAATATAGGAAAAAATCCAGGTGTAATTTACAATTAAGATGCATAAAAATTAAATTGAGATATTTTATTGCTATGATCACTTATTGAGGAGTGCTGTTCAAATGGGATTCACGTGTCAGAAGAAGGTAGCCCTGTTTCAGTTCACATGCAGGAGGTCGCTGGAGACTGACATTCACTCCAGCATATGGCTATATTTGCAGTGTAACAGGAGCAAACTCTAGATGTGTGTGTATATTCCACTTCTTGAGCTGTATTCCCGCTTTCTATCTTATGTTCCTCTGTTGGCATCTCTGAGAGGACCTGATATGTTTTACTCTTCTTTTCCCAAGTTCTGATCTACTTAGAAAGAACAGAGAGCAAGCAAGTGGAAAACCAAAATACCATCTTTACAACAGATAAGGGCTAGGTTGGAGGACATACATGGCCTGTGTCTGTGGACAATATTCATCCTGATTCTGAGCCCTAGAATTGAAGAGATTTAGTGTCCCTTCCTGCCCCACCCCCTGAGCCCAGGGAACACCAGTGCCTGGAGGAGTGGAGTGGAAAAACTGTGCGCCCTGCAGCCCAGCTTCCTCTCAAGAGTATGACCAGTTCCTCCTGCTCGAAGTCACTAGGCAGGTAGCATTGAGTGAGGGTGGAGAGAGGCAGTACTGTTTCACTAACAGTGTTCCTTCCAAATGGAAATAAATATCCGGAGTGGGGAAAAATCTTGTCTCCTTCTCCCAAAACCCTCCTTTTGGGAAACAAAATTAACATGTTGATTTGAGAACATTGGTCTAATGGCTGAAATGTTCTCTGATTAAATTGAAGATAAACCAGGTTGAATTAATTAGAGAACTGAAGGAGTGTGTCTGTGTGTGTGTAACTAATAGACATAAAGAACCAGGTTATTATTTTAAAATACCTCAATCGAGAGGGTAGCTTAATCGCTGAGATGTAAATACTGCATTGTTGGTAGATATTCTCTGTCAAAACTTACCCCAGGGAGGAAGGTCAGTTAGGTGCAAAACTCAGCAGCCTGCTGTCTCTGTTCCAAGTTTCCTAATCCCTGTCTGGTTCTCTGATGATGACTTCAGTCAGGGGTTTGATTAACTGCTTTGAACCGTCTTCTTAAGTTCTGTGCATTGCTCGTATGTAACTTAATCTTGGCCTATGTGTTTGGTATCTAGGAGGCAATTAATTTTTCCATTTCTAGATTCCTCTACCTCAGAATGCTCAAATGTTTATAGTTGGAGCTCTGATAAATAATTTCAGGATTTAATTGTATAGTGAAGATTTCTGTGTAGCATTAGTGCCTGCTCCTTCAATGCAGACAGGACTTGTTCTAACATTTTCAGATATACAGTTGTCTACATTTTTGCAATGCTCGCTGTTTAATTACTGTAAAACAAGAGATAACATCTATTTTTCTTAGAGTAGTTAGAATAGAATCGATATACTTCAGTCTGAACAGCAGAGTTTATTTAGAAGGGAAGCAATGACTTACAGTGTGCTGTGACTGATATCCAAGTATACTGCTCCGAGATTAGGATAGTTTTCCTCAGAAAAGATTGTAAGAGATGTTTGCATATTACTCTACCTCAAGCACTGACTGTTAGCTGAACTTTTATTGCTTTCATTCCATGTCCCAGATGGCTGATAATCTGTGAATTTCCTTAAATTACCAACTATTTTGAATGTCTGTATACATTAACAATTCTTTTGATGCTGTTGTGTCTAAAATGTATCTGCGGTGTTAAGTAAAAGTTGTAATAATTTGTAGCCTTTCATATATGAAGATGACCTACTTTCAGTAGAGTACTCTTCTGAGAGAGCTTTTCAGAAGTGGGAGTGAATTTGTACTGACTCATGCACATTTTTAACTTGATTAAGTACATATTTTGTGTGAAATAATTTTCGTTGTTAAGTCTGTAATCAAGAAAAAGGACAAAATGTGAACTATAGAGTGAATAAAACTTGCCTAACCTAGTATAGGTTTCTAACAAAGGTACCAAAACACATGTTAAAATTAATTATTTAAAACCGTGAGGTTGTGAATATTGTAGTTTTGAGGCCCAGATGGTTAATTGGGTGTAGCGATAGGGTATTTTTTTTATTGCTGCTTGTTGGAAAGCGACCCTGCTGTGAAACTAGCACATGATTTTTAAATTACGTGACTACAGTGATGGATGCTGGGCCTTTGAGCAGGAGATGCAGAGTGTGCAGGTCTTGCTGTTGTTAAGTGTGTGCTTATCTCTAATTAAATCTGTATGTTTCCGTAGACAGTGATCCCATCAGGCTTTCGAGTTGGTATGAAGCTTGAGGCTGTAGACAAAAAGAATCCTGCATTCATCTGTGTTGCTACGGTAACAGATATGGTGGACAATCGTTTCCTGGTACATTTTGACAACTGGGATGAGAGCTATGACTATTGGTGAGACATTTTCCATTGGTGTGTGCTTATTAAAATTTACTGTTTATCCAAGTAAACCAGGTACGTTGTTTTAAAAACAGTAATAGTGCAAAGCTTGTAACAAAAAATAACAGTGCTCTGCCCTACTTTTTCCTATTTCAAGATTTTTAACTTTTTACCTGTTCCATCTGGCATATGGCGTATATTTTAAATAACTTCCTTTAATTCTACTTTATGATTTGTATTTTAGCTGACTTCCTATCATGGAAGTGCAGTCTGCACACCCCACATGCCCAGCATATGCTGACAGGTATTTTCATCTTCCTTCCGTATTTTCATGCTCACTAGCTAATTTAACCATTCGTAATAGCTGAGTACAGATATACTGGGGAAGATTGTTTTTAATCCTTGCAGTTTTTAGAAATAGTGCATAAAGCAGTAAGAGCAACATACTATAAAATTATTTAATTATGAAATAATTATAAAGCCATTATATTTTAATTAACAGTTTTAATAAGGATTTTTCCTACCTCATTCATATTCATTGATTGCTACAGTTCAGTTTCCTGGTGAAAGGCATTTCTGAATTGAGAACACTCGAATTGAGAACATTTTAGAGAAGTAACAGATAGTTTTATAAATATGGCTAATGTTACAGTGTAAGTGAATATTAATTTATATAAATATTGCTAAATTTCAGGAAAGCTTATTTCTTGCCCTTCCTTTTTACTATCCGTATATTTAAATATGCAGTAGACCCATCAATAGCTTCCATTACTTCTCAAATTGGATTCTTTAGTACTTACCAGTTTTACTTGCATTGTTTTAAAAAGGTAGACAAGTAGTTCCATGATTACATTACCAAGGTCAAGTAAAGTCAGCCCTCTGTACTTGTGGGTTCTGCATCCATGGATTCAAAATCATTTAGAGGGAGGAAAAAACCCCAAAACAGCAAAACAATAAAAAATAATACAAATAAAAATATAACAACATTTACATAGCATTTACATTGTATTAGGTATTATAAGTAATGTAGAGATGAGTTAAAGTACAGGGAAGGATATGCATAGGTTGTATGCAATTACTAGGCCATTTTTTATAAGGGACTTGATAGTTCCTGGAGCCAATCCTCCACAAATACCAAGGGACAAGTGTACTTTTCAATATTTTGTTTGTTTCCCTAAGATTTTTTTCTGCAAAGCATAATTTTTCTTCATAAGATGTCTTCATGTTAAGTTCGTAATAAAAATTTTTATTGAAATACAGACAGTTTCTAGCAGTTTCAATAGTAGGGTAATAGAGTGGCCCTCCTGCAGCCATTACTCAGCACAGTTATCAATTTACATCCAGTCTTGTTTACTCTGTATTTCTACTCCTAAAATCTCAACTCTAGGATTCCAAATATCATAGCATTTCATCTGTGGATATTTCATTATGTATCTTCTAAAGGGAGGGATTCTTTTGCGTTTTTAAAAATAGAGCCATAATGTTACTATAAGGTACTTAAACATTTCTCCCAGCTGTTTTAGTGTTTTTTGTTTCTAGGGTTTTTTTTTTTTTTAATTTGTTGGTTTTAGGTCCGAATAAGATGCACACTTTGTGATTGCTTTGCTGAATCTCTTTCAATTTATAGATTCTTATTCCTCTCTGTCTTTTCCTCCTCTTTTATCGTAGCTTTTATTTTTATTTATTTATTTATTTTAGAGACAAGGTCTCACTTTGTCGCCCCAGCTGGAGTTCAGTGGCATGACCCTAGCTCACTGCAACCTCCAATTCCTGGGCTCAAGCGATCCTCCTGCCTCATCCTCCCGAGTAGCTGAGATATATTGTAGCTTTCATTGAAGACGCCAGGTTGTCCTATTGAGTCTCCCACAGTCTGGATTTGCTGATTGAATCCTTGTCATATTATTTGCCATCTTCTTCTGTTCTTCATATTTCCTGTAAATTGGTGTTTTTTGATCCATTTAAAATTATTTTGAGTGAGTGAACAGATGAAAAAACTTAAAGTTTGGAAATACTCTAAATCGGTACCGTGTCGAACATGTTTCTCTCTCCGGAGTTTGATGGACTACAGTGATAGCAGTACTGCTGCAATGATTGGGCTCCAGTCCTTTTCTTAATAAATGATATTAATGCAATGATTAGAATTTATTGAAATGAGAGCATTTTGTTTTTAAAGTTGTGATTCATTTGGGGAGAATAGTTTTTTTCAAAGCTTTTGTCTGATTTAAACAAAATCGATAAATGTGAGTTTATTTTTGTGGTCTCATAAGTATTATAATGTTTTGAAGGTATAAGTTGCTTATTTGACATGAGATATAGTTCATTTAAAAACATTCCTCGGGGGGAAAAAATAGTGAGAAGGTCTAGAAGAATTTGTCACATTCATTTTACTTTGATGACAAATACCTTAGGAATAAACAGGAAGGATCTTGGGTTCTAAAAAGATTCTAGGTTCTAAAAATAGAAAAAGCAAAGGCAAAAATTGGCCTCTTTTAAGTCTGATTTTGTACTTTTATGAGACAAACTAATTATTTCTGGGATAGAATGTACTTTGAGGATTACTTATACTCCTAACTATTGACATGAAATCATATTTTGTTAATTGTCAGAAAAAGAAAACAGTGTGTTCTCTTCCTCAACATGCAATTAAGGCGCATTGAAAATTGCTTAAGTGCCCTGGAATTTCTCCAGTTTTACTAAATATTATGTTCTTTGATCTTTGAATTTTGGAATGGTTTTTATCTGCATAAATTACTTAGGTATGTAATTGAGGTTACAGATTGGATTGCCTTTCCCAATTTAAAATAGTTTGGAAATGAGTTTTTTTTCCCCTTCAAATTCGATAGTGATCCTATCTCTTTTACATTAGTGAGAATTTGAAAATGTCTGTATAGATTTGTGGTACTCCATGTTTAGATGCAATAAAATATTTTTTCCTTCCAAAGAGAAACATGATAAAAATTTATGTCAGGTTGAGAGAGTAGTGTTTTATATAAGGACAATAGTATTCATTAGAATAAAAATTGCCTTACCTCTGGGTTTCTTCTGTGCTTTGTTACTGATAGTTGGTAGCTGTTTAATTCTATCTCCTTAACAGTCATTAGATTTAGGAATAATCCTAAATATCACAGAATATTGGAACTAGCAAGGACGTGAAAGGCCCAGGAAGGTGAGTGAGCACTGAGAGGGTGGCACTGTCCTTTGGCACTGCCTCCGTGTTCCAGCCGCCTGAGGGTTGGGCTCTGGGCAGAACATACAATGAGAACAGTCACCTCCTCTTTACCCCCAGGCACAGGGAAGGAATCTTTTTTTGAAAAAATGTTATTTTCATGTACTCTTGTCTTTTGGGATCTAGGAAGGAATGACATCAGGAGTCAGCCAATTTTGGGTTTTTTTTTTTTTT
>VBSM01000361.1:77726052-77806052 GCA_008086735.1 Cheirogaleus medius
CTCAAGCAATCCTCCCACCTCAGCCTCCCAAGTAGCTGGGACTACAGGCATGAGACACCAATTCCATTTTAGTATGGTGTCCTGGTGAGTCAGGGCAAAAATTGGCACAAACAGATCTATGAAAAAGAGAAGCATTAAGTTAGTGAATTAGAGCAAATGTGGTGCCGGGGCCTTTTACTGACTCCCTCTAAGTGCACTGTAAACTTTTATCTAGAGATAAATCTCTTTTGCATTTATACATTGAAAATAATAGTTATTTTATGTCTCCCTAAAATAATGTTGAAAAGTTTGCAACACGTTGTCAGTCTTTTAGAGTAGTGTCAAAGTTAAAAGGCTTGTCACTATTTGGTTAACTTTGGGAAGCACACTGGCTGCTGGTGGTAGGAGGATTCCCGAGGTGAATGAGACCTAGAGAAACACAAAAACCACTGTATTGGCTGCAGGGTAGATGGTGGCTAGTGCTTAATTGTTAGAACCAACCACTTGCTGTCTGTGTTGACATATGGAGGGAAGGACTGACTCAAACTCACGGGAGGATTCTTGGGGAAGGCTTCTTGGAGGGCAAGAGATTTGAGCTGGACCACAAAGGAATTGGTATGTAGATGTTCGGGTGGAATATTCCTGGCCAAGGAAAGCTCTTGCTTGTGTTTTGGCCCAGGGGTAGAATGTGCTTGGGGAATGGCAGCTAGTTTATTCAGTAAATTACTTAACTCTTCTAAGCTTTAGTTGCCCCCTTTGCAAAAGGGATTAATAATAATACCTATCTCATCAGGTGTTGTGAGGATTAAAATAAGAGTTTTAGCAGCAGAAACCAATTTGCAAAAGGTTGAAGGTCAATAAGGGGTATCAAGCAGAGAAGTTAGGTGCTGAAGGCAAAAGAGGATGATTGCTTGAGAGGTAGACCATTTCCAAGGGGGATTCCCTGAACATTGAGCATCTTGAACTTGGCTTTTAGGCAGAAGGCAGGAGACCGCTGTGGAAGGAAGAGTGGAGATTTCCAAGAATATGGATAGATCATGGGTGACACCAGGTCTCCCAGGAGGGGCTAGCCTTGGGAAGAAACAAACTTTCTCCTCTCAGCCTGGAGAAAAGGAAGAAGTGAAAGGAAAATTTGACAAGAGGGTGATGAGATGGCATCTGTATGGCATCTGTGCCAAGTTACTGTGTGAGCAAAAGGTTTTAAGTTTGAAACAAATTAATAATATTTAAAATAGCTACTGTGGGAAATGGGATTGGATATGAATTAAGGATGGAAAAGAGAACTAGATGACTCAGCCCAATAAAGCTTGGGTTTTGTAGTAAAGCACGGAGTAACGTAGGCCCTGGAGAGTTTGCGTGTGAGGGAGAGCAGGGAGAATCAGGTCCTGCCTAATAAATTGGCAGAGTGATGCTCTGGGTTTGGGGAGGGAGAAGCCAAGTGTCCTGTATTTCTTCAAAGAATCTGAACCATTATTGCTTGAAATGAAGAGACTTTGATGTTTTCCTTAAGTAAGCATGTTGAAGTGTTCCCGTTTGACTTTGCCTGAATAGTGGAGCCCAGCATGTGTGCATTAGTTTTGTTTAGCTTTTGGCTGTGATTGATAAAACCAGGATCTCTTTCTTTTCTACTCAAGGGCTTGGTGAAATCACTTAACCTCTTTGATTTCCATAAAGTGAGGATCTTCACATCTGCTACCTTTATCCTTATATCGTAAACAGGTTTTGTTTTTTTTTTCACGAATTATTTCTTTGGTTTCTGACCGTTTGAAAATACCTTCTAGGCCTGATTGGATCTTAGCAGTCTTTATGAATAATTTGCACTTATATGTGAAATGGACTTTAACAAAACTATTTGAAGTAGACTTCTTTCATGACATACATAAAAACCTAGAAGAAAGAGAGAGGTACGACAATCAACGATTTGCCAAACTTTTCACTGTCGTTCCTCATTGTATTTCTTTTTGGTTACATTTCTGCTTTTGAACACTAGATGGGACTAAGAGATGACTTGTTTTACAATAGCAGCAGAAATTTCACAGCCTTCCAACTTTTGAATGAAGTGTTGTTTGCATAGTAAGAGTATAAGTAAAATATTCTTTGTTACAGGTGCTTTAAAAAGAAAAAAAAGGAAAGATATAAGTAAAATAAGTCTATTGAGAAGCTAAAATGGCTTCCTTGTTTATTTTAAATGATAACTTTGATCATTATTTCAATATTATAAAACCTTATGTAAGATTCAGATAATTCAAGGATGATTAGCCATAATATGCCACAGTATTTTCCTAATAGCATTTATAGAGAAATGAAATAAAATCAAGGGTAATGTTTAATGTTCTTACTTTAAAATAACCACCATGAGTCTGAGAGATAATTATAAAAACTACTTTATAGTTAGATTGGGAAGGCAAAAATTTTTTTAAATGTCATATATTTATTATTTTTTCATTTTTAATGAAGCTATATATGAATTAACACCATTCTCTAAAGTAAAGGCAGCGCATCATTAGTAATAATCCATAACTGAAATGATCCCTTAGGAAAAGATTGGGATAGCTGGAAATAGAGCTCCATAGCCTTGTTTAAATAATTTATAACTGAAGTCATCTTAACAAATCATGTATTAAAATATCCTTTATGAAAATACCTATTCTAAGAAATTTGGTGATTGCCATACAAACTTGGCATTGACCTAGCAGTACTTGTTTTCTTTTCATATTCCTAAAATAATGACATGTACACACCTAACCCTGATATATAGGTTAAGAAAAATATTAATAGTTTGGAGGTAGGGAGGCTCTGAGATAAGTGAATAAAGGAAGAAACCTTTAATTAAGTTAAAAGGTATTTTCTGCTGAAGTAAGTTCTGAGAAAAGTCAACATTTAGCAGTGGTTACACGGACTCACCATGTGGTACTGAGGCTATGCTCTCAGAAAGGTTGGTTTGGAATGTTGTGACTGTGTCTTAATCTCATTTACTTAGAACATTTCTTAACAAGTTCTTTGTTTTTCACTGCTCAGAAGACTTCTTTATTCCCCAGAAACTCCAACCACCTTTCCTGGCTTTCTACCTTCTTGTTCCCCATCTAGAGGGCTACATTGAGATTTTCTGATCTCAGGGTAGTCTCAACAGAACCAGTTAATAGAGCAAGACTGGACTCCTTGGGACCCTTTAATCCAACATTTCCAATACTATGTTCCACAGAACACTTGTGCTCCAAGTGATGTTGGTAGACTGCAGTGTGTTGTGTATTGATATGAGGAAT
The DNA here is from genome assembly GCA_008086735.1 of Cheirogaleus medius. Taxonomy (NCBI): domain Eukaryota; kingdom Metazoa; phylum Chordata; class Mammalia; order Primates; family Cheirogaleidae; genus Cheirogaleus; species Cheirogaleus medius. The sequence continues at coordinate 77,729,295 of VBSM01000361.1, forward strand.
ATGTAGAACAAGTGAGGTTAGGAGCAAGGAATCAGATAGTTGTACCAGATATGCATGCTGATAAAGAAGTTTTGGAAAAATACATGTTTGACTGTGGTAAAGATGACAGAGAGGAGAAGAGAGAAGTGGGAAAAAGAAAGACATACTTTGTCCTAATACGTGGTCTCGGCCATTCTAATGGATAGTGAAATAGCATGTTGGTTTTTGAGATTGATTAAGTTTCCTGCCTTTGCACTTTGCCTTTAGAGATGCTGAAATAATTTTAGCTTGCCTGTGTATACACAGTCTGTTTATTTTTCCATATAATTTTTTTATGAAGAGAAATTCCAAATTTTAATGAGATTATCTTTTCACTTTTGCTGTATTTGAGGTTATAGAATGTAACAAAATTTGTGGGGGAAAAAAAACTGCATAATGTCAGATCCATAGCATATTTATCAAATAAAAGTATACTTGGTATTAATATATTGGAAGAGTGAAAGATCTTTTGTTTAGTAATTTTTTTTCAAATTAAAGAGATTGTAATAAATAGAACTCTGTAAATGTTTATGATCTCTAATTAACTTTTTTAATTTATATGACTTACAGGTGTGAAGCATCTAGTCCACACATTCATCCAGTTGGTTGGTGTAAAGAACATAGAAGAACCCTTATTACTCCACCAGGTTTGTGTTTATCATGTGTCTAATATTATGCATAGATTTCAGGCGTAGGCAAACTTTTCCTGTAAAGGGCCAGATAGGCTTGGCAGGCCATCTAGTCTCTGTCACAACTATTTAACTCAGTTGTAATGCAAAAGCATAGACAACATGTAAACAGATGAGCGTGGTTGTGTTACAGTAACACTTTCATTTACAAAAACAGACAGGCTGGCCTGCAAGCCTCAGTTTGCTTACCCCTGATATAACTTCAAGTATATTAAGCATTGGCTTAGTCCATAACAGAATCTCAAATTATGTCTTCCTTGGGGGAAAAAAAAGTTCTGTTTTAAAAGATTTTTCATTTCTCAACTTGAAATTCATTTGTGGACTTTATATTAGTATACATTTAAATATATTGTCTAACCGTAGAATTGAATCCGTTAAGGCCTGGACAAGTCTGGAAGAATGGATAAGGGTGGGGCGGAGTTTGTGGATGGAACATGGACTTCTTATGTCAGTGTCTGTCCTGACAGAAGCACATGTTCACATTTAAGTGAGAACTTGAGGGTTTAGATTTTTTTTTTACTTAGTTTAGAGCTTACACATTTGCTTTCCGTTTTTCTGTTTTGATTCCTGGTTCCAAATTAGATCTTGCACCTTTGTGCTAGTGGTACCTCTCTGTTCTCTGAGCTTTTCGGGTGCTTCAGCTGTGTGCTTCTGGCCACGGAGCCTTCTCAGCTTACTCACTTTTTCTTTAACAGGGATCAGTGATAAATAGTGTCCTTGTTTTATGTCATTTTGAGTTCATTTTCATGTGTTAAAGAACAGATTCAGTGGCTTCATTGTAAGCAAGACGATGTGTTTCTGAGCACATCTTACTTAAGGTGCCATGGCCACTACTGATTTGAAAAGGCAGGGTCATCAGCTGTCATAAAGCATAACTGCCCAGTAGGTGGTTGCTCATCGGACACCAAACAGGAGCAGTGAAGTCCTCATTTATTACAGAGAAAGATGAGTCCTTGGTTTGGGAGGATGTTTTGTAGATATAGCCTGCAGTATAAGTAGCAAAGACTCAGCTGGAACTTCAGATACTTGTCTCGTTCCTTCTAACAGCTGGTTTCATTTTTAGGCTTGTCCTCAGGTCCTTGATGCAGGGTCTCACTTAGGGTGTCTGATCATTTACTCACAGGGGACCAGCCATTCCTGTGACAGTGAGCCAAGTCCCATCCACTTCCTGAATTTGCTCGTATGTTAAAGCCTCTGTCCTGACTAACTTACAGGACTGTTTTGAAAATGAAAGGACATTGACATAAATCTTAAAGTGTTAAAGCAAGATATTAAAAAATGGTTTCATGGCCCAAAGGCGGTGCTGTCTAGAAGATTTCTTGTGTTCAGCCCTCCTGTGCTGTGGCTTATAAAATATTAGAGGCTGGTGATTGCATAGTTGCTTCTTTGCCACGATCACCGTCTAACCTGCTGTGAGGACCCTTTTATATTATTGCCCAATCTGATAGCAGTCCATTTTTCCTCACCACCATATTTGGTCATGATCAGAGACCTGGTGAATAAACAATGAACCAGTGACCAGCAGGTTGCTGGTTATGTACCGTGGAAGGGGTGGGAAAGGCATCATTGCTGACTTCTTATGTGAGGTCGAGAACCGAGTTATTTGTCTCCTCTTATGGACTTTTATAATTCAGCAGAAGAGAAAAAATATAGCTTTTGACGAACTTTTAAAAAATACAGAATTTTGTGTGAAAAAGTACCAAATACATAACAGTGTGAACGTACTTAATGTCACAGAACTGTACACTTATAAATGAATAACATGGTAAATTTTATGTTGTGTTTTTTTACCACAATTTTAAAAAATGTAAAAAAACAAACAAACAAAAAACTGCCAGATAATGAGATTTGTTTGCTGGGCAAATGCTGATGTTACTCTTTGTTCCATGACAAAAAAGACACTTTCTCTCATCCCTTTTCTCTAAGGGCAAATAAGGGATCCTAATCACTGGGTGTCCTCCATCACACCCCACCCCCCACCAGCCCTGCCGGCTACCACCACGTTCCTGTTCTCTCAAGTAGCCTCTTTTTATTGTTCTTTTTCTGAAACTAAAATCTTCATGCCTTTTACAATTATTTTTATTTTGACTTATTCAAATTATATATTAATACATGCTGGATTTTAAGTTTGAGGTGAAAATAGAGATAATCACAGTTATCTCTCTTAATAGTTTAATCTTTTGTCTATCTTTCCAGAAGAACCTTTTTGCCTATAGGTATTCACACTTACACATGCATATACCTCAGTTTTATTTAGTAGAATGTTCTGATTTAAATTATTTGAATTGTGCAAGATATGTTCCTTAAAAATATGTCATAAAATGTATATACAGAAATGTGTTTGCGTATTTAACTTTTGAAACACTGTATTTTCAAACAATTTCAGAATTATAGAAAAGTTGCAAAAATAGTAAGGAGCTCGTCTATACCCTTGACCCAGAGACTCAGTCAGGTTCGCCAGTTGTCTCAGTGTCGTTTCTAGCAATTCTCCTGCAAAGAAAAGTTTTCTCATCTTCCCATTTATTCATTTAATTAATGTATTTACATAATGTGGACCCATAGATTATTACTATTTTTATCAAATGAGTTATCCACTACTAGCATTATTTATTTGTCATGTCCAGATTTTCTCAGATTTTAGCCAATGGGAGCTCCTTTAGGTATATTTCAATGTCCTTTTGACATGTTCTTATTATTTTTTGAGAGCTGCTTACTTTCTGGCACAGGTAGGCTTATCTTGTACTGTCTTTGACCCAACCCTATAGTTCAGCCAGTTCTTCAAGGATCCATGATCTTTTTAGTAGAGGGTGATGTTTAGAAACTAAGATTTGGATGCTAGCTATGCTTATTGCAACTCGGGTGTTGATGCTTCCAGGCCTCTCCGTGGACATAATTAAGAAAAATATATATGTAAATATATATAAAAATTTGTATTTATCTATTTCCATATCTGTTTATATACATTAAAACCATGAATTTATACTATTAACTCCAATACAAATCTAACACCAGTGGCTTCATTCTAGTTTTCCTTTTTGCATGTTTATACTTCCCAGTCAGTGAAAAACCTGGTTACCGTTGTCTCCAGTATATTTGCTTATTTTCTAAGTCCCCTTTATGAAGCAAATTTCCCACTGTATTGGGCTACCATAATTCCTGCTTGTGCCTACCTAGTGGATTTGGGCTCTGGAGAAAACCAAATGGGGCGGGAGGAAGGAAAGCATAGTTATTTTTACACATTGTATTAATAATATTCCATGCTTTGTATGTTTCTTTGTTTGACCTAACAGTATAAAGATATATCTGGAATATTTCACATATTAGAATATATAAATCTGCCACATTCTTTTTAATAAATATTTTCTGTTTCATATGTAGTTTATTTTTTGTACATTTCTATACTGAGGATCATTTAACGTATTTTTACATTTTCATATTTACAAACAATTGAGCATTATCTTTATACACATATATGAGGTTTTCCCCAATTATTAGAAATAAAATTACTAAAGGATTTTTTTTGTGTGTGTGTGTGTCTGTCTTGTAATACTATCCTTACCTGAGATTATAAATTATACATATATATGTATAAAATTTTCATTTAAAAAGTAGTAGAGAAATAATGATCAAGATAAAAACAATTTAGCTATTACAGATAATACACAGTGTGTGACTATTATAAAGTTATATGTATAGGAATATAATTTCCTAGATTATAATGATAATGATATCTCATAATTTTCGTTGTAAAGTTTATTCTCATTATCATTTTTGTTAAACCTCATAAGATTTACATTTTTCTTCCTTTCTCAGGTTATCCAAATGTGAAACATTTTTCTTGGGATAAATATTTAGAAGAAACCAATTCTTTACCTGCTCCTGCAAGAGCTTTCAAAGTGGTAAGATAATACATTTCACGCTATTTGATTAATTTGTGTTGATGATATTATTTATTCATTGAAAATTAAGAACAGAGAGGTATGGTACTGTTGAATCAGAATAGTAATGAAAAGAAAACAGGAAGCCAAATAATATGTTTTTGGATTTTTACAATTTTGAAAATCAAAATTGTTACTGGGATTTTTGTTGTTGGCATCTAAAAATACTTTAATTTTGGACTTTAAAGTCTCCTTGGAAAATAATTCTGCTCAACACTGTGTGGGGTGAGTTGTTGAAATCTTACAGAAAACTTGTTTTTCTAGCTAAATACTCTGAAAGACAGGAAAACAGGACAGGAAAATGTTTTCTGATGAAAATTATTTTTGGTAATTCCTTTGGATTTGTTTATGGCAAGCCGAGAGGCTGTGTTTTATTTTATTGCTACAAATCAGCATGTTTAATTACCAAACTACAAGATCATCTGCTTTTATTACAATGTCTTTCTAACCCAGGGTCATTATTTCTTATATGCAACACATTAATATTCAAAGTAAACTTCATTTCTGTACAAGGGAAGAATAAGAAGTGAAATATATTTTTTATTTTTTACATCAAATAGCTTGCTTTGTAATTTATATTTTCCCATACATTTAAAGGAGAAGAAGATATATCACTTAATTTTTTAAAATGTGGCATGATTAGTCTGTCAGAAATAATATTTTCTTTATATGATCTTTTTATGTAGAAATTGCTAGAATTTTTAATTGTAGAATTAATTAGTAGATATGGTACCAAATGTAAAAGAAAAGAACATCAAAAAGTTTTAAGAGCAAAACCGTATTACGTGAAGAGAAACTATGTCAAAGAATGTGCATGATTCCATCTGATAGTAAATTTAGGATTTAAAAAAGAATACTGTTTAGAGTTATGCCGTATTTGTGAATTTTTATCTGCCCTCTCTAACTTTAACTTAACTAATACAAAGCAGAGTGTACAGCTATACCACCCGATCTCATCTAATACAAAGCAGAACTGCGTTACACTTTGCTTTAAATGGATAAAATTACCTCAGGACCAGTCTACACATCTAGTGTCACATCAGAGAGAAAACTGACATCTCTCTAGTTTGTTTGGAAAGGATAGACTTTTCTGTATCTTTTACATAATTTTCACATTGAATTTTCATAGCAACACTTTTATTATACCCATTTTACAGAAGAGGGACCTGAAGCTCAGAAAATTTAATTAATTTGCCTAACACCGTACCAAACATTCTGCCTTCCACTGCCTGTAACTTTTTCAGAGGTTTACTGGTTTCTTTTGATTACTGAGGTTGTAGGTAGCTGTAGCTCCCCCTTTCTCATTCCTGTTCCTATACAAATGGTTCCACCTTATATGTTTTGATTACTAATGTTCTTTTTAAAAGATATCTTCTGCTTTTTGCCCTCGTTACCACTTATAATCTTGGTGTTTCATCTCAGCTACTTTAATGTTCTTCCTCTCTCTTTTTAAAAATAAATTTCATGCTTGTTGATTTTTTGCCACCTTCAACTAATGAGAAAAATTTCTTGTGTTCCTTATGGCTAATCAAATAACTACAAAATTTTAAATTTCATCTTAAGATCGTTGCTTTAACCTTTCTTATTTGCTTCTCATTTAGGTACATAGGCTTATTCCCCTTGCTTGTGCATGTGTGCGGGGCTGGTGTTTTTTAATAGGGAGGGTGAGGTCTGGAGCCACTCTGTTTAACTTGAGTTTGGAAGGCTGGTTCTCTAAGTAGCTTCTCTATTTCTTATTCTTCTTCTTCTTCGTAACATCAGGTCTACATTCTCTTCCTTTAAATCTCACTATATACAATTTTATGTTCCGGCAGAAACCTCCACATGGATTCCAGAAAAAAATGAAGCTTGAGATCGTAGACAAAAGAAACCCCATGTTTATTAGAGTAGCAACTGTTGCAGACACGGATGATCACCGAATAAAAGTAAGTGTTCTCTGTTGTGGTTTGGCTTTGGCTTTTGTTTTAAGATGTTTTGGAAATTTAGAAATTTTAGTAGATATTTAACTTGCAAAGTCCTCTAATTAATTTTAGTACAATCATGGGAATACATAAAGTATTTAGCTCTGTGTCTTTGTAAGTCAGCATTTATCCGGGTTTTTCCTTTAATCTGCATAAGACGTTTACTCTTTAATTGTGAGTGACTTTTAAATTTTTAAGTATGTATTTGGAGAAAGAAAGTAGATACAACACCTTAAGGTAATACTCTGTTCAGAAGAAAATACAATACTTCATTCTCTGATAGTATACTCTTTAAAAAAATAAAATAAAAGTTAATGTTTTTTTGTGGGGTGTGTTAGATATAGTGTTTTCAGAAGAATATCCTGTTTTTTAATATAGGACAAGTAAAAATAATTTTATAAATGAAATCACATTTTAATTAGAGTTAGATTAATAAAAAGACAAATACCTCTCATAAAGTAAGCAAATGTTTGGGAAGATGAGTCCAGTTTGTTACTTCCAAGTATGATGAAGTGAAATACAGTAGTTCTGGTAAGGAGCCAGAAGGCCCCTGCTCTGTTTCCGGCTTCCGCATGAACTTACCTCTCAAACCAGAAAAATACCTGTTCTGCTTACTTTATAGGATTGTTTTGAATTTCTATTAGGAATAATAATAATAGTTATAATAACAGCAAGGCATTAGATGTACAAGATGTTAATTGCAATATGGGAAGTATATGTTATTATCACTTTTTGATGAGGTGGAGGCTTAGAAAGAGTAAATGAATTACTTTAGTAATTACTGGCAATGGCAGAGCCAAATCTCAGTTTTAAGCTATAGGAGTCTAAATTTATGATCTTTTTTTTTTTTAAAAAAGTTACATCCTCAGCTATCTCTAATGAAATAATATATAAGAAGATAAATGATAAAATAACATGAAAAACTACACAAATGTGATATTTCTATAGAATAGAAATTTTGATATTTAATTTGCCATTTTTAAAATTATATAATCATATAACATTCTAGAAAATATCATAAATACTGCAGGATCTGTGTTAACCTTTTTTCAAGTGTATTTTCTCCTTAACTGTGCTTGGTAGGAATAAAAGTTATAAAGCAGAATATTTTAGAACTGGGAGTATTTTTTAAAATAACCTAGCCTAATAATCAAAAAAAGTGTAGAATTAAGCATAATATTATTTTTATAAATCAAATTGCTCAGAATTGAAAAAATACTACTTTTGGTTTGGGTGCATGAAAAGTTTATCGTCACACATATCAGGTAGGAATGAAAAGTGTCTCAGCCTTTCTGAAGAGCATTTTCATGACAGGTTGGTTATCAAAGTGTTGTTTATTCTTTCCTTCGAGAATTTCAGTCCTAGGAATTTATATTAAGGGAATAACCAAAAGGAATATGCAAAGATAAAAGCTCCAAGGAAAATATAGCAGTAATTTTTATAGTATTTAACATGGGGAAAAATCACAGTAGCTGATGGGTAAAATAATTCATTGTATAACTACATGATGTTAAAATTAAATATTTTACAAGACTATTTAATATCAGCAAATGAAAAATTAGGATTTAACATTATGTACAATTATATTCTGTTTTTAAAAAGAATATATGCATAAGCAATTCTGGAAAGAAACATACCAAGCTAATGACAGTGCTTCTCTTAGGGTGCTGGGACTATAAATGATTATATTTTTAATTGCTTCATTTTAGGAATGTATATTACTTTTGTAATAAAAAAAAATTTAGATTAACACTCTGATTTCACATATGAGAAGATTTGGGCCCAGAGAGGTCAAATACAATGACAAGGGTGATTCAGTTAGTTAATGGGAAGAGTAGACTAGAATCCAGCTCTTAACTTCCAGCTGAATTGTCTTTCTATTACAACCTCCTTCCTAGTCCATCCTTAACCCAGAAAGAGCTGGGTATGAGGTGTACCATTGATGGCCATCTTTTCATAATTACTATTAACAGAATGAATTTTATAGCTGAAGATAAACCACTGACCAAACATCTGTGTGTTTATGAAGTCCACAAAAGGTTTCTAACCAGGTAACAGTGACTGTTTCAGAATTCATCAGAGGCTTCTGAGAATATAAAAAGCTTGCAACATAGGAGTTTTTCTAATAAATGGGAGATTATACAGCAGGAATGCTCATTTTTCTTTTTTAAGAAGGAAGAAGAGGAAGAGGAAAATAAAGATTAAGTTACTGTTACAGCTTAGTATTTTAAGTTTTTCAGGCATAAAATCAACTCTTAAGTTAAATAAAGTCAACTTTTCAAATTATAATGTATTTTACACCTTGAGCTATTATAGTAAAACATTTTAAAACTTTTGTCTATTTTATCAGATACTTTTGGGAAAAAAAATGGCCAGAATGTTTTTGCTCTCTTTATGTTTTTGGTGACAGTTCAAGAACGGTCAGCTTTTAGCTGTTGCTTAGGACATTTTATCTCTAAAATAATATCTATATTGTGCCATTTCTCAATTCATCAATTTTAACTATGGTTTGTTTGCTTCATGTTATGGTAATTCAGGATTTAGATCTTGCCATCTGCACTTCTCCTTACCCTTTCAGTAGTTACTTCACACTGGTTGGTTTTTTCCCCCCATCTTTCATGTTCTTGTTATGTGTAAGTAAATCTTATTCACTGCTGAGACAAGTGGTCTTTTCCTTATCACTTTTTGTTTTTTCAGGAGTCAATAATTTGTTCATAGTTTGGTTTTTTAGTTTATGGTCTTATTAGATTTTTACAAATGTTCCAGTAGATCTGATATATCTTTGAGTCAAAAGCTCAAGTATATTTTTCAACATTCTATCTGTATCTTCTTTTTTCTTGAACTCTTTTTCTCACACTTAGTAGCCACCTATTCCAGTCTGGGTGGATATACTCTAAGCCTGTACAGGGCTTTTTTCAGAGACTTCTCTTTGATCGCAGACTGGGTTATACTTTGCTTTCCTGGGTCACATACTTTGTTTTTTACTTAGTGCATTTTCTTATCTTGCTGAAACACATCTTTTCATGTCTTCTATGGGGTTTTGAATCCAGGATTAATTGATTTCTAAACTTGAGAAAGTGGATTCATTGCAAAACATTATTTTGAGCCCGTATTTATGTACTTTTAATAACTGTGTATTATTCTATCGTATGAACATACCATAATTTATTTCACTTGTCTGTTGATAATGGACACTCTGGTTACTTCTAATTGTTTTCTACTATAAACAATGAGTTATTAAGATTATGAAGTCAAAGATAATGTACTTTAAATGTTAAATGTTTGCCAAATAACTTTCCAGAAATGTCTCACCAGTTAACACTCCTATCAACAGTCTATGAGAATGCCCATTTATTCTAATACTTACCAGTTGTAGGAATCACCAAAATGTGAGTATTTTTGGCAGACTGATAGGAGAATAATTGCATCTTTTGATTTTAATTTGCACTTTTTTAGTTATAGGTGAAATTGATTGTCCCTTCATATGTTTACTAGTCATTTATATTTATTTTGTCAATAATGAGCCATATGTGTCTTTTTTCCATCTTTCTACTGGGGTTTTCATCTTTTTGAATTTATATATGATATTTTTATAAATTGAGGAAGAGAAGTCCTTGCCACTTATGTAGGCCGTGTGTTTTTCAGGTTTCTTGTGGGTCTTCCATCTTGCTTAATGATAATACTTGCCACACTGAAGTTTTAAATTTTTATATAATCAAATTGATCAGTCTTTTCCTTTATGGGTTTTGAATTTGGTGTCTTAAGTTACAAAGGCTATGCCACTCTGTGATTACAAATAAGTTCACTCATGCATTCTTCTAGAATGTTATTGTTCAGTTTTTAATGTTTGAATTTTTCATCTGTCTAGCATCTGTTGTCTTGTAAGGAGTGAGAGATTCACAGACTTTAAAAAAGAAATCTAACTGGCAAACTTGATTTAAAAGTAAAATATGTAAAGCATTTTAGTACACCCTTTCATCCTAAATAAAAAATAGGATACCTAATGGCCTTTGCTAAAAGACCAGCTGTCCTTTCACATGGTGGCCAATAAAGATGGTAGCACTGAATGTTTTAAAATAAAACACATCTTTGAGAGAGATTGTAATTATTTACGAGAAAGCCAGTGATACTTAAAAATGCATTTGATGGAGAGATATTTTGTATATTGAAGGTATTTCTAGTAGGGCAGTGAATTTGTTTTTTGTAAATATATATAAAAAACTTTTTCAGCACAATTCTAGGAACTTGGCATTTACTTGGAAGGTCTTCCTCTACTCGCCTGCGTTTCCACTGTCAGCTCCCAACTGTCTTCCCTCCTTTCCTGCATTTTTTAATTACTGCAGTAATATTTATTGGGTGTTTGATATTGATTGTATGAAGATGTTATAACACAGCCCCTGTACTCAAGTTGCTCACAACTAATTGGGTATTAAATCTCTTATAGAAGTTAGAAGAGAATGAAAATGGTTATGCTGTGGGCAGAACTTTTACTGTAGGAATTTTTGTGACTGTTAATTCATACTATTATTTCCTTGTATTATCCAGGTTCACTTTGATGGCTGGAATAGTTGCTATGATTACTGGATAGATGCAGATTCTCCTGATATTCACCCTGTGGGCTGGTGTTCAAAAACCGGACATCCTCTCCAGCCTCCTTTGAGTAAGAGACACAAAGACAACTTAAATAAATGTTTCCATTTTCTTATGTAGCATGCTTAATATTTCATCTTTTCCTCCTCCCTTCTCCTCCTTTCTCTACTGTACATTTCTTCTCTATGTAATCTTTTCCTTTTACTACATTTTTTAATTTAATTACCATAGTCATAAAAATATTTTTTAAAAATGTAGTGCCTGAAAAAGTGTATATAGACTTTCTCTCACTTCTATTGAGAAGTAAACATCACCTTTTAAAATTAGTACTGAATTTTTGGAAGACAATTTTCGAGACTTTCAAAATTTATCACATCAATGTCAGTAGTGTAGTAGTGATTTTATAGTATAGCTTTGCAAAATGTTACCATTGGGAGAAACTGGGCAAAGTGTAAAAGAAATCTCCCTCTATACTATTACTTACAACTACATGTGAATCTATGAGTATTTTAATAAAAGTTTCAGTTAAATTCAGTGAAAAGGGTACATTAGGAACTTAGTGCACCATGATCTCAATTTTGAAGGAAAATATGTACATCATAGGAAAAAGTGAAGGAAATGCAATAAATTATTGTCAGGTTTTTAAAAAATTTAGTGTACTTTCCCGGTCTAGTGGCTTCACTTCTGGATGCTACATGCAAACTGCTTAAGAGCACAAAAATATATATACATGGTATTCATTGCAGCATGTTTAAAATAACAAAACTTCCAAGTAAATATTAGTTAAATAAATTATGATGCATCATACTATAGATAATATGTAACAGTCGTAAAGAATATTAATATTGCAAAGGAAACATTTATAAGATAAGAAGTTAAAAATCAAAGAAGAATATTTCAGAACAGTATGTTCTATGTTCTATGTTGCCTCTTTTATGTGGCAAAATAAAACAAAACTGATTGTATCTGAATGCTTAGAATGACATCCAGGAGGGTACACATTAGCTTCGGTGGTCAGAATGAGGGAGAGTCTGAAATGTAGAAGGAAGTGCATATAAAGAGCACGTAAAGGATCTGGAACTTTAGTCTGGGCTCTGCTGTAGTATTGGAAGTTTTCATAGTATGTGAGTATTCATGTGTTAATTATGTTATTTACTTTATAAAAATTGTTTGCATTTTCTCATTAATTCCCATGTAGGTATCTTGAATAATGTTAGATCAAAGTTTACCATTTCACTATTGGAGAAAAATAAACAAATAGTGTGAACAAAGTCATAGGGAAAAACCTTTAAAAGTAAGCATACCTCTAACCCTTCTTAGGGAGAGGCAAAGTTATACAATGTATCTATAGTGTAAAAAAAAAATCTTTTGTTGGATGGAGGGCAGGCGGGAGGGGGGAGGAAGTGTAGAGTTACATAATGTGTGCCATGCGCGCCACCTGGGGATTGGACTCGCTTGGAGCTCTGGGGTGGGGGGGAGGGAAGGAGTGGTTGGGGCAATGTATGTAACACTAACAATATTTGTACCCCCATTATATGATGAAATAAAAAAAAAAAAAAGAAAGAAAGTAGAGACTTTTAAGATTTTTTTTCATTTTTACAGGATCTGCTCTTTCTTTTTATATATGTCGGTTCAAAAATTAAATTTTTAGGGAGTTTCTTCTTCCTTATTCTGATCTCAGACATTTGACTCTTACAGCTTTTTCTTAACATTTTGCCCCTTTTTCTTCTTTTGTTGCTTTCTTGTAGGCCCCTTGGAATTAATGGAAGCTTCAGAACATGGTGGATGCTCAACCCCAGGATGTAAAGGGATTGGCCATTTTAAGAGAGCAAGGCATCTGGGCCCTCACAGGTATGTGGTGGCTGCCACTCACATGAGGATTTCTTATGTAGTCAAATACAGGGTACCTATCCCATATGTATAAAATAATGACTTCCGTGTATACTAAACTGATGTGAACTGATTTTAAATTCAGATCCATAAGAAATGTGGTTACCATGGTGACCATGTAAAAATGAAGGGAATATCTATAGTTAAATCTTCCTGGGAGAAAATGCATTCACAATTTAAAATAGATTTACTCTAGCTGTTTGGCTTTTCTTGGCAACCTGACTAGTTTTAGTTATTTTGAGTTGACCATTAATAATGAGAAGAGGGGAGGCCCTGTTGAAAACATTTGGTAGAATATTATATGATTAGGTGACTCAATAATTTGAATAATGAGAGATGAGAGTGTTGTGGATTAGCAGCAGAGATCACAAAAAGCACAATATAAATAGTCAAACATGAGAATGCATTGGTCAGAAAAGCATTTTTTAGTATTTATTACCTCTTTTAAGTTACCTACGAGTAATCTCGTAGTAAGAGATTACTCGTAGGTAACTTAAAAAAGATACCCAGTTTATTTGAAATTTGATGTATAGTTTAGGTGATTTGGGAGTGTTTTATAGACATTAAAAAATATTACCGAAATAATAAGAAATTCCTGTGACATAACTGGGATTTATAAGGAACAAAAGCATCACCTATTTAGGTGTATTTTAAAATAGTAAAGACCAGTATAATAATAAATACCAGTATAAAATGATAAATGTCAGTATAATATTCTAACTATGTATTAATTGGATTGCCTGGTAAGAACAATGATTCCTTGTTTGTCTAGTTTGTACAGGTTGTGAATCTAGGTTTTAAAAAATTTGAAGATTGCTTTCCCTGTTCCTGGAAGAGTTAATAGGAATTGCAGAATTGGTGTGATTATTTTTATCTGGATATAGTTTCCTCTTTCTTTCATCTCTGCAACCTCAAATCCTGCTTATCTCCCTTTTGCAACACTTCTCCCTACTTTTATGAGGTTCAGTTTGTTCCAGAGTAAAAAGTCTGAGTGTAGACAGGATGATTCCATTTGCAAATATCCATTTAAAAATCCTATTCATTGTTTGTGTGACTGCAAACCAAAAGTTATATGATTAATTTAAATTTAAAGTTAAAAATGCTGTGTCTTAGAATTTATTAAATAGTGCCTAGTAAAGGCAGCTGGATTATTTTTCAGACATTATATAAGTCTAAATGCCAGAAATAATTCATGAGCATGCTAAATTTGCATTATTAGCTTGTTTTGTGTTGCTATAGCAGAACACCATAGAGACTGTTGTGTTCTGTTAAATATATATTTACTTATTTATTTATGAATTTATGATTGAATGAATGAGATGAGGTTTTGGTTTATCACTCAGGCTGAAGTGCAGTGGTGTGATCATAGTTCACTGCATCCTCAAATTCCTTGGCTCAAGTGATCCTCCTGGCTCAGCCTCCTGTTTAGCTGGGACTACAGGCACACCCCACTATACCCAGCTAATTTTTACTTAATTTTATTTTTTAGAGACAGGGTCTTGCTATGTTGCCCAGGCTGGTCTCAAAGTCTTGGCTTTAAGCGATCCTCCTGCCTCAGCATCCTAAATCACTAGGATTACAGGTGTGAGCCACCATGCCCGGCTTGGGTAGCTTATAAAGAAAAGAAATGTATTTCTCACAGTTCTGGAGGCTGAATAGTCCAAGATTGAGGGGCCGGCATCTTGTGAGGGCCCTTCTTGCTGCAACATCCCACAGCGGAAGGGCAAGAGAGCACATGCGAGAGAGCAAGTGAGGGCCAAACTCACTTTTATAACAACCCACTCTGGTGATGATGAACCACTCTTGAGATAACATTAATCCATCCATGAGAGTGGGGCCTAATCACCTCTTAACGGTCTCACCTCAATACTATCACAATGGCAATAAATTTCAGCATGAGTTTTGGAGGGGACATTCAAATCATGACAATAATATACTCAGAAATCATTCAGTAAATATTTTTGAGCAGCAAGTTTTTCAGTAAGAATAAGATTTGTTGAGCATTTATTTACTGTATATGAGACACTGCTACAATTACTTTACATGTATCGGATAGCCTTCAAAACAACCCTGTCACATAAGAACTGGGTTTTTCCCCCCTTAGTTTTTGATGAGGCCACCATGGCACTAGAGACGTTGAGTAACTGGCCTCACTTAACAGCTGATGACAGGGGAGCCCAGCAGAGCTTACAGGTCTGTGCTCTGGACTTCTGCCCTCTAACTGCCTCCCAGGCTGTGCTCCATGAGGTAGTCATGGACCAACGTTCAGAGAACTCATGGACTGATGGAACTATAAAAGCTGTACATAATTAAAATATAAGACACAAAATTAATAACTAATATTGGAACTTTGACACATGTTCCTTTCTATTGTACAATCCATAAACATTGCACTGAAGGCACTTTGCTAAAATTATGAAGGAAAAGAACATAGAAATTCTTAAGATAAGTGAATACTGACAGTACATTGTTGGGGTACAATTGGAGCCTTAAAAAAAATTTTTTTTTTTTTTTTTTGGTCTTCTGGGAGGATGACACACCTTACAGCAGTGTCTGTGGTCTCTTTGGGACTGCTTCAGGTCTGAGTGGAGAAGTTTGCCTTTCACAGCAAGGTCTGTGGTGACAGTCATTCCCCTCCCTGATGGCCTGGCTGTTCATCAGGACGACCTTTCCCCAAGGGTGTAGGTGGACCTCTGAGAGTCCCTCACCTGGGCTGTGCCCATTTCACCAAGTGTCAGTGATTATCTTTGGGGCCTTGCTTCATGGATGCAGTGTTGTGCTTGTGAAGAGAAAGATTCATGGAAGAGTTAATGGAGAAATATGGTAAAGAAACTCTTTTAGTATAATTGGAGCTATAATAGAGAATTACTCATTTTCTTGGAAGGAGAGGCAGAAGTACACCTTATGGCTTAAGAGACAAGCATTGATAAAGAAGCCATATTCCTTTTCTTGTCAAATAGAGGCCATAATTAGCAGATTCTGTGCCCTGGGAAGAGCTGTTGGTTGATAAGGGTCTCTGGACAGAGAGGTGTAATTCACAGAACTTGTGGGAGGTCCCAGCTTCTGCCCAAGTGCTATCTTGTCTACTCCTCAGCCCTCGAACTGGGTTTTCTTAGAATCCCTGACTATGCGATCCTATTTACAACACTCAAAGGTCTTCCTATTTACAACACTCAAAGGTCTTTTACTGGTGGGATATTAATCCTTAACAGGCACAGTCTGTTTTCCATTTCATTAGTAGACTTGTGGAATAGCTTGCCGCATCATGGATATTCTTGGAAAGGTTCATTTCACTGGCGTTTATTTTTGTTCTTACTGAGAATGCTGTGTTTAGGAAGACATAATGAGAAAATTCTCTTTGGATTAATTTACTGAGAAACTACATATATCAACACATGCGTTCTTTGCTTAGATAACAAGGAAACTTTCTCTTTTAGCAAGAATAATCAATTTTATGAACACATAAGCAAAAGACTTTGTTTTGACTAGCATTTGCTATTACTTTCTCTGAAATTGCAGTAGTTGGATTTGATCTAATAAGTGTTAGAAGCAGAATGTGTGTCTGAACAGTGACATTTGAGAATGTGACTCTTGTTTGAATGTTGAAATATAAATGATCAGTGAAAGAGTTGGATGTGGATATGGTATTCTCATCTCTAGGGATATTCGGTAGCCAGATTGCTAAATTCTTTTTCTATAGCAAGGGAGGATTAATATTGGTTGTGTCATGGTGTTTGCCTTTGTCAATTTGGCCTACTGAGAGGTCAAGGAATGGGAGGAGATTAAAGGAAAACTTAAGTGTTTATGTAAAAGTAGATTTCTACATATCTAGTGCCTTCAGGAGTAAGTTTATTCTATGTAAGGTTTTTATCTTGGAAAAATAAAACAAGAAAAGGAAAAACAGAGGGTATTTCCAGCAACCTCTAAAGGATATTTATGAAGTCCATGGGATGTTTTAAACCATGGGAACTCTGGATGTGCACCTGCAAGCTGTGAACATCGTATTGATTCAATATCCATCCATCCACTGAACACACACTTGCCGACTCCTGCTCTGTGCCACGTGCTGGCTCGTGATAGGCTGTACAGAAGAGAGGGCCCCTCCTTCTCAAGAGGCCAATCTGGAGTGAACAGATTCTCATAGGGGCACAAATGGCACAGCACTCAGAGAGAAGCATCAGCCTTTTCTGAGCGAAGCATAGCCTTCATTGTGAGTCGTGTTACAGAGTTTTCAATGCTGTTTGTTTTTGCTGATGTTCTTTTACACTATAGGTATTAAATGTCCCCCTTCCTTTTTAAATAATAATACTAATAAGATTATTGGTAGGATTTATTGATGACTTTTTACATTCCAGGCACTATTCTAAGGACTTACATGTATGATCTCATTTAATCCTCACAGCAACTCTGTGAATTAGGCACCGTTCTCCCGTTTTGCAGATGAGGAGACAGAGATTTGAAATAGTTAAGTGAGCACCTAAGATCGAACATTGGCAGAACTGGGGTCAACCCAGGCCTGGATGGCACTTAAGCCTTTACTCTTAACTGCTAGCTGGGCCCCCATGCACAGCGCAGTGCCTGATAGAGCCTGCCTGGGTTTTTTTGTTGTTGTTGTGTTGGTTTTTTTTTTTTTCACTGTTTTTTTTTCCAAGACTAAGTGTGAGAATGATTGTGTGAGCACCTAGAAAACTGGAGATGTTGCCTAATTGTTTAAATAAATAAAAGTAAAAGGGATTTTAAGATGGCAGCAGAGAACAGTGAATAAGATACTCCTTCTCCCTACCCTAATATGCTGGACCAGTCTTTCCTAGGAAAAACAGCCTCCTCAGAGGGGCCAGTGGGGCAAGTATTTGTATGTATAGCTGATATGAAATAATTTGTTGATAGTATAGGATGCACACTAATAAAGTATTTCAGTAGAAAACAGTATAATCTGTGTGGATCTATCCTCTCTCAGGGATTGCATAATGGTCAAGAGTTATATGTATATATATGTATGTATGTACCCATGAGAGAATACACACACATTATGTGATGAGCCACACCTTACTGAAGTTTTGTCACTTAGAAACTCAGTTCATGAGAAACTAGAATGTATAAACCTAATAAAAACTGACTCTTTCCATAGGAGTTTGATCAGCACTTGTGAGTTTTTAAAGTTCATGTGCAGTTTTAGAAGTTGATAACTTTATATTTATGCATAACAGAAGAAATGCCGAACAGAATACACAATATTTCTAACATGATACAATTCACATCTCTTGTGCTCTTCTAAGTGACAGACACCGGAGTGATTCCAACTCCTTGAAAACATGATTACCTGTGAATTTCACTGTAATTCTCATCCTCAGAGGTAGTTAATGGAAATGGATGAGATAGTGAAGGACTTGGCCATGTCTATAGGTGGGCTTGCCTGTAAGGTCATCAGGTAAGAATTATTTTACAAAGCTCTGTGACCTTGAGCCAATAAAGTGCTTGAAGCAGTGCCTAGCACAGAGTAGGCATACAGTACATGTTAGCTATATACAGTACAGAGGGCAGGCAGCAGCATCTTGCTAGAAGATGGTACTCTCAGATCGATTTCATTGTCATGGATTAGGAATAAGGAAGTTCTTCAATATTGCAAGGCACTATTTCCCCATATAGTGTAGCAGTTACAAGACACCCAGGGTTCCTAATCTGATTCCACCAGGAACTAACTGAGTGACACTGAGCAAGTTCCCTTGTGTAAGCCTCAGTTTCTACATCTGTAGCATGAGCATTGTAATAGGAACTCTTCTCAGGGTTGTGAGAATTAAACGAGATAATGTAAGTAAAGTATTTAGCCTGCGTAATGCACTCAACCCATGGTCATTTTTGTTGTTGTCATCTTCATTTTACATATGACAAAAATCATCTCAGAAGCTGTGCGTGCTCATTATTGAGTACAGGATACAGCAGCAGAGCAGGTTTAGAACCAGGTTCCCGTTTCCACCTAGAGCACCATCCATCCCTTCGTGCATGTCCTGTCACTGGAACACCTTTTGCATTTTGTGGCATCCTGTTTTTTCATCACCTCCCACTTCTGGAGCCAGCTGGCTTTCCTCTCTACCCCAGAGTAGGTGTAAGAATGGGAGATGTGTCAGCCCTTTGGCTTTTCTCAGAATTCAAGAGAAGAGAGGGGTGTTGGCCTGAAGTCGACAGCTGATGGTCATGGCGTTCCCCGGGGAGACGTTCTTTCTTACTCATTGGTAAACTGCTGCTTCGAGGACTGTGATTGTTTTTCCCCACTTTCAGTTAAGAGTTTGAAATTTCTTTCTGGTCCTGGCAGTCAGTTTTCCCAGAACAGGGGAGACATTTAGACAGTAAGTCTCACTCTGGCCAACAGGCTTGACACTCTGAGCTATCCAGGTTTACATATGGTGATCTAGAAAGACATTTATTCAACAAATAGATGAAGGTGCTGCCCTGGCAGGACTTAGAATATAAATTGCCTACACCGTAACTGTAACTGTGGTGTCTAGTTGGAGACCTGTCCCATGTAAGTGTCCTGCAAGTCTTGCCGGTGTTGGATGTGGATGAGTTTAGCAACAGAACCTCTCACTTTTCATCGTAGCCAATTAAATTCCAATTTAAATGTACATGCAGTTATTCAGTACTTGTAAAGCCAGGCGTCTAACCATGAATGGAACATAATGATGATTGTGATGTTCTAGGAATAGCAGGATGCTGTTTGTCAAAAGAAACCAAAAAATGGTCTTTGGATTTTTTTTCCCTGCTATCTCAAAACTCAAGTAGATAAATTTGCAATAAAAATATTCATTATGAGGAATAAAGAATAAAATGGAGTCAAAGATGAGGAAGAGCTGAGGCTGGGTTAATAAATGTCCCTTGGCTGGTCGCGGTGGTTCACACCTGTAATCCTAGCACTCTGGGAGGCCAAGGTGGGCAGATCGTTCGAGCTCAGGAGTTCAAGACCAGCCTGAGCAAGAGTGAGACCCTGTCTCTACTAAAAAAAATAGAAAGAAATTAGCTGGACAACTAAAAATATGTAGAAAAAATTAGCCAGGCGCGATGACGCATGCCTGTAGTCCCAGCTACTCAGGAGGCTGAGGCAGAAGGATTGCTTGAGCTCAGGAATTTGAGTTTGCTGTGAGCTAGGCTGATGCCACAGCACTCTAACCCAGGCAACAGAGTGAGACTCTGTCTATAAATAAATAAATAAATAATAATAAATGTCCCTTGTCAGACACAGAATCAGGAGCAGCAGGAGGAGCTAATTATAATTTTTATCTTTTGGGGGTCACGGTTTAATCTTTTTAGAGAGGAGGAGCAGGATTCATTGATGATGATAAACTTGGTTTTAAACATGTTTACTGTGAGGTGACACTAGAGTGTCTGAGTAGAAATGTCTAGTGGACATTTGTATTTTGCCTGAGATCAAGGTCACTGTTAGGGCTCCACCTCCCTCACGGGAGCCTCGGGGAGCAGGGCCTTGGGCACTTTAGGGCAGGAGACCCAAATGCACCCAATCAGACGCTGCCTCGGGACTTTCCATTCTGGAGGAATGACGTGAAGGCAGGTCAGGCTTTGTTGGCAGCCTCCGTGGAATTGAGGAGTACAGGAGGGCCTGCGAGGGCCCGAGAACAGTGGCACAAGGGTTGTGTCCCCAGCAGCTCGTCCTGTGTGGGACGTGTCTGCACTCGGCCTACCCTGCTTCCTGCCAGACCTGACATGCTGGTCGTCTTCTTGAGCTATCAGATGCCCTTTCATAAGATCTTTTCTGGTCCAGTTAGACAGAATCGGTTCTGGTCACCTGTATCCATGAGCTCTGAATAGTACAAGCATCCCATGAAGGATCCCATGAAGCATTTGGAGTGTTGGTGTTCAAAAGAGACTTCATAGTTGGGGATGGGATTTCCCTCACTTTATTACTAAGTGCATAAAATGAAGGAATACAGTATGCCCATCCCCAACATGATGACTAAAACTATGTGCTCATTGTGTTCAGTGACTTCCCCATTGTTTGTGACCCTGGGCAAGCAACATCTCGGCCTGGACAGCTGATAAACATCCCATGTTTCCTGACACTGTCCCCAAATCTAATTCTCCCTAGTCAGTCTCGTCTCAGGAAAAAAAACAACAAAAAAGCGTCTTTGTTGCTAGCCAGTTCTTCAAGCCAGAAACCTGATGGCCACTCTTGAGCCCTTCCTTTCTGTTATTCATCATCTCCCCTCCATCCACAGGTCCTCTTGGGATCACGGAAGATATACCACAGCTGACCAGTTTACTTTTCCTCTGTTCTATAACTTTTCTTTCTCTAATTCTGCCCTGTTGAAATCTTCTTTCCCTGCAGCATGCTAAGTCTTTGCTGTGTCTCCCACTTCCTGGAATGCTCTTCCCCTCAGTGGTGACCAGCCGTTGTCTTGCTGACGGCTCTGCTCAGATGTGCCTTCTCCAGGGAGGCCCTTCCTCTCCTCCCCATCATCGCATCCTCACAGCCTCTCCCATGGCATAATATTTTATTTTCTTCATGGCATTTAGCACCATGTGAAGTTATCTAATTTGTTTGTTTGTATAATTGTGTGCTGCCCATCTCTCCCTGGAATATCAGCTTCCTAAGACCAGAGATCTTGTCTTTTTATTTTCCACTGAGTTTCCAGTGCCTAGAAAGGTACTTAGCATATAATAGATACTCAGTAAATACTTGTTCAACAAATGAATGAAATAAAGACTGAAGTTACTTAACCTTTTTAAGCCTTACTTATTAATAGTTTGTCAAATGAAATGCCTTCCTGGTAGGGTATTGCGAATATTAACTAAAATATTGCATGTAAAGCACTTAGCATGGTACTTGAGTTCCTAAGTGTTCCATAAATAGAACTATTGTTTTTGTTATTGTTGAGTTAACATTATGTAAATTGATGTCAACACATGATCAAATGTTATTTACTTTCTTATTTTGCATAGATACCAGTGTAGAGTAGCATGTAGTTAAAGAAAATAAAGGTTGCATTTTTGCTTATGAGATATCTATGTTAAATTTTACAGGCCATTATCAGAATCACCTGGGAGAATTTTCAAACTTTTCTCTCCTTCTCCCAGGAAGGTGTCTCAGATTTCTCTTGGTGGAGAGTAGATACGCACTGTTTAAAAATTTTCCCTGTTTAAAAATTTTCCCTGCATGATTATCAGCATTCTCACTATCACCTAAACTGAAGAAAGGGATGTATAAGACACTAATGTAATTTACCTTAGGTAGGTCCAAACCATTTCCAGACGTAAGAAGGCTTGCTAAAAACAGGAAGGCAAGATAGGCAGTTAGTTGGGAATGTTGCTGAATATTGGAATCTGGAATACAGAGGTCACCCATTTGTTCTGCAAACTGGAATGCTGAGGCCCAGGCACAGGAGTGTGCAAACTAAGGCTGGACTAATACTGAATGACCTCGATTTCCTCTCCTGGGCTAACGGGAATGATCACCAAATGAGACCTTGAGAGACCAGCCAGTAGTCATAGATGGAAGGCAGATGAGCTAGATGGGTCATGATCCAAGGTGGCCTCTGGTCCTTTTTCATGTTGGAGACAGGATTAGCTACAGATTGAGATATATCTATATATTTTCTAGGACAGCAGGGATAGATCTAGACCCGGAGACAGGACTGTTCTGTGGGGAAACCTCCTCCTTTGGAGGGCAGTAGCTGTTGAATATACAGGGAATTAAATAGCTTATGACCACCCTGGGCCCAGAGGATCCCCTCAGGAACAGATCTACTCCATTGATCAGTCAGTCTCTCTCTCTCTACCACCAACTCTGTGATGATGTCTTAAGCATTTCTTTCTTGGGCTTGATTATTCTTAGACATATTCACAGAGAGAGTCCTTCAGTGACCATTGTTCAATTCCAAAGATTACAGTGGATTACTTCTTAAAATCTAGTACAAAGACATATTTTCTTTTAGAATATTATGTTTGAAAGATAAAATATTTCTTACTATATGTTTAATCATACATACACACATATATAAATCTGTATAATATAATCAGGTAAATATTGGAATTTTGTACTCTGTAGCCTGTCATTTTGATTGGAAGAAGTTGAAGTATGGTCTAATGGAAATGTTCTTTTTTTTTTCCTTTTAATCTGTTAGTGCTGCCAACTGTCCCTATTCAGAAATCAATTTGAATAAAGACCGTATTTTCCCTGATCGCTTAAGTGGTGAAATGCCTCCAGCCAGTCCATCATTTCCAAGAAATAAAAGGACAGACACAAATGAAAGCTCTTCATCACCAGAAATCAGGTAATTAAAGCGATAATATTAGAATTGTTTAGAAGCACTCTGATTGAAAGAGGTTTCTATCTTAGATGTTTTGTGTTCTGTTTATAGATTGTTAAAAATGGACCTAATTTAATGTGAAATGATAGTACGGATTGGTACTTGGACATATTTTTTTTTAATTAGGGTTTATAAATGCATGTCCAAATCAGGCAGTGTTTTCTCTTTCTCTTTCTTGTTCTTTTTTTTTTTTTTCTGTTTTTTTCTTTTTCCTGCTCCTGCACTCCCCACTTGTCCTTCTTTTATTTGAAACTGCTTGGTATTCGAGGTTTGAAGATTCTAGCCATTTTACTGCATGCCAGTTCATATCTCTGTATGAATTAATCAATACTTATATGGAGCCAACTTATATTAGAAAGGTAGCAGACTCCTTGTAAAAACTGGACATTATTTCTTTTTAGTGCTCATTCTATGCCACATACTTGCACGTGCAATATTTCATTTAATTGTTAATATGTTAATTGTATTATAAGGTCAGTCATTTAGTTTTGATTTCACTTGTAGAGTTGAGTTGGAATGTTTAACCACAGTGGATTATTAAGTAAAGAACTGAGTTTGTTTGATATATTTTTAAGTAAGTGCTCTATGCCCTTATATTAACAGAGGACGAAGAAAGCAGATTAGGAGAAAGATGCTTCTTGATGCTTAGGTTTTGGGGTCTCTTTTATGAAGTATTTTGGAACCTAAGACAACATAATTCTTTATATTTTATAACTTCCATTATTTGAGATAAACCAGGTAGGCATTTGAATTAATAGATATGATTCTAAATTCACAGAAATGTTATCAGAGTAATGGCATTTAAAGTCAAGTATCATTATCCTTATAATGACTATCCATATAGAAAAGTAATTTTTCCCTATGGATGGGGTAAGGGGGAACCACAACTTCTTCAGTTATTAACAGCAGTAGTGATTTTTTAAAAATTTTTTTTAATTTTTTTATTTTTGAGACATGATCTTGCTCTGTTACCCGAGCTAGAATACAGTGGCATCATCATAGCTCACTGAAACCTCAAATTCTTGGGCTCAAGTGATCCTCCTGCCTCAGCCTCCTAGGTAGTTGGAACTACAAGCTCATGTCACTATACCTGGCTAATTTTTCTGGGTTTTTTGATAGAGATGAAGTCTCACTCTTGTTCAGGCTGGTCTCAAACTCCTGGCTCAAGTGATCCTCCCTCTTTCCCCTCCCAAAGTGCTGGAATTACAGATGTGAGCTACCACGCCCTGCCATATTTTTAAAATTCTTGAAACCATGACAAATATAACATAAACCCATTTACCAAATCACAGCACCCCAAAATGAGAATTATTTGAAGAAATTTAACTTTAAAGCAAATAAAAATTAGCGATTTACATAGCAGTAATTACAAATACAGAGTTCATTGACTAAAAAGGTGTTAAGATTACCTAGAGTTTAGATTTCAAAAGCTAAGATATTGTTTAAAATATCAACAAAATACTCACAAGGGCTGTCACGGGCTTTTCAATAACTGGGCTCCTGGGCCAGATCTCTGGGGCCAGAGTCTCCTCGCAGCACAAAGGGGTGGTTGGTTTGTATTATTTCTTGGGTTCCTTTTTAGCTCTACATCCATGTAAGAATACAGTAGTTTTTATGGCAGGGCTGATCATTCCAGTGTTCATTCTTTTCTCTTCGGGTATGGTCAAGGTTCTTCCTCGTGGTCATCATTTATGACTAAGAAGACCATCTCAGATATTTTAAGTTTTCTATAGTAACCCATTGCACGTTTCATATCTTAATCTTTTAAAAATGATATGTTTTTTTAGCCTGTACCATTATTTGAGTCAGTCAATTCTGACCTGCCATTACTCTTCCTTCCCCCCCCCCCGCCCTATTTTTTGTAAGTTTTCTGCGAAAATGAGTAGGTTCAAAAATACCCGTCCTCTCTCTAGGATTTCAGCCAAAGTCTGTACTCGCTGAGACCCTGAATTGACCGTCAATTAGGATTGTCAACTCTAGTGTCCACAGTAGAATGAAATGTGTGGCCCTGCCATATGTCACTGTGTGTGTGTACACAGCAGTACTTGAACTTATCAGCTGAGCCTACCTGCTGCCACGTCCCTTTTGCTGGCCCCAGGAGTCCAGCAGGGAATGAAAATGTCTGAAGCAGCCTGTTTGCTAGTAGTCTTAGAAATCTTCTCCCACCCATCTCCTCCCCATCCTAGAAGCTCCTCATCTCCCATCCTGACTCACATTTCCCCAAGAGGTCAGAGAGCATTTCTACCTTCTTGTTGATCTCTTCTTATAAACCATAACTTTGAGTGTAACCCAAGGCTGGAACTGATATCTTTCAAAAGGTAAAGAAATATCCTTCCACTTGTTTCCCAATGGGTTTCCTTTTTGTCAGGAAAATCCTGAGCATGTTACATAATTACCAGTATTACATTTCAAATTGTGTGTGTATGTATGTTTTAATTTTGAAGTGTCTCATTTTATTATTATGAATGGTCAGAGGTGTCCATGTCTGTCCCATGGGAGGATCCTGGCACAGTGGCAGGGACCTGCCTCTGGCCTGAGGTCATCCAGGACTGAGGTGCAGTGGTAGGACTCAGCTCATGGTGTCTGGGGAGGACTTCACTCCTCTCCGTAGAAACCCTAGAGCCTTGCTCTTGAGGGTTCAGGGTTGAAGTCTCTATGCAGGTGCTCATTTGCTTTAATTCCATCTTCTTGACTCTCACTTTCTGTACCAGTTTTGGCCAGAGCCATGGTTTTAATATGTAGGAAATGTAAAAGAGCTATAACTTAGACTTTTCAACTGTTTATATGGAATTCTATATTTCTTATTTCTTCCCACATAAGCAAGAAGCAGAGCAATAAATCAACAGCATACCGAGAAGCCGCAGAATAAAAAAGATGAGGAGGATTCAGAGCTTTCTGCTTAAAAAGAATTTAATCACTTAAAACCTAGAGGTAGTAAATAATCCCATATTTCTTAAAGCTTCTATAATT
This sequence comes from Cheirogaleus medius, assembly GCA_008086735.1. Classification (NCBI taxonomy): domain Eukaryota; kingdom Metazoa; phylum Chordata; class Mammalia; order Primates; family Cheirogaleidae; genus Cheirogaleus; species Cheirogaleus medius. Next base: position 77,755,667 of record VBSM01000361.1, read on the forward strand.
TCTGACAGAGAAGTAAAACTAAATGAAAATAAAGTATTACTGATATATTAAAAATAGTTATTAAGCATTTTCTAGGTGCTATACTAGGTATTCTACGAGGATGATTCTTGTTTCTTCTAGGTATTCTCCTCTAATCTTGTTTTCCTGAGTAAACACTGTCAGTTATGCAAACCTTTTTTTGTTTAGTACTTTCTTAGTTACAGTTTAAGATACAATAACCAATGAAAGACATAGATACTTAGGATGTAGAAAGTTGATAGAAATAAACTTTTACCCCCATCTAACTTTAATTCTTTGCTTTATGCCATCGTTCTCCAACCATGGCCATCTAGTCTCTTAATGTAGCTCCTAATATTAGTTATTTCTCTAATGCAGCCCCAGGGAGCAGGTGAATAAGTAGTTCAGGCCCAGCACCGCAGGAGCACACCCTAGTGCTTGCTTGTCCTCCATGGAGGAGCACAACCTGGTGGTTAGGAGCACGGGGCACTGCTTGGATTCAATCTTGTTCAGTGTGTGATCTTGGGTGAATGACTCAATAGCTATTTGCTTCAAACCTTATGGTTTGTGAGGATTGTATAAATGAAAAATGTAAATGTAAAGCTCTTAGAGTAGTGACTAATAAGTAATAAGCCCTCGATAAATGTTAGTTTGTATTAATGTTGTTGAAAGAGAAATTACCTATTTGTTTCATAGTATTTCTTTTATTCCTTAGGAGTAAATGAATGACTAGACCATTTCTTTGATATTCCCAGATTAAACTTTGAATAGATTGCTCAGATAAGATGATTCTTATAATATGGAATTACATTTTTCTCTTCCTGTAATCATTGCTCACTTGGATATAATTTCCCACTCAAGTTTTAACAATTTTTTTTTGCATTATTCTTAATAATTTGGTTCTTAATAATTCTTAATCATTTAGTTGCCAGACTTTACTGATTTTTTTTTTTTATGCACTTTGGCACACAACAGACAGTTTGCACTCCCTGGAAACAAACCCTGAGATGAGGATTTAATGATTTAATTGCAAGTGGTTTACTTGGGAGGTCAAGAAAATATCAGCAGTTGAGTGAGAAGGTGAGACGGGGAAGAGAAAGCAGCCAGAAAAAGCTTAGATGTCAGGCTGGTTACCACCACGGACAGCAGGAACACAAACCTGCTGGGAAAACTCTGGAAGTCTATGTAAGCCAACCCTCTCAGAGGTAGCCCACCATAGGGATGTGGGAGCTGAACTACTTAAACACCAGTCCCCTTCTGTTGCAGAGTAGGTGGTGCGTGTTCATTCCCCAGCACGCTGCCCCGCTGCACAGCAGGCAGAGCAGCTGGGGCCAGGGAAGCCCTGCAGGAGAGCAGTGTAGGTGGAACAGGTGGACCTCGGCCTCCAGGTGTGCCCAAGTGGAACAGGTGGCTGCTGCACCATCCCATTCCCCACTCTATGTTCCAGATGCCAGATACTTCCCAGAATGAGGGATGTGCTGGTGTTGCTTTTGATCCAGCAGCTGATTTAAATGGGCTAGAATAAATTAACAATGAAAGGAATGTATATCCTTTTCATGCCATAACATTATTGTAAAGGCCACCTGCTGGACAATTAGTTGCTGGGAAGCTAATCTTCATAGCATTCATTCTCAAACTTGGCTTCACATCAGATTCCCTGGGACTTCTTTAAACTTCAGATTTGAGGGCCTGCCTCCACCCACCAGTTTCTTCCAGGCTAGAGCCCTGGAGTCCACTCAGGACTTTCAATGACTTCTCATTACTATAGAATTAAGACTGTAATTCGTGGCCCCTGCCTAGCTCTCTAGCTTTGTCTCTGCATGCTCTTTTTTCAACTTAATGCTTCCACCTCCCTGGTCCTCAAACATTGTTTTCCGTCTGCCTAGAACCTCCAACTCTGCCCTCTCCTAGCTAATCTCTCATCATCAGGCTTCAGATAAACTGTCCTTTCCTCAGGGAAGCTTTATCTGACCCTCCAGACTATAGTCCAAGTCCTTCATTCCATGCTTTCATGTCACATGTCCTGATGGCCCTTGATGTTTTTGTGTAAACACTTCTTCAGAATCCATGTGCTTTGTTTGTTTGATGATACGCTCCCTAAAGGCAGAGGCCACATCTTACTTTATTCTCTGAGTTACCTGTAGCACCCAGCATACTACCTTGCATGCAGTGGTGACCTTGAGTCATCTATCAGTCTTCAAAGGACACATATCAGTTATATAGCCTAAGAGGCAGTAGCCATATGCCTCTTTTTCACTCCTACGTTTTCAACATTGTGAGATCACCACACCAGATATGTAAGGAGTGATTATGAAAAGATGAGATAAATTTCCCAAATACATACCTGCACTCTTTTATTAATTAGGGTGGTGTTTCCCAAACTGTTGTTTAGCTCCCTGGCCACCCACACAGAAAATGATACCAAAGAAATGACAACATTTACATCACGCACCAAGGAAATGGATGAGGCTGCCTCCCAGCCACCAGAGAGGGGCGTGGAGGGCTGAAGGGCTCAACGTCTCAGGGCACTTGTACCCTAGGGCTCAGGGCATCCTAGCTGGGAAGCTCTGCCCCACGTTAAGATGGCTCCCACCTTCAGTCCGCTTGTAGGTATGCTGAATGCTGCTTGGATCTGTTTTCCTACAGAGACTTGTCAAATGTGTGGATTGAATTCCCAGTGCCTATCAAGATAGAAGTGTGGGTGCACAACCCTGTCCCGGTTATCCATTCATTCATCAGAAGCCTAAGGAGTGTCTGTGGTGTGCCTAGTGCACCCAGTGAGAGGATGCTACCCTCACTGGACGGTGCAGCTCATCACAGTGCTCCAGGCAGCAAGACGGAGAGCAGGGCTCTACCAGTGAGTGGTGTAGCTTTTCCTGGGGACTGGGGACTTAAGTCTCTACATGTCAGCAGGCGAATAAAAGAATATGTGTATTTCTCTGTATATCTTAATGAAACTGTAGGTCTCAAACTTTGACTTGCATCAGAATCATCTGAGATGCTCATTTAAAATGTGACTTTTGAGGCACCGCTCCCAGAGATACTGATTTGGAAAATAGAAGGTGCATCCAGTAATCTTCATTTTTAACAAAGACTCCCAGGTGACAGATGCAAGCGGTCTATAAACCAAGCTTTGGGAATCACTACTGCATGTAAACACCTTTCTCTAGAGTAATAATTCACAGTGAATTATCAGTTGGGAAACATTGGGCATCCATCCCACACAGCCTTACTCTCATGAAATCTGTCCTACAGCTGCTTGTAATTGTGTTCTAAATTAGGTGCTATCTCTATAAAAATCACTTGTTTTAAGCTCCCAAGTTGTTTCAGCCTGCTTAGACATAACCACCGAAACACAATAAAGCATCTTTAAAATGCCTGCCAAATGCTTGTATTACCTTGCAAGGCAAATGCCCACTGCTAAACTGATCTAATGACAAAATTCAGTATGATCAGTTCATTACAGGCCATTAAAATGGCTTCTCAAGTTGTAGGACCAGCATTTCCACTATGAGAATTGCATAGATCAGTGGCAGGAATTGCAGCCATCAATTGATTTATATTTTTAGCACGAATCTAATTTTGTCAGCCACACCAAAAGCCAAGTCTCTGTACCCTATTAAACAGATGGGAAAACAAGCTAACATAAAATATGAAACTGTAAGCATATATAAAATCTATTTACTTTGAAAACTATCACATCAAGCAGAATAAAATTTAGAGCCCAAAATTCTAAATGATTACAAAAGTTGATTAGTAATCTTTGGGAACTTGGTTTTTGCCTCCTATGGTTTTCTGGATCAGCTTAGCGTTGAATATTGGAGAAAGTAATTTCAGTGACTAGGCAGTCTCTGGCTATTATAAAGTCTCTTTTCCCTTTTTGCTTGTGAGCTGCCAGGTATGAATTAGGAGCTGTGGAAGTTTTTAAATATTCCAACACTTGGGAATCTGAGTCAAATCTGTGTAGTTGTTTGTGTGCACCAAAGAGAAGCTCAATTTTAGTTAAAACACTCACAGTTCTAATGCCAACCGCTGTGACACCAAGGCAACTATTCAAAGTGTAAGGAAAAGATGACTGTGTTATTGTTATATGCCTGTGAAGTTGTTGGAACAATATTGTAACAAGATTTTATTTTATCTCCTTGAATATCATCAATTCCTGACTCAGGAGACTCTTTTATATAGAGTAGAAAAGCAATGACATCTGTTTTCTTTTCTACAACAACAAAAAAGTAGTGGAGTCTCACTCTTATGATACATCATCTTTAGTTCCCAAACCTCACCTTATTTGGTTAGGGCTTTTCATTTCATAAAAGGATTGATGAATTGCTGAGTGAGTTTTTCTGAAGAGTTTTTCCTTGATATCTTGATAATACCTACTGTATTTATTCATTGTATTCCTTCTATTATATTCTTTCACTAGCATATGTTCCTTATGCTAAATTATAATTTAATAGGCTTATTAAGCAAAATGTTTTTATTCATTAGATAAATGGTAAACCGTGTTTACCTCTCCTGGGCCATGTTTATGAAAACACCATTCAATAAAACTGTTGCTATTATATCATCTCAAAAAGAATTTAATTTTAAAACTCTTTATTCGAATGTTAAACGTAGACATGAAAGTTTTATTTCCACTGGTTTTATTTGCCATCTTCTGAGTCCCTTTGAAGGTGGTGACCTCCTTGTCCTGAAGCTGTTCAAGTACAGTCCCCACTTCATTTGTAAGTGGCATTTTAGGGGCTGTTTTAGTATTCTTTTAAAGTTCCTATAACGTGTAACCCCTGAGATTCTCATTCACTGATTTCTTGCCTGTGAGTGACTGACAGTCCAGAAATAAAAAATAAAAAAAATTCTAGAGCATGCAAAGAGACATCCTTTTGATGTTCAAAACAGAAAAACCTGCATTTTTTATAGCTCTTCCTCATATTCAGTCTCCCCACTTGTTACTGGGAAGTACAAGTCCTTTTCAGTTCCTACAAGACTAGAATTAGCTGTTTTGGAAAGAGAGAGGTGGGGTTATTTTAAGCTAAGCCAAACTAAGTAGTGAGCTTTTGCACTTGAGCTATGGTAAGATCGTTCTGATGCTGGGCCTACTACCGTGACTGTTAATCCAAGGTTCCCAACTGGTGTGCCTGTGTCTCTGCCTATATTGCATATTCTGTGGCCTCCGTTCATCCTGGATTTAGAGCTCCATGCTGAAATCAGTAAATCCCTGAATTGAGGCAGAATAATTCATTGTTTTATATTTTTTCAATACTGTTGTTAACAGACTAGGACTAGTTGAAATATAATTGGTTAGGGATTGTTTTTATATGAAAAATAAGTAAACTTGAAGAAAATACAGCTGCATGCATCAACTGCCATGCTGTTACTATACATTTACTCTTCTAATGTTTGTTTACCTGATATTTACCACAAAGCATAATTAGAGTAAGATAGTAAGACATCTAAAATGTGACACATAATTACAGAGAAAGAGAGAATGCCGACTCATAAAGAATACGTTTTTCCATTCAAGTGGATTCCACTGTCTTAATTAAAAGCCGAGTGTTCTCGAGTAAGATTTCACTATGATTGTATTTCAGTTCAGGCTAAAGAAATGGCCTGAACTGAAATAAATTGGTTCTTGAAAATTCTGAATCCCAAGAGAAATTGCTATATTCCAAGTACTTTTCTCGGTGCTTTTACCCACATTAGCTCATTTTATCCCCGAAATGCCCTATGTCATGGAGGTGCTATTACTATTAATACATCCTTATTCTATAAGCATACAAACTCTCTTGGTTACAGCCCACACAGCTAGTTAGTAGCAGACCTGGGTAATAACCCAGGCAGTTGAACTGCAGTCTGTGCTTAGAACCATTACTCTAAAAGCTGTTTTATTTCCAGCCTTGGGAATGTAAATAAAAAAAATAATAATAAGTAAATAAATAAAAGCTGTTTTAATAGTTGAAGAAAGCAGGTTACTTAAAAAAATGAGTAGATAATTTTATCCTAAAATATAAGTAATTCACAAATAGGAATAGTTGCCATGCATCGTGCTCCTACTGAAGTGCCTGGCTTTGTCTGTGCTAAGCCCTTTCTATAAATTATTTTATTCATTTCTTAACATGCCATGTTAGGTAAAGGATTTATTATTCTTGTTTTACTGGTGACACAACTGTTAATTAGGGAAATTAAGTAAGTACATGCTGAAGGTCATGTGAAACTTGTAAGCAGCAGAGCTGAAATTTGAACCAAACCTGTTCACTTCCAAAGACCAGACGTGTAATCACTATTGCTGGGCTGCTTGCTCCATGTTAAGATTCACACACTCATGTTTCAACAGCTTTTATCCCTTTTTGAAATGAAATTGTTGATAATGAAAAATGTTGATAAAGCAGAGCAGGTCAAGAAGTTTTTATGTTGAACAATATTATAATGCTAAAATATAGCCTAAAAATATTTCTAGTTGTCATTTTAAAAAATCTGTCAAAAGGCGTATCTCATACCTCCAGTCCCCAACCCCCAGGCTGTGGACTGGTACCGGTCTGTGGCTTGTTAGGAACCAGGCGACACAGCCTGGTGAGTGAGTGATGGAGTGATGTTGAGCAAGGGAAGCTTCATTGGTATTTACAGCCACTCCCCATTGCTTGCATCACCACATAAGCTCCGCCTCTTGTCAAATCAGCAGTGGCATTAGATTCTCATAGGAGCCTGAACCCTACTGTGAGGGATCTAGGTTGCATGCTCCTTATGAGAATCTAATGCCTGATGATCTGAGGTGGAGCTGAGGTGGCAATGCTAATGCTAGGGAGTGGGTGCAAATACAGAGTATCATTAGTAGAAAGATGTGCACAATAAATGTAATGCACTTGAATCATCCCAAACCCATTTCCCCCCACCCCCCATCCCATGCAAAAATTGTCTTCCATGAAACCAGTCCCTGATGCCAAAAAATTTGGGGACCACCGTCTTATACAATATAATACAATACAATACACTCTATTATCCCAGAGTTTTGACATCCTCATATAATCCTTTTTTGTCTGTAATTGGAAGACTGTGTAGTTAGAATAACTTTTTGCTTAGGAAGTTGAAATTATAGAACAAGGATTTCGTTTTTGCATGGAGAAAGAAATTCATCCCAATACCTATTCAGCCAGAATTAGTGTAATGAAATTCCTAACATCATAGGAGAGAGAAGTAATGGTTGCCCGATTGAGGAAAAAATTTTATTTTAAATAAAATACAAAACAAAAATACAGAGTCAAATTCTTCATTCTGTTGTTCCCTTTAACTTCATATAACAAGGTTACTTTATTTTGGAAAAATACAAGTGTAAAAATCAAAGAGTAATTGAATCCATTTGTGAATTTTGGTGTCAGGAAGACCTGGTGCTATACTTGCCCTGTGAATTTGGGCTTAATTTCTATACATTTCAGTGAACATAATAATAGAATCTTCCTCTAAGGAGTGTTATGAAATATTGGACATGTAAAGAGCTCAGCCAGTCTTTGGCTCATAATATGTTATTAAGAATGTTAACTTTTCTTACTAATACTAACTCCTTCCACATGTCTGTGTGTGCTCAGTTAGGATTCTGCTCACTCCAGTGGTTCTGTTCACCCATCTATTTCATAATGCCTGTTCTCACAAACTGTACAGATTGACCCCTTCTTCTGCCTTCCCACTTCTAGCTAAAGGAAACAACACACAAGGGGCTTAGTCACTTTTAATTTTAAGGAATTTGCAGAATCAATACATTAATCTGAAATAAAACATTCAGTAAACATTTCTTGTGGAATTCTTCATTTGAATTGTGTTCAATAAGATAAATTTCCAACTTTATATACCCAGGTTTGTGTGGGTCCAATTTAATGAAATGTCATGAGTTAAATTGGGAAAGAGCCCCTACTTTAATTGGTTTCTCTTGGGAAAAATATTTTTGTATTGCATAACTACAGTGATTCTTCCCCATTCTCAAACTAGCAAGTATTCTTCAGCAGTTGTGATAAGTTGTTTTTAGTATGAACTAAACCAAGGAGCTCAAGTTCAAATGAAATTTCACATTCGCCCTTGGAAATGATCTTTCCAAAAAATAGCGAACATTTACTTATTGCATCCTTACTATGTTAGTATCATTGTATTGTATTATTATAATTTCAAATGGAAAATAAATTAGTGCCTTTGTAATTAAATCTACAGAGTTCCTTTTATATTTTGTTGGGATATTTTGTTTCAAATGTATTTGTCCTGTTATTAAAACTTAATAATGGAAGTATGATCTGAGTCTTTCAGATACTCAAATATATTTGTAAGAGTAAAACACATATGAAACAATAGAACATCATAAATATAGAGTATTAATAAAGCACTTAAGTGTTTAAGCCAGATAGCATATCCTAGATGGTCAGATGAAATTGCAAAATGTGGTTAATTTTGAACCCTGAGAATGGAATACATTGTGTTGAAAATTTTTAAATCCTTGAAATTTAGCTTTAAGAAAAGTATAAGTAGCCTGGAGCCTGTACCTGGTTCCTTTTTTTCGTTTTTTTAAAAGCCGTGTTTGTTCCTGACTTAAGGGGTAACACTCTGAATTAATATTGTAATGGGTCCATTCATTTGAGAGCATGCCTGGCATGGTTAGTTTAGCATTAGGTCATTCCTGGCCAAAGAGCTGGAATCAGTTCAGCCTGTGGATTTGACCTGATTACCAGGAAAAGCTTCCTTAGAATTGGGATTGATTCCTCTGGGCCAATCTTAGCCTCAGCCCCAAATCCCAAGTGTTGAATAGTATATAGTGATTTAATTAAATGGACTTTCAAAACATTTTCTTTCTTTAAATAGGAGTCTTACCAAACAGTACAAGTAAAATTTCTCATGAATACATGTCCCAAATTGTAGTTGAATTATTCAGTAGCTACATTTTCCAGAATAGTTCTTCTTAATATTTTTCTTTACTTTAAAATCTTCTTTCTGAATAGTAAATAAAAATTGATAATGGGGAAAATGGGCATTTATAGATGTTATTAGTTTAATTGCTTTGTAGTAGAACTACATGTCCTTTCTAACATTTTAGTGGTATCATTTGTTTTTAAATTAAGAAAACAAAATTGTTGAGATGCAGTTCTGAACCATTCTTTAAAAAATGTTTCTCTTATAAAATATTGAAACGTATTTTTCCCAGAGACCAACATGCTGATGACGTCAAAGAAGACTTTGAAGAGAGAACAGAAAGTGAAATGAGGACATCACAAGAAGCCAGAGGTAGCCATAATATTCTCATATTACCAATGGGTATTAATGTTAATATTCAACAATCAAATACTTAACTGGAATACAGCAGTCACTTTTATATTAAAGATAAACTTCATTTGGTTGGCTTATTCTTTTTTGCAGGCAATAAAAGTTTATTGTTCAGGGTGACTATAGTATGTAATTCATAATGATATGGATTCATGTGTGGCCTATATTAACAGTCTCTTTCACATATCGTTAGAGTGCTGTTAGTAAGACATTCTCTTTGGACCTTGTCATACATTTTCTTTAGTATTGTTGGTGTCATTTGCTTCTTATGTGAACTCAATTCACAATGTGTTTTGAAATCTAAATAGAATGTGATCTTAATTTAATACCACAAAATTCAAAGAAAATTACTTGAAAAAATGTTTTAAGTTGTACTGGAGAAAGTAATTTGTCTTTATTAAAATGATATTGTAGTGGTTTAATTAAGCAATGAAGTCATAATGACTGTTAGTCATGGTGTAGATTGAACTTATAATTTGCATGTAACTATATAATTATTATTTCTTTTTTAAAAGAAAATATCAATCTGATTATTATTTTAATGATTGACCGTGGGGATTTTGCTTTTCATGTGCATAGTTTTGTTTGGATTATTATATAGGATTTGGGAATGGCACCTAATGACTGCCTGTAGTGACTTGTTGCATAAGTTATGCATTGATTTCCATATCTGATTTTCATAAAGCACTAATTTATGATTGATTGCCTTACAAGTTATAGTCAGTGCTGTCTTCAACATATTTTATGGTGTTTAATGTAGGACAGTGTACAAACTGCAAATGGCCAGGGTTTGATTCTTGCCTGCTGGCTGTGTAATCTGAGACATGTCACTGAACACCTCTCAGTGCTCTGTTCATCTATCCAGGGGAATGATGATAGTATAGCTCCCTCATAAGATTGTAATGAAGATTAGATGCAACAACATTTGTAACTTGCTTAGAACAGTGCTTAGCACACAGAAAGTGCTATGTAAGTATTTGATTATTTAAAATGTTTCTGATCATTTAAAAAGGAAGAAAAAAATTTATGAATGTTTTGTCATCAGGGCTACGTTGAATTCTTAGACAAATGCTTCAGCCTTTCTTTGTGATTGGGGATTTATCAGAGAGATTAAGAGCACAGCCTTCATTCAAGTCTCTGCTCCACCGCTTCTAGCTGTGTGGCTGGCTCTGAACAAAGTACTTAGCCTGTTTGTGCCTCAGTTTACTTTTGTGTAAAATTGCTATAGTAATAGTACCCATATCGTTGGATTATCGTGAGGATTAAATGCATCATTGGCTGAAGTTTTCACTATTAGTGTTGTTGAAACTGCAAGGAGGTTGTGGCCTTGGTCCAGTTGCTCATGGCACAGAGACTCAATTATTGAGACAATGGGAATTGCCAAGGAAGAAAGGAATTTTTTGAATACCAAAGACATCTTTCCGGGAAAATGGGAGAAAGTGCCTCTAATCCTTCTCCCTGGCTACTGAAGAGCACAGGCTTTTTAAGGAGGAGCTGCATGCGTGGGCGCCTGTCAGTGAGGGATGGTGAGTCTTGGTGTCAGCAAGTCTGCCCAGGGGCCTTCAGAATCTCCCCTCCTTTGTCTTCCAGACATTTCATTATTTTGGGTAAACAACTCAGAATGATCATCAAGCCCTGCTGGCTTGAGAATCTAAAACATGAGAGGGAAAGGATTATAAAAAAACATATAGAGGTCATTGGCATTTTAGCCCGTTACAGCAGTAGTAGTATTGTGGAGTAACTGTCTATGGTATGGAATTATCTTATCATTGAATGTTCTGATGGATTTATGAGGGAGTAATAATTTGATAACATTTTTAGTTTCTTAGTGATCTCTGTAACTTTTCATATTATTTGCTGAGCCAGTTTTGATAATTTTTTTCTGAATATTGTTCATGTACAAGAGAATTTCAGATTTATTAACCTATGCATGATACTCTCTCTTCTTTTTTTTATTTTTTTTTTTATTTTTGGTACTTTTGCGTCCTTTCTAATTTTGTATATATTTTTCTCTATTTCTCTTGATTTGAATTGCCTGAGTTTTTGTTTTACTATTTTTCCAAAGAAACATTGCTAGGATCATACATAATTCTTAATTTTGGTGTTTCCAAAGTTATTTATTTTTATTATTTTTACCTGTAAAACCTATAGTTTAATATGCAGATTTTACTCCCTTCTGATTAATGAAAGGGAGCCTCATAAAATAAATTGTTTTGAGAATTTTTATACATATGTCTGTAGGTGAGATTGGCCTATAATTTTCTCCTTTACTCTCTCATCAGTTTTAGCCTCCTAAAATGAGCTTAACTTCTTTTTCACATTTTTGAAAATTTTGACTAAGACTGTCTCATAAAATTTCTTTTATCTGTATGTACTGTAATGAAATCATATGATTCTTAGCTTTCATTTAATGTCTTTCTTAGCCTTAGATTTCTTTTATCTTTTTGAATTTTTTTTTTCTAGACTCATTTTGTATGGAAGAGATTTGGATTCACCTTCTGAACTCACTGTTTAGAAGTTTGCTAGTTGTCTTCACCTGAACTCCAGGGACCCTCAGTCCCAAATCAGATCTTATATGAGGCCTTGTGTTCCTAGGTAACATTGGAGAAGTCTCAGACCCTAGTCAGTGGGTGTCCTCCTGCCCCTCAGTTCTTAATAGAGCCATGACCTAGTGTCTTAGATTGGGCTCTCTGGAAACAGACTCTGAGAGTGTCGTGTGCAGGAGGTTTGCTGGTGGTATTCTTGGGAGCAGCACCAATGAGAGAGTGAGAGAAGCAGGACTGGGCAGAACGAGAGGTTGAGCTGTGATGTTGTTACAACAGAGGCTTAGCTGATCTCATGAGTTGTTCTGGGTGGCCCTTCAGAGTTATCCCACATTGAGGCAAGGGAACCAGGCCTTTGTATCTCTGAATTGACCAGTCCTCAGATGTTGGCTGGGAGGGGGACATGTCCTTTTGCAAGGAAGCTCTCTTTGGCTTAGGGCAGTTGCTGGAGCCGGGGGCAGCTCTGAGCACTGGCCTTCCACAGGTAGGAGAAGGAATGCCCCAGCTCTGAAGACTGACAGCACTGGCCTACCACACAATAGCCACTCTGTCCAGCCAGGTGTTTGGTCTCTAATTTTCCTTTAAGAAAAGTCAAACAAAATAGAAAAGAAACAAACCAAAATATCCTTTCACCTATGTGGGATTAGGCCAGCTCAATTCAGGCCAGTCTTTTGGTTCTGAAAAATGAACCTGGCTCTTTAAATTCAATCTTCTTTCATGATTTTTGCCTGGTAAATCATGAACCTTGTTGATTTTTTTAGACCCGAGTCATCTTTAAATCCAGAAAGCTTCCTTCAGTTATAATTTTGATTATTATTACTTCTGCTTCATTTGTCTCTTTCTTGACTGGTAATAATCTGTTATCCTTAGGTTAGATCTAAGGGATGATATTCAAAATATTTGACAGCTAGTTTGGCAGCCAGCATTGCACAGGACAAATACAATCAGTTGTCTCAGTGCTGGACCAGAGTCCTGGGGGCTCACTGCTGTGCCGGGAATCACCCTTAGATGCTAGATCCTGGGGAGGTCCCCCAGAGCCCAGCTGCATGGTGGGGAGGTGATTATCACCAACCAGTACGGAAGTATTCTAACATCCTAACAACTTGTGCATTTCTTGATGTCTAGACATGTTTCTCAAGTTGAAATAGCTCACTCCACCTCTTGTTCTGTCACGTCTACTATTTACTTTTTTTTTTTTTTTTGAGACAGAGTCTCACTTTGTTGCCCAGGCTAGAGTGAGTGCCGTGGCGTCAGCCTAGCTCACAGCAACCTCAAGCTCCTGGGCTCAAGCAATCCTTCTGCCTCAGCCTTACTATTTACTTTTAACATGGATTTTAACAGCAGTGTCTTTTATTTTCCTGTGATTTCCTACATTGGTTTGTTCTTCTCTTTTCATATCCTGTGTTTGTTTTGTAGAGGCTATTTCCCTTTGTGCCTCTCTAAAATCATGAAACTCTTCTGTCAATAAATCAGTGCTGTTCTTCTGATGTTTTGTAGAACTTTTTGTCAGAGGTCCCAGGGTGATTGTTTTCTATTTTATCATTTTTGAGTCCAGAGAAGTTTCCCCGGGGCTCTTGTGAAGAATACTTAGTGTTTAACAGTCCCATTTGAGTCCTGGCACAACTCCCCTTTCAGACCTAAAGCTGAAGGCCCGGGAGATGTGCTCCATTCTCAGCCCACTTTCTTGAGCCTGTAGGTGCTCACCAGTCTTGTTCACAGTGGACTCCTCCAGTGGCAGAGGCCTTTCCAAATCTAGCCTGGCTTGGGGGTGGCACAGAGGGAAGGAGAGAAAGCTCCTTGCGGTTGTGGGCAGCATCTACTATAGAGGAGACTGAGAAGAAGTCCCCCTGAATTTCTTTATCATGTCAATAGGTTTTCAGACCTATGGACAGGTTTTCAGCCCATGAGGACTATTTTATTTGGAGTCTTGGAACATATTGATTTAAAAAAAACAAATACACTTCTCCTTAGAAAAGGATCCCCCTCTTGTTTCTGCAGTTAATTCAGTTCCATACATTATATGTAATTATGAGCCTTTTTGGATGACTCCTTCCATGCTACTGAATTTGACATCTGGGGACTTTCACTGAATATAACTTGTTGCTTTCTTCATCTTCCTCCTCTTCCTCCTTCTCCTTTTTCTCCTCTTCCTCCACCCTCCTCCCCTCCTTCTCTGGAGGAAGTTGAGGGGCAGAACTTCACTGGGAACAAAGGTTGTTTTTACTATGCAGATGAAGTCTCCCAGGTAATCCTTCAGAAGAATGGATGAAAAGTCTGTCTGGGGTGGTGACTACTTTTAATGGTTAAATCTTTCCTGGTTATTTGATGAGATTCCTTGGAAGGGGGTGTCTTAAGGGAATAAACAACTTCTTCCTTGGAGTCTTTTGTGGTTTCTTTAGCATACCAATGCATGATGAATGGGAAACGTTCATATATCTCACTGGAAGTTGCCATCTTATCTGTCCAGAGAACAACCTGCTGACCTTGACGGGGGTGTGCAGGTACAGGTTCTGTAGGCATCTTACTGGGGCTTTGGGAGTGAATGTTTGAAATTTGAATGTAAAAAGAGACCCTAACAGTACAGTCCGTATACTATGTAATACCTCATGGCCTGCAGGGCTAGGGATCTTTGTGTTCTAAGACTGGAAGCTACTTCTCAGTTGGGTGTATCTGACTTCTGGTGGATTTGGTTCTTCAAATTTGGCACGAAAAGTCTTCTTTCGTCTTTTTTCTAATAAAACATTCTAGTCCTTACGCCTCCTGTGCATCGTGTCTTTAGTGTCCGTCTCTGTCATATGTATGTATATGTTTCACTAAGATTTTTTAAAAGAAAAATAGTGATTATTTTGTTGAATATTAGTCTGAGTAGATTGATTTGTTCATAAGCATAATGCATATTATTATTTTTCTCTGTATTATACTGTGTTTCATTTTAATCTACTATTAGTTTTCTCTTAATTCTCATCCTGCCACTTTTGAAGATGATATCTTCAGTTCTACAAATAAAATTTATCAATTGTTGGACCAAGAATCATGAGGGATGAACATTCCTACTATATCATAATTTTAGTTATTCTTGGTCAGCCTAAAATATTTTTATCCACATTTACTTAACCATTTCTGTCCTAATTTATTCATGTTCTAAGAAAACTAGAATAATAATATTTTTTGAAGAAAGAAAAATAATGTTTTTTATTGGTGGTAGGGAAGCATTTATGATCATACCTGCCTGAAAGCCATCACAATTCAAGAATTTCATTATCTCCCTTACTGTTGTTGAGAATGCTCTTTCCCCCACATTCATCCTTCCTCATTTCCTCTGGTTCCACCAGAAATAAGTATCCTGGATACTTATATCACATTAAAGGTTATTCAGACAATTTCTAGACAAAGTAAAAAGTTTCTAAGTGGTAATTTATTACCTTTGCAAGGATTAGAGAGTGCTAGATCTGGAAATTGCCCCGTCAGTCCTCTGTCCAATGGTATAGAATTGAATAGATCCACAGAACTATGGGAGCACCCTACCTGATCCAAGTGGGATAGGCGAGATAAGTGGGACCAGATACCTTTGGTAAATTTTCATCTTAGGAAACTTCAAAAAATACCTCCTTAAAAAGTTTATTTTTCACGCGTCTAGTTGGTTGGAGAGGAGGGTGGTAAGTGAAGTGACGGTGGCATAAATGTCTTCCAGAGCAAGAGGCTGTGTTTTCTGAAGCTCAGTGTGCACATTTAAAACCTACTCTTCCTTACTCTTGGCACTGAACCAGCCACTGGAGCCAAAGTCTATCTACGTCTATTTTAGCCTACATCACATTAAAATAGAAACCTGGAGTCACTTTTCTGTGCAATTCAAGGATTCAAATATGAATTCACTAAAAGTTGCATTATTTATCCCTTTTGGATTAGAATCATAGGAGATGGCATGTTCAGTGGCTGGTACACCACAGTTACCCCATTTGTCGGAAAACATCACTGGGCCTCAGGGCATCAATCAGCACAAAACAGCAAAAGGAAGGAGAGTCTTAAAGTAAATGGTATGAAGCTGGTACTAGGATTGGAGCGATATGTATGTCCAGGGCTGTTTATAGTATCAGGTTCCAAAGATATGCAGGAGCTACCATACACAGAGGAGCTTTAAGGTTTTTTATTCATTTCTTTGAAAGGGGTCAGTTATTTTTCTAAGAAGCAATATAGGAGCATTAGAAATCAACTATGAGTAATGCAACGTTCAGCAGGAAATAGAGTGGAGCTACGATGATAGCGTAAACAGTGCCAAGTGTTAATGGAACATAAACAGTACAGGATAAAGAGTATGGCTTTGGAAAAGACTAATTATGTGGCAGGCAATCAGGATACAAATTATAAAATAAGCCCTCTTGTTTTACTCGAGTGTGGAATTAGAAATCTTACCATTTCTTATAAAGCCTGTCTTATAAAATATGTACAAATATTGTATTTCAAATAATAGCTAAATTCTTGGGAATATCTGAGATTAAAGGAATGTTTTTAAGTTACCCATATTTTGCTAAAAATTGTACCTTGAACTCTGCCCAATTTAAAAAGAAAAAGAAGAATAAAAACAAACTGATGCCAGTTTATGTATTTGGTTCATAATAGATATTCAGTAAAATAGGATGAAGACCTATAACCTTGAGACTGATTGAATGAAATGGTGGAAAGAGGGATAATGATGGCTTTTTAAAAAATATTTGAAGATTTGAAATGTTTCATGGGGAGCAGACACTAGAATTTTTCTATGTGAGCTCAATGGGGTAGAACCGGAACCAGTGGGTGTTAGCTCCAATAAGATAGATCTTTGACTTAGCATAGTGAATTTCTAACACTCAGAGCAATTCAAACTTTAGATTAGGCTAGCTTAAGAGTAAAGTTATTAGAGAACTTCAACAAAACAGTAGGAAATAAATGTTTAAAATATTGTACCACTTATAACCGCATCAGAAAATATCAGATACATATGAATAAATGTAACAGTGGGGAGCCTAATCTAAATCTTAGCTTTTTTTTCTTACAAGCTGGCTGGGCAATTAGAAATCCATGTGGGAAAAAACAAATATTGATGCTTACCTAAAACATAGACAAAAAATAAATTTCAGATGGACTGTAGATCTAAACATGAAAGGTAGAACATAAAGTGTCTAGAGGAAAACAAAGGAGACTCTCTTCATGATCTTAGGGTAAACAAAGATTTCTTCAATAGACATATAAAGCATTCACCATAAAAGAAAAAATGAATCATACATTAGTACAATTACTTCTGTTTTTCAAAAGACCCTATTAAAAGAGTAAAAAGGAAGACACAGAGTGGGAGGAGATATTTATAATACATATTTCCAACAAAGGGCTTCTACTCAGCATATGTATACATACTATCTGTAAATCAATAAGAAAAAGGCAAGACAACCCTATAGAAAAATGGGCATAAAACATGAATAAACACTTCACAGAAGAGGCTCTCTATATGGACAATAAACGTAAGGAAGTTATCAACTTCATTAGTTATCAAATGCAGTGCTAACCACAATGTGATACCACTGAACACCCACCACAATGGTAATGAAAAAGACAACACCAAGCACTGATGTGCATGTGCAGCAATTAGAACTCTCACATGCATGTGGTATTGTACAACAGTTTTGGGAATACTGGCAGGATTTGCCAGAGCTTAATGTACACAAACGCTCTGACCCAGAAGTTTCACTCTTTGGTATATATGCAGTGGATATGCAAAAATATGTTTAAAAAAAGATATGTAGAAGGATGTTTATAATAGCACTGTTTGCATAATAATAGCCCAGAATTTAAAAAACTCAAATGCCCATTATCTCCAAATTAATTCTAGAATATTGATAACCATGAAAAAACTATACAACAAAGAGAAAGTGAACTTCAACCATGCACAGCAATGTGGATAAATCTCAGAAACAGGCAGTGTTTAGTGAAAGAAGCCAGACACCAAAGTTTGCATTTTAAATACAACTCAGAAACAGGGTAAATGAGTATGTGGTGTTACTAGTCAGGGAAGTGGTCACCCTTGATGGATGGGGTGTGATTGTGAGGGTGTGCGGGCCACGTTCTGGTTTTTGATCAGGGTGTTGGTTACGTGGATATGTTCACTTTGTGAAAATTCAGTGAGCTTTAGACTTATTTGATTTGTGTGCCTTTTTGTAAACTTATTCTTCCAGGAAAAAAGGCTTACTTTAAAATATTCTTAGAGATACAAAAGCAAGGATTTGTGAAGGAATTGAAGCATCTATGTAGCTGAGCTGGTGTGCGAGGGGAGAGTAAATGTGGGGGAGTCGCCTTTCCTGTGAGGTGCTTTGAGGAAGCGGCTTCCAGAAAAGGCTTCTGTTCTGAAGGATCAGAAGGAGATGATTATTGATAAACTCTAACAGCCCAAGAATAAAAATCATTTGCTAGAAAACAGCTATTTTAGGAAAGCGGCAGTTAACTAGGTTTGGATTCAGAAGATCTAACACATGAATAGTAGTTTTCATTTTGATCTGCACAAATAAAGAGTGACAGAAGCATTTTCCTTTCTGCTGTTTTACCTTCTTTATTGCAACAATTTCATATCCCGTAAAAAAATTAACTGGGCTATTTAAAAAGTCAATATGATTAGTAAATAAAAATTGAAACAACAAATCACGCCTGAGACAAAAGGAGTGAGCAGGTACAGTAACTAATTGGTAAACACAGCTGCTGGACTTGGGCGCACACCTTGGCTGTTACCTTTACAACAGTCAAAGCAGAAAGGGGAACAGTGTCCTAAGATGAGAGTTACTTTCCTTGCCAACAAAACTCTGAGGCACGTTTCTTATCTGAAGCATTAAGGAGGCAACATTGAAGTACATAATGCAGCATATCTTTAACAATGGTGTTGTAGCAAACAGGTGAATTGAATTTACGGCTTGTTTCTCATAGACCTTCGGGAAAGACAAAGGAGATGAGTAATCATTCAATGAATATAATGCTGAAAGGAACCAGTGCTTTCACTAACCCTACCCCAGTCTCATTCTCTGAGGGAGAGGCATGGCCTTTGGGGCTTTCTTGCTGCTTTTCAGAGAGTGATTTCCCGTTTGTTCCAATTGTCCAGGTACCCGGGAAGAACCCGCCGTCCAGCAGGCACAGCGCCGGTCGGCTGTCTTTCTGTCCTTTAAGTCCCCAATTCCATGTCTGCCCTTGCGCTGGGAGCAGCAAAGCAAACTTCTTCCAACTGTTGCTGGAATCCCTGCCAGTAGAGTTTCCAAATGGAGCACAGACGAGGTATGTTTTATCTTCTTTGTTCTGTCAGGCACCAGACACAGGAGTACTGGCTTAAGGAGTAGTGGACATATTGAGCATATGTAGGGTTTAATCTTTTTTTGTGTGTGAAAGAGAAGATATTATTCTGAGAAAAACACCTAAAACATAAGAGGTTAAATATTTTGAACCTGTAGCATTTAGATTCTGACTTTTTTTTTTTTAACTGGAAATTGTGATATTGTTTTTGACAGGTTTCAGAATTCATACAGAGCTTACCTGGGTGTGAAGAACATGGAAAGGTATTTAAAGATGAAGTAAGTGTTCCACTAAACTGCAATATGTTACTTAAGGGGCTCAAAGCACTGAAATGTAGTGAATGGTGACATGTGTTGAATTGTCAGAGCCAGGAAGAGATAGGTTGTGTTGAAATTGATAAATTGATGCATAGTGGTCTAACAGGCAGCGTTAATCAGTTGTATGAGAATGTCCTGTATAAGACGAGATGCAAAGGAATGTTTGTAAATACTAGTTTATGATGGCCCATAGCAGTGACACAGGACTTCTTGTTAAAAAAAAACTCACAAAACTTATTAGCAGCCTTTATATAGTTTATAGCACAGAAAGAAACCAAAGAAATAAGCAACATTTCATTTTTTTAATAAAGTGAAATGAGTTCCCATTATTTTATTTTCAAACATCATTCTTAACACCAAGGTTAATTCCGTTTGATGCTTATAATAAATAATATTGCCAATATTGCTGAAAAACAATCCCTTAAATCTTACACATTTCTCAGTAATGTTTATAACAATAGATATTTATCATAGTCTGCTTTGGGAAGATTATTTTATTAGTTGTTTTCAACTACTTCTCCAAAACTTCGACAAAAGGCATGATTAATAATGATGTCACCTACATTATTCTAATGGGAATAAAAAGGATTGTGGTTCTAACTACACTAGAAGGAATATGCTGTTGGAGTATAGCAGGAGACCCTTTTCACTTGAGAGCTTTAAAAATAAGCCACTTGCCTGTCATCTCCTGCAAGCCAAGCAGTCAATTATCACTCTGATTTTGGCTCTGCGTCATACCGCCAGAAGGCAGAAAGTAGGTGGAAAGTAATCTCAGAAGGCTTTCTCCAACATCTGCTGTGTGCAGTTACACACGTGCGTACCTTGTTTGCCCTGTGTGTAAACCTTAACTGTTAGAAACAGCACACTTTCAGTTTCATTGCAGGAGTGTACACAAAGCTAAGAATCCAGCTGACAGTCATCACTGTCATTATGCTATTAGATCTAATTTATGCTTTAAATGAATGCCTGATAAAATGTACAAGGATCTGATTTCCAACAGCCTTTTTCTGATTTATGTCCTTATTGCAGAGATGTTTTATCTCCTTCTAGTCTATCTTTAACATATTAACTGCCATGCGAGTTGTATTTAACTCACACTAGTTTTGAGCCCAGGGCCTCGTGAAGCATGTGTGACTCACATGTTGAGCTTGTGTGAACTATTTTTCAAGTTGCGTGTAACTCATGCACAGAAAATATAGGACATAAAAAATGTTTCATTAAATTAGAATCATTTTGTTTTTGAAGTTTTTATTCTGTTTTTGTGATAAAACACTGTGGCCCCAAGGAAAAAAAAATTTTTTCTATTGTGGCAGTCAGTGTTAATTAGCAATTGTTCAGACTTCCCGTTTCTTTCCCTAAGTCCTAAGTATCCTCGTGGACCACTCTCAATTAATTTTCTATTCCTGAGCAGACTTAGATCCACATGGGGTGATGTTACTTTTTCTTGGAAAGAGTCTTATAGTCATTAGCTTTGAAAATGATAAAAGATTTTTGAAAATAAACATTAGTCCCTCTATTTTATAAGTTCTGTTTTTGATTCTGTTGATATCTAGATAATCCATGTAGTTTGCTCTATTATTTAGATTTAGTAAGATTGAAGTTCAAATTCAAAATAATATGCTATTTCTTTGAATAATTTTTTTTCATAGCATATTATCTTTGGAGGTGCTTCTCAGGTACCAAATATCCCCAAAGCTAGATCCTTCTTTGGAAGAGTGGAACAGTTGATGTTCTGTCTGATACATATTATTCGTTCATCTTGTAAACATTTGTTGAATGCCCATCATGTGTATGTTACTCTGTGTAATGCTGTGGTGAGAAGGATGATTCAAAAATAATAAAACAATCATTGCTTCCAAGTGTCTCATAAGGTCAGTGGATACTGGTTTTAAGTCTTAGAAGCAAACAATAATACAAGTCTAACTGAAGTCTTGTAAATTATCTCTAAAAGACAAAATACAGGTATTCAGTCAGGCTGTTATGAGAAATCTTTGACTTCTCTCTTGCACACTCCACATTAATCTGTTGAAAATCCTGTTGGGTGTATTTTAAAAACATAGAAGGGTTCTGACTAGCGCTCTACCTCCGCCTCTACCAGCCTGGTCTGGGCCACCACATCTCCCACCTGGGTGAACACATCACCTGCTTCTGTTTTTGCTCCTCTCCAATCTACTCCCAGCACAGCCGGGGGATCCTGCTAAAACAGAAGTGAAATCATGTCACTCCTGTGTTCAAGTCCTCCCAGTAGCCTCACGTCTCAGAGGAAAATCGGAAGTCCTCATGAGGGCCTACAGTCTGATACCTTGTTACCTCCCCTGCTCTCCGGCCTCTTTGTTTACGCTGCCCCGGGCAGTTCTGCACACTCCTCCCTGCTGCCCTCACATTGTCCCGGTGTGCTCCAGCTCTGCCTTCCACCTGCAGCGCTCTTCCTCCCGACATTCGCGTGGTTCAGGCCCTCTCCTCACATGCCAGCCTCTCCATTAGTCCTGCCCTGACTGTCCTGCTTCACGTGGCCCCTGCCGCCCATCTCCCCAGCCAGCTGTCTTTTCATAACACTAATCACCTTCTGATGTACTAATTAATAGTCTTGTGTATTATGTTTATTGCTCGTAGTCTGTCTCCCACTACTAGCATGTAAACTCCACACAGAGCTTTTGATTGCTTGCTTGCTTGTTTTTGTTGTATTGGTTTTATTCTCGGCTGTGTGCCCAAGCCCAAGAAGAGTGTTTGAATATAATAGATGCTTAGTACGTTTTTATTGAGGAATACCTTTACACTCAGAGAAAGACTCATTCAGACAAAGCGTGCGCAACACTGTGATTTAGAGATGAAGCATTGGAAAAGAACCAATAGTGCACAGGGGGAAAGGTCAGTGAAATGGAAGGCAAGAGCT
The DNA here is from genome assembly GCA_008086735.1 of Cheirogaleus medius. NCBI lineage: Eukaryota > Metazoa > Chordata > Mammalia > Primates > Cheirogaleidae > Cheirogaleus > Cheirogaleus medius. Next base: position 77,778,007 of record VBSM01000361.1, read on the forward strand.
CCTCAGTTCCAAATTCTTTGTCCTCGTTTTAGGCCTTTAGCAAGACTCCTAATCTATGGAGTTATGTCAGTGTATATGCATTACAGAAGCACACAAACAAAAAGTAAGCCTAGTAATACATTGCAATGGTCACTGTTGTTCTTAGAACGTACTTTCTAAATTTTACTTCCTTCCAATCCAGGCTTGTCCTTAAACATCAGAGCAAACTGTACATTTTAAATAAACTGAGTTTGGCACTAACTTTTTCTTTATAATGTGACCTTTTTATAAATAATAATCTACTGAAAATTATCCTTCTCATCCCACGCTTAACCTCAAATCCCAGCCTCTCAAATCTCTGAATGTTCTATTTCATCAGTCATCTTTCATGTTACATAATCTCAGAAGGAGACTTGGTGGTTGGCTGCTACAAGCATTCAGTAGGGCTCAAGGTTATAATAAACTAATCAGTCTTTGTAGTGAGTTCCTTGGGAACGGGTGTGTTAGTTGACTTTTGTTTTCATTAAGGACTTAGAGGACTAATACCAGTCTGTCCATCCTACTGAAGCCTGCCTTGGTCACATGAAGTGTTCATAGATCTGCCTTTCTTCCTGACCTCGCCTTATCAGAGGGCTGTCATAGCACAAGCAAATCAGACCAGAGCAAAGGTTTCCAAACAACAATAGAATATTTCTCATACCTGTCATTTAACTGTATTACACTTGAAGATTAGCATTGGAATAGCTTTCCTTCTAGTTAGCAAGATTTTTTTTACTGAAGTTAGCAGACTTTTTCCCATGATTGTTACCTGAAGTTGTATACGATGACTGTAGTTTTTACTGATTAAGTTCATAGGCAATTTCTGTTTACAGGTTTTTCATATATAGAGGGGAGAGGAAAATCCTAATAGCTGCCTAATTAGATCAGCCTTTGTTTAGAGAACTGTTTGCAGAATTTAGAGTCATATTAGTTTGCTAGGGCCATCTTGACAAAGTACCACAAATTGGTGGTTTAAATGGTAGAAATTTATTGTCTCACAGTTCTAGAGGCTGGAAGTCTGAAGGAGGATAGAAGTCAAGGTGTCAGCAGAGTTGCTTCTTTCCGAGGGCTGTGAAGAAAGAATCTGTTCCTTCCAGGCCTCCCTCCTAGACTTAGAGATGGTGTTCCCTCTTTGTGTGTCTGTCTCTGTGTTCAAATTTCCCCTTTTTATGAGGACGCCAGTTACATTGGATTAGGCGCCCACCCTACTCCCCCGTGACCTCATCTTAACTAATTACATCTGCAACGACCCAATTTCCAAATAAGGTCACATTCCGAGATATTGGGAGTGAGAGCATCAACATATGAATTTGGGTGGGGAAAGCACAGTTCAACCCATAACAGAGCACACTGCTGTCAGGTTTCTGATGTACTCTAAGGCAGAGAACAAAAGTGTGTTTTACTTTTTGTTCAAAGTAGGAAAACTGAAAAGAGAAGTGAATTAACTTTTTAAAGGTTATGGGGTGTCCTGCGAGCTGAAAATCATATAAAAAGACTCTGTTCCTTTGTTCTACCCACTAAACCACACATCATCTTCATAGTGTTCTATCTTTGAAACTCAAACGTACATTTTACCTTTGAACTTCTAGAAAATAGTAGCTTATGTTCTCAAAAAACAGGCTTTTTGTCTTAAAGGAGGCTAAGAGAGAGGAAGGATCTATCTCATGCTTACCCAAGTAGTAGAACCAGCCTAGAATCTGCACCTCTTAACACCGGTCACAGGCTCTTCCAGCTACACTGTTGAGTAAATGCTTTTCTTCTGTATGTAAAGACTAATTGTGGCCACACTAGAAATAAATATTATCTTTCTGATTGTTTTTTTCTTCATAGTAGAAGGCTAATTTTGAAAAAAAAAATTGTTAGCATGTAGCTGATGTATTTGCCTGAATTCTTTTATGTCCACAAACATTGTGTACATGTTATCTTTTCTAACATAAAAACCTGACATGGTATGAACAGGATTTGGGGGTACCCCAGATTTTTCCATATTCTTCCTGATTCCATGCCTTATTTGGGGTAATCACGGTAGGTGTGAGCACTTCCATTTTCCTATGGGCTGATTTCTTCAGATGGATGCATTAGTTTGTTCCGAATCCATATTTGGGTGTGGTGTTGTAGAAAAGCAAGGCCCATATATCCAAAAATATTGTTGCACACATGAACTCCTATGCATGCCTTTTTATTGTGGCTATGTAGAGGGAAGCTGGTAATTTATCCTGGAATGTTTCCTGCCATACTATATGTGATTAATCCACATTCTTTTTTTATTCCCCTCATTTTAGCAAATTGATGGAGAAGCATTTCTACTTATGACTCAAACGGACATTGTTAAAATTATGAGTATTAAGCTGGGCCCTGCTCTCAAAATTTTCAATTCTATCCTGATGTTTAAAGCTGCAGAGAAGAATTCTCACAATGAACTTTGAAGATAGTGAATTCTGAATACTATCAGCTTTCTGCTTTAAAGCTCATGTTTTATTCAAAGCACAAGGACGGTTATAACTCCTAAGTGAGAATTCTCCAAAACTCAAAAGAGCAACACTATCGGATTATTTATATTCCTCGAGAGACAATATATATGAATTCTTATGAAAGTGCTTGAGCTTTTAACCAGGTACTGTCTAACAACAGTCATCTTTTGGTTCTGTTCACTGAGCTAAATTTATCTTTGTAAATCTTTTTGAGGCTGGGGGGTGGGGGGAAGAGGGACTTCATTAATTATTTATGGATGGGGGGCAGAGTAAGAACTTTTGGCATTTTGTAAACATTGTTGAATTCTCTTTCATGTACACTGTTTCTTTTTCAATACTTTCGGAAACCTTTTTATATAATCAAATTTCAAATTAAACCAAATTAGTCAAAACCTGGCTAAGTTTAGCCAGTGGGACTGTTATCTGTATTGTTAATTTTGTGCCATATTTTGAATTGCAACATTATGCTAAGTATAACTTTGCAAGTCATGATATTGCCTAACTGCTTGTCATAATTTGTTGGGGCCGAATAGTTGTAAAAATGACTTTTCTTTGAATCAGTGTTTTTTACTTTTGCACGCATTATGAAATGTTAAGACAAATTACTTTTCACCAGCATCTTTACTATAATTACCAAAAACATGTATATAAAAGAATGGAATAAAAAAAATAAAATATATAAACATAAATAAATTAGGTAGTGTATTTGAGTGGCATCAGTCTCATGCATCGTGGTGCCCGTGTGTTTACAAGAGTCAGATGGTATCAGAGGAATATGCAGTTACGTATTGGGGTATGTTTTTGAGGATCTTGAACTATTTATGAGATGATCGTGAGCTTTTCCTCTAATTGTCATTGAAGTAACTGGGGTGCTTTACAGAGACCAAAGGCTCATTCTGTCGACAGAAACACTAATCTGTAAAGAGCTCTGTCTCAGGTCTTGCATTGTCCTCCAAACCCAAAGGTTTTCTTCCAGGAGTGTCTAGATCTTACTGGAAAGACAAGGTGTGAAGGAACAACACCAGTTGATACAAAATCCTAAATGCTCACAGATCAGGATGGTGATTTCCCAAAGCAATTAATTATTCAAGAACCTCCATTTTGGAAGGATTCCTTTTTCTGTAGAATACTTTGCCTCAATATATAAGCATACAGATGCACTTTAAATGAAAACCCTTGATTATAACTGATAGCTGGTAGTGTTTCTTTTGCAAGAATGCGTTTCTAAGGCAAAAGGTAAATTATTTTGTCAGTCTTTTGATGTGCTTTCTATTTCCAGGATTGGATATTTATTCAAGGACTATTTTAAAAGTAGAAAGTAAGTTTGTAGCATGCTGTCTGAATTCTGGGCAAAGTTCCACCTCGTTCCTTAGTTGCTTTCATTTTTTCGGATGTAGGACTTCCTTTGATGTCCCCTGTTGGACGTCTAATAGCAGTCCTTTGCATTTGTCATAATTCAAGGTAAAACAGGGTCCGTGACATCTGAAGTGTCCCATACATTTCTTTGCATGAATCTACTTAAATAAGTTTTTTTGTTACTGTTTTTTTTTCTTTTTTATGTTCATAATTTGTACATTCAAGTTGCACTTGTTATATCTGATATGAATGAAATAAAATCTTAATTACAGATCCTTTTTTACATATGTATGATTCTTAAGAAAGCTTGTGGAATAGAAGAGGCAGGACAAGAACAGGAACGACATCAAGTGTATGGGCCTTGGATAGCTATGTAATGAATCTGTAGGATTCAGAATCATTTGTCAAACTGTATCCCAAGATGATGTGATATGTGATAAAAAAAAAATTAAAAAATTATATTGTTGGGTCATGTAGGATTCATTCCCATTGAAAGTTTTTCCTATTTTAAAGCATATACTGTCTGGCCGGGCGCGGTGGCTCACGCCTGTAATCCTAGCACTCTGGGAGGCCGAGGCGGGTGGATAGCTCAAGGTCAGGAGTTCGAAACCAGCCTGACCAAGAGCGAGACCCCGTCTCTTAAAAAAAAAAAAAAATAAAGCATATACTGTAAGGAAAGAGGCTTTTAAATCTTATTGAAAATATACACGTACTCTAAGCCGCATGTTATGTGTTACAGGCAAAGCATTAAGCATCCTTAGAGTGGCACAGGCTTCAGCGTACCTCAAGAAGGGGAAAACATTCACCACTCCATCTGTGGGATAGACTCTGAGTTGTAGCAGAGGAAATAGGGAACCATGGTGGTAGGAAGTTCCCTGAAATGAGAGAAAGAGGCTTGGGGTAAAACAAAAGGGAGGGATGGGAAATGTGGACTTTGATAGGACCTTCCCATTTAAAGGCATCGTTTAAAAAAAATTTAAAACACTGTATAAGACAAGTGAAACCAATCTATAGGTTGGTATTTGTCCCCTGGCTGTCATTTTAATACTTCTAGATCCAGCGGACTCAGCCCCCAAAGAAATAGGATATGTTAGTCAAGCAATATTGAATATTGGGTACGGGGATTAGGTACACCACCAAAAAAAAAGACAATAAAACAGACATGAACCCAGCCTCAAGGTCAGCTCTTGTTTGTGTCATGTTTGGAGCCAAACTTCACTGCAGTTCCTCTGGGTCCCCAACCCTGTCACTCTGCCCCCCGCTAAAGAGAGACGGTCATTAAACTTCAATCTGTAAGAAGTTAGTAAATTCATTTGGGAGAAGAACAAACTAAAAAAGGGGGTGGGGAGGGTAATTTGGGGAAATGAAGATTTGTAAGGAATTAAAGGTGTATTCTAATGAAAAGGAAATGGACACTGTAGGAAAAGAACTAGTTTATGCAAAGAATGACACATGCCAAATTGTTATTTACTCTGCTTCTCCATTTGTATGCAAGTAGTTAATGAATAGTCATTGTAGAGATAGGCAACTGTTCTTCAGTTTCTTTCTTCTTTTCCTTTTTTAGAGTCAGGGTCTTGCTCTGTTGCCTAGGCTGGAGTGCAGTGGTGCAGTCATAGCTCACTGCAGCCCTGAGTTCCTGGGCTCAAGCAATCCTGCCTCAACCTCCTGAGTAGGTGGGACTATATGTAGGTGCTATCATGCCCAGCTATTTTTTTTTTTTTTTTAATATTTTGTAGAGAGGGGATCGCGCTGTGTCATTCAAGCTGGTCTCAAACTCCTGGCCTCAAACGATCCTCCCACCTTGGCCTCCCAAAGTGCTGGGATGACAGCATTTCTTGTTATCTCACTGACATCAGCATTTAATGAACAGTCCTTATAGAGAGAAAGGTATCTAGCAGGATATTATTTCAATGACAGCATATATTTTGCAGTATTTCCAGAGTTAGGTAGGGTAAAAATATTTCTTCAATAATTCGGATGACCTCTTTCTTCTTAAACTTTTTTTAAAAATTTGATGAAGTAATCCAGGAAATGCTCATCCCATTGTGATGTAGATATTAACACTTAAGTCTCTCTTCAGTCCCCCAAAAGACCTCTATCTTTCAAAACTAATAAGTAACATGGATGTTTTGATAGTAACAGCAAGGGTACCTTAAAACTGTAGTTTTGTAGTTTTTTCCTTGTGAAATACTTGGAAAAGAGTGCAAGTGCATTGAGTCTCCTTGGACCCAAAACGCACTTGTGCAGCCATGTGTTATGGCAGAACAAACAGAATTATAACCTGGGACTCTGGGCATAGCCAGTCGGGCATGCAGGACAATCATGTGTCCCTAGGGCGGGAAGCAGTAGCAGATGAACACGGGTCACAGACGTCAGAACCTGTGTCAGCAAGACCAGCCAGCAAAGAGGAGACCTCGAGAATTTAGCCTTTGTTCTCAACAGTTGATTCAAAGAGACCGAGTCTCCTAGGGCCAGGCCCGTCATCTGGGGGAAAGAGGAAGTTGTGCTCCTTCTTGAAATGTTCAAATTCAAAATGTTTCCAGGCAATGTGCAGACCAAAGACGCAGCCCACAGGCCACAAATGTGTGCAGCTCCTGGGTTTTAAGTCTTTCAAAAGCGAGCACCATGAGTCAAGCGTAAGGTCATACCCGAATCGGAAACATTGGAGTAAATGTGAAGTACGGTGTCTTTTAAAAAACTTAAGTCACCTTTGAAAATATAACCTTGACTGTGGAATTTTTAAGAACTCAAATCAAAATACAGTAACAGCTCTTTAATTAAGTAGCATTTTATTATAGAATTTCACAAAGAACTTAATAGCTAAGTGTAAAGATAGAAGGCCTTGATGAAATTCATTATCTTCTCTGATAACACAATGATTTTCTAATAGCTACCTCTTACCACAACCATAAAGCAAAACAATTTTTTTATTAAGTTTCAGCTTTCCCACAGGTAAATTCTGATACAGTATTTGGCATGCTTTTAAGTGACTGAGTGTTGAAATCCTACTTCCCTTTCCTTTTCTTTCAAAGAGGGAAAATAGGGACTGTGCACGTCAAAAATCAATGTCTCTAGAAAGTTGAGGGTTTGGGATAGTCTTCTTGGACACTCGATCCCAAATACATGAAAGGCTGCCACTAGGACCGCCAAGGCTGTGACGCAGTCATCCACCTTCGTGAGCCTCTCTTTTTCTAAATATAAAGAAAATTCGCAGACCTCGATGTTGAAAGGGTTTTTAACTTCTAACACGGGTGTAGACACTTGCACCTGAAAGAAAGAATGGAGTCACTGTCATGATAAGCAAAAGAGCTAAGTAATAAAACATACCTGAACTTAATCATGATATTACAATAAATAAGTCTGTTGCAATTTTGTATATTTGTAAGTATAGCAAAACATACTTCAATATAGACCACCATCCTGCTCTTTAATAAATTATGGTAAGAAGATGTAAAATGTCAAACCAGTGGCCATTAACATACTGCATACCTTCTCATTCACAACAACAAAAAGGCTGGGGTCATCCCCAAAAACATCTGGGAGGAGTAAACATGTGGCTGTCATCTTCATATCTGTCAAAGCAAACATGTTTACAGTCAAAGTAAGCTTTTAGCAATTGTTGTAAGCAAAGCTAGTATTAAAACATCTGGATTTTTTTTATTGTTACCTTCTACAGAGAACAAAATAGCCTTCGTGGATCAGTGTTTCACAACCTTTCTTAACCACATCCTTTTCTAATAAAACATTCAAAATTTCATGTCTGCTCTCCAGATCATTGCCAAAAGACAAGAGTTCTGTACTCTCCATCAGGCAGGATGGTTTTATTTTGCTTCACCTTGTGATTTATATCATAAAATTAGCAGGTTACTATTTCCCTAAATACGATTTTACAATATCAGGTAGACTTTTTAAATCTATACCTCTACTCCTCCCCCTATTTAAACAATTCTTTTTTTCTCACCTGTTGTCTTCCAGAATTTTACTTATTACCAAAGCAGAGTTTTTCTCAATATCCTGAATTACACATATAACTGAGACCAGATCACCCTGCCCCTCAGGTTTACTAACGTTTCAACATGTCTTCATCTGTGTACTGCTTCATTTTTTCTTGCAATGCAATATTGATTGGATTGTCCACCACTGAAAAAGAAGTCAGTATATTTTCTGAATAGGATTCCAAAATGTGCCTTGTTTTCTTATAAATATCTGTTCTTGTAAGAAGTTGGAATTCTCTGAACATCTGATAAGAGAGGAAAGATATAAATATTAGATCACAAGAGAAGCTAATATATAGAATGTAAGAAAGTAAATAACTTTTGAATTCTATTAAGCTTTGAATGCTACTATTAAAAACATGCTAAATCTTTCACAAGCTTTAGAAGAGAAGTAAAGACTTAGGATAGAGGAGGAGAAAAAAAATGAAAGCCTGAAGTGAATGGGGAAAGAAAAATAATGGACATGGCAGAATTCTAAACCTATAGAATTAAAACCTTGGATGTAGGCTCCAATGAGGATTGATTCCAAAGTACATATGCATATGTTGACTATTTGGGTAACCCAGCTGAGATTCTAGGTCAGGATCTTACATTTCTTTAGGTAAACTACATTGTTATGTTTTGGCAGCATCCAACAAGCAAAGAAGAAAACTATTAGATTTTAGGAAGCAACCCTTGAAAAATAGCTAACCATAGTATCCTACCGGGAAAGGGGAGGGCTTTAGAGACTGTAAGATCAAACAAAGGTAAACAGTGAAAAAATACATATATGTTTAGGAGATTTCACTACATGGTCAAAGCAAAACCAGTTTGCTTTTAGGGAAGTCCCTTTACTCGGAGCTACCTTTTTCTACCACTTCGTGAATTCTCCCCCCTTAGAGAATTCCTCCACTACCCCTTTTTTTTATTTTGACAGAGTGGCATTAGCAGATTATTAGCCCCCCACACTAATATGAATTAATTTAATCATTGCTTTCCCTAAAACTATAAAGAACAGTTACATACTACCTACTGGGCCTCACTGTTCTTGTAATATTTTGGTAGATCATAAATTGCCCAGAGATTAGTTCTGAAAGTGAAGTTGTCAGAAAGCTGAAGTGCACATTCCCATAAAGACACAGTGGTTCTGTTACCAGGCAGCCCTCAGTGGACGACTAATCTAGATTAATACTTTTAGAAAATGATTTTCTCAGCAGGAAGACAAGAAGTGAAGCATGAAGAAGGTGATGAATATTCCACTTTTCTGGACCCATAACCTAAGAATTTCTTTTTAACTTTATTTTGAAATAATTTCAAGTTTGCATCATGCAACTTCCCCCAATTTCTGATCCACTTGAAAATAAATTGTAGACATGACATCCCATTACCCCTTAATACCTCATTATGTATTTCCTAAGTACAAAGACACTCAAAATCAGGAAAATCTAATTTACAGATCCCATTCAAATTTGCCAGTTGTTCTAATCGTGTTCTTTATAGGATCTAATGCAGGATCACATGTGAGATTTCAATACCATGTGTCTTTAGTCTCCTGCCTGAAACAGCTTCTTAGTTTCCTTGACATTTTTGAAGAGTCAAGGCCAATTACTTTGTAGAACTTTCCTCAGTCTAGGTTTGTATGATGTTTCCTCATGATTTATGCAAGAATAAGTAAGAATGTTGGCAGTTCTCACTGCATCAGGAAGCACAAGGTGATAACTGGCCCCAGTATTGGACATGGTAACGTTACCACTTGGTTAAGATGGAATCTGCCCACTGTAAAATTAATTATTAATAATATATAATACATATTTTATGGGGAGATACCTTGAATTTATGTAAATATCTGTTCCTCATGTATTAATAACTTTCTTTCAAGAGATTCAGCATCTATGATAATTCTTGCCTGAATCCTGTATCACTAGGATAGTTGCCAAATGGTGACTTAGAATTCTAATTCCATTCTTTCTAAATGTATTAGTTGGCTTTCTAGTGTAGGATAGAGTGTTCTCTCCTTTCACATTTATTTACTTATTCATTTATTTATATCAGTACAGGCTAATAACTATTTTGCCCAAATAGTTACAAATCTGATCCTTTCATTATTTATATTAATGCTCAAATTGTCTAGATTTGGCAAGTCGGAGCCACTTCAAGCTGACTGCTGTGTCTTCTTGACACATCCCATTAGTCTATGAATACTTTTTAAATTTCTGGCATTACACAGTATTTCAGGCCTATCTTGGGTTTGGTGGGAGGGGTTTGTTTGTTTGTTTGTTTTTTGTCCCAGCCCTGTACTCAGCTATTTCTCTAAGAGCCCTGGTTCCTTTTAATGGAGAATGGCAGTAAGTAACTAAGATTTCAGCCCTGGGTGTGCTCCTTAATCTAGACTTTCACATAGAACAAATCTAGGAAATAATATTTGAATATACATAAATACAGACCTACAAACATCTGTAACTTTGTATATCTATATATAAGTATTAAATATCTACATGTAAATATTAAAAACCATGCATTCACATTGATACTTTCAATTCCAATCCAATACCACAGGGCTTTTTCTAACCTTACCCTTTCCTTCTAACTCTTTCCAACAATGAGAAACCTGCCTCCCATTATCCTCAATATATTTCCTTTTTGGTGCAAACTTCCCTGTGTCCATGTAGTCAAACTCTCAGCTGTGAACTGTCAGGTCAGCCACAGAAAAGCAACTCCCTCTTCACGACCTCAGATTTTGTCCTGCAGATTAATAACCTTAATCCTTTTTCTTTTCATTACTCAGATTGGATAATTTCTATTGATCCAGCTTCGAGTTCACAGATCCTTTCTTTGCATTGTTCAATATGCTTTTAAGCCTATGCAGTGATGTTTTCATTTCAGATAAACCTTTTTTTTTCAGTTCTGAATTTCAATTTGGTTCTTTCTTTATACATATTCCATTTCTCTGCTGAATTCGCTGGTCTTGCCATGTTCCTCACCATCCCAAAGCAGCTGGCTGGACAGGATGGTGGACTGGCCTGTTGAAGACTCAGTTACAGCACCAGGTAGGTCGCAGTACCTTGCCGGGCTGAGGCAAGGTTCTCCAGGGCTGTATATCTCTGAATCAGCAGCTAATGTATGGCGCCGTGTCTCCCACAGCCAGGACTCATGAGCCCAGGAATCAAGGGGTGGAAATGGGAGTAGCACCCCTCGCTATTGCCCCTAGTGACCCACTTAGTAGGGTGTCTGGATTAATTGTGTTCTTTAAAGGGTGTTCAATTTTGTTCTGACAGTTAAAGTACTGCTCCATCCTCTGGTCCTATCAGACTTGGTTTTATGATTTGTTTGGGCAGTTCTATTTTGGTTTTTGTCCTAGTCCTAGGGGATGGCCCTGGCTCGAGCTTGAGGCATGGTTCTTGCATTGACTTTCCTAAGTCTCAAGTGGATGCCCGCGGTGCTCAGTGGGGTCTCTCCAGTCTAGGCCAGAATTCTAACTGTCAACACTGTGGGAAATCTCTGTGCTCAGCCAAGGACCCCTGGGGATCCCTGTGTAGACTTCGGCACCACCCCGTCCTCCAGTGCCCTGTCCTGCAAATACCAGCTGCTTCCTTGCTCCCAAACGCCAATCTTTTCCTGCTCAGCTAAGTGGCACCTCCATATTCTGTTTGTCTCCCACCGTTCTATATGATAAGCTAGAAAGTAACCCTGAAGCACAGCTTACGTGTTTCCCTATTACCAAGGATCCGAGTCCTACGATGCCTGCTGTCTATGGCCTGAAAGCAGCGGCCATGGTGGAGTCCAGTACCTGCTACTCCATTATGGGGATTCTTTCATGTTTTTATTTTTTGAGACTTTATTAGCAAGTAATTCTTATGTGCCTCATTTAAAGTTTTTTTTTTTTTTCATCTGCAGGGATCTTGATTATAATTCACTTAAGTTTTAATAGATGACTGTTGAAATAGTTTCTCAAGAAGGTAAATCTTATAATAGCTCAAAGGATGTTTTGGAAAATATAGGGAAGCATTTAAATTTGTGTTTGGTATTTTCCTCCTCTCTCCTCAGCCCCCTCCTGCTTGTCTTGCCCAACATCTAGTAGATCCCAGTAATAAATTCCTAGTTGATAATATTTTAGGAAGTCTAATAAAGTGGGTTTTTACATTTTTAATATTTATATTTGTTTTTTGAGGGAGGAGGTTCATGAGTACAAAGGTGATGGAGGATCAGTGTGAAGATAGGACCACCTCCCCGCCCCGGCTGCTTCTCTCCCGCCACCCCTGTCTCCACCAGCTCCTGAGCGCCTACTGTTCTCGAAATGGCAGTGCCAGTGAGTGGTGGGAGTGGTTTGGTGCAGGAGCAACTGCCCTCCTCTAGGGACTGTTTGCTAACTGAGTATTTGTCAGTACGGTCAAACTGGCTTTCATTTTAAGAAGCAAAACAAGGGTTTTAGAAATTGGAAATCCCAGCTGCATCAGGCTGAGTTAGGGAAGTGCTTCCTGGAGAAACCAAAATTGTTTCATTCTTATGTTTCAAACAATCAATAGACAACTCTATTCAGTAAGTACAGTCATTACAAAAACCATACTCCAATCCATATTTTGGATATGAAGGGTGAAACACCTAAAGGAATGGGGAGGGAGGAGCCTTACAGATGCCACTGTGAGAGACCGAGGCAAAGCATAGGGACACAGCCTTTTTTCTGGAAACTCTCTGCTTCTCACTCAGGCCACAGTGGACCTCAGTCAGAAGGGACCTCATCCCACCTTTGGTTCTTTGAAAGGCCACTTAACATAGTCCATGTATTAAATTTTTTTTTTCTAGAGACGGGGTCTTGCTGTGTTACCCAGGCTGGTCTCAAATTCCTGGCCTTCCTTGGTAGGCTGCACTCAAATGAAGACCCCTAAGGCTGAGACATCGCTGACCAAAGCAGCCTTACCAACCATCCCCTAATCCATTCAGCATCTGAAAATCAATATTGCATTTCTGTGTCACTCACAGTACTCTGCTAGGCACTTTTCAAACTATTGATATATAAAACATGCTCCCTACATACATTTATAGAGTGTATAAACTATCGGTTTGACAGGTTTTTGCTTTAAAGCTGTATTTTGTAGGTGTGTCAATTGGGCATACTTTTCTCATATCCAGAGGCTGCTGGCTATTACTGTTCCTAGCAACCCAGAGATTAAGAGAAAACAAGCAAAAGCCAAGGAAGTGTTGCTGAGAGGATTAGACAGATTAATCCATGTAAAGCACTTAGAACGTGCGGTAGCCTAGTAAGCACTCAGATGTTTGCTATTGACATTATTATTAAGATAATATGGGCAAATTCTTATTCCAGTTTTTTTTTTGGAAGATAAATGTAAAATGTTTCATGTTTAATTTGGTTGACTGCACCCACAGAATTCCCCTATGAAATGTGTTCTCAGGGAAAAACTTTGATGAATCTTTCATTATATTACCACAGGTAAAATTATGCTAAGACCCTTGAATGGCCACCTTAAGTAAACTAAATAGAAGGGTCTTTGATTTACCCACTAAACTTCATATATTTTTAAGACCACTTGATGACATAATTTGAAATCCTAAAGGAAATAGATTTTGAGTAAGATTGCATACTAATAGCTTCTTAATAAACTTTCCTAGTTTAATTGTTTAAAAACATGCAAAGGGAAAATGATTCACACTACCAAAATACCCCTAAGTAATGATCCCCCGGCCTCTGCAATCTGTCCAGTAACAGGGAACTTTTTAGTTCTGCAGGCAGCTGTGCCTGATGTCTGAATATGCTTCCCGAAATTCTTACCAAATGGTCCTAGCTGTAGCCCCATGGGCCTCACACCCTACTGAGATTCAAAACACCCACTATCTTGCTACTTGTCCTCTTACCACTTCAAGAGGAAAGAGGAAAAAATCAATTTGGACTCTAGATTCAGAGAGAATTATAAATGAATAAAGATACCAGCCGGGCATGGTGGCTCACCACGTCTATAATCCTAGTACTCTGAGAGACCAAGGCAGGAGGATTGCTTGAGCCCAGGAGTTTGAGACCAGCCTGGGCAACAGTCAGACTTCATCTCTACAAAAAACAAAAAAACTAGCTGGGCGTGGTGGTGCGCAGCTGTAGTCCCCACCTGGGAGGCTGAGGCAGGAGGATCGCTTGAGCCCAGGAGTCTGAGGTTGTTGTGAGCTCTGATGATGTCACTGCACTCTAGCCCAGGCAACAGAGCAAGAACTTATCTCAAAAAATAAAAAGATACCTGATAAGGGCACTTCAAGAAAGGAAACAGTTTAAGAATGTCCTTCAGAGGCGTTCTGCTGCTGATCATCTTTCTTCTTATTTCCAAAGTCTGGCTCATCCTCTTGTCAATTTCTTTCCAGTCCTTTTCTGTTTTCATATATTCTTGCTGGAACCAGTTAATATGTTCATCTACCTCAGAATCTAAACAAACAGCTTCTTCCTGCAAAATATTTTTAAAATATCAATGAATTCCATGTTTTAAGTGGTAGTTTGATACTTCGTGAAAACTGGAATTATAGGCTGTCATTGCACCCTCTTAATGACACACTCCTGAGGTGAATGTCACCATGTGTGGCTACACTTGACCTTGAATGTGGTTAACAAATGGACAGTCTTTCATGAAAACAAATTAGATAGTTAGTTACTTACTATGGAGTTATAATCTGTTCTATTGTCAGATCTCAAAGAATTACTTTAATTCCTACATTACCCTTTTATAGGGAAACCTGGATTGTCCAGAAGGTTCACATTTAACAGGAATGTTGTTTATTTCTATGCATTTAAGTTTTAAAAGATAAAATGTTAAGAAGAGACAAGTTTTTAAAATAAGGTTTTGTTATTGCTATTATCTATTTTCTTTTTAAATGCCTTTTTACCTTTTTATAGCTTCAGTATTATGAACCATATAATTCAAGTTCAAAATAATGGCAGTGGGCATTTTGTGATGCTGAATCATGAACTATCAATTATATTCACTATACATTTGGGTACATTGGGAGGGATTGGGGGGGCGGCTAAGAAATACCTCACATAATCTTGTTGAGAATCTAAGACAATCAAGCTTTGAGAAAACAAACGAAAATCTTCCTAGAAAAACTAGTTGAGAGAACACTCAGCTGAACTGCACTTGAATGAAAGTTGACCAATTGTCTAACTGACCAAATGTGAGCAGATGCCACCTGAAAAAGATGATAAGGAACTAAAATGCTCTTACATCAAGGCTTTTACAAACACGATAAGGAAAGGTCCAGGTAGACCCACTTTATGTGAACACAGGAGATAGATCAAGTGAACAAATACCTAGAAAAATATAATTTATCAAAACAGATTAAAAAGAAATTCCCATGATTTTACATAAATTTAATTGTAAGATAAAAGTCTTTCCACAAAGTATATACCAAGAAGGACCTGAGCATTTTCCCTACAAAAACTACTTAATTTTTTAAACAGAGTATTCCAGATTGATGCAAATTCTTTCCAAAAAAAAAAAAGGAATACTCTCAAACTCATTCCATGAAACCTTCATAACATTGATCCCCAAACCTGAAAGAAGAATATAAGAGAGGAAAAGTGCAGGTCACACTCACTCATGAATAAAGTTGCAAATATTAGGAACAAGGAACCACTCACTTGAGTTTACTCCAGAAATGCAATGGCGGTTTGGCATTGGTAAGGGAACTAAAGTCAACTAACAGGGGATCTACCCTTTACATTTCACATACTACCAGACTGAATCTCAATGTTGGGGCCACTCTTATAGAAAGATTAGGGTCAGAAAAAAGTTGTTTTTGAGAAATGTGGTGTGTTTACAGTTCTATGATTTACTTGGATTATCTAAATATGTGTGAATATATACTGTATTCATCAATTAAAGATAAAAAGCATATGATGATTTCAAATAATATAGAAAAAGCATTTTATAAAATTCAACATGCCTCTGTTATTAAAGAAAAACACTTCTGTCAAAATAAAAAGAGACATTTTAAAAACCTATAAAGTTGTCTACCAAAAACCTAGAGTTAACATAATTTTTAATGGTGAAATTTTAAAAGAGCTCTCTTTAGAATCGGAAACAAGATAAAGATGCTTTATTACGTTCTTATTCAGCCTTATCCTGGAGATTCCTAGACAGAGTAGGTAAGATAAGAAAGAGAAATAAAAGGTAAAAAAATTGGAAAGATACAAACAAAATTGTCATTATTCATAGACTACATGATTGTTCAAGAAAAAATTCAAAATGATGCACACATAATTTGTTATAATTGACAGAGTTTTTCAGAGCAACTGAATATAAGATCAATATACTAAAACATACTAACAAACTGAAAATATAGTTTCATACAATTGCAAAGAAAAGCCTATAAGGTACCTAGGAAGAAAACTAACAAAAGATGTGCAAGACTTTTATGGAGAAAATTATGAAATTATTGGAAAACAATGAGACCTATATAAATTGATAGGTCAACCATGTTCACAGTTAGAAAGATTCAATATCATAAGTAAGTCACCTTTCTCCAAGTGGAGCTATTGATTCAACAATATTTCTATCAAAATCTAAAACCTATCAAAAGCCAAAAAATTTTCATCGGAACTTGAGAAGCTGATTCTAAAATTTATATGAAACATTAAAAAACTCAAGAATAACCAAGGCACTCATAAAGAATAATAATAAGGTAGTGATGGGAAAATAGCAATGCATTTTACCACTATGAAAGTAAGAAAAGTTGGTATTCATGCAGAGATAGATAACGTTAGTGGTGGAACACAGCAGAGCTTCTAGACACAGCCGTAGAAACAAGAGAGATGGTATCACAAATCCCTGGGTTAGAGAAGGACTATTTTCTAAAAGGTGAAAGCATCCACAAGGTTTAAGAACTAAATGTTAAAGGCAAAACTTTGAAAAATTTTTAAAGAATATAAAGGAATATTTCTTATCACTCCAAAGTAGGAAAGGATTTCCTAAAAGCTCTGATCATAAGAGAAATGAGTGGTAAATGTAACTACATTAAAATTACAACCTTGTCTCTCTTTGTCAAAAGACACCAGAAAGAAATTTAAAAGGCAATGCACAAACTGGAAGAAGATATTACAACAGACATCATTTGTAAAGGCACAGAATACAGAATATCTAAAGGATTTCTACAAATAAGAAAAAGGGCATCCTCATAGAAAAATAGGCAAAAGACATGAACAAACATTTTACAGAAGAGGCAACATGAATATTTCATAAATATATGAAAAGATGATCAACCGTATAAATAATTAAAATGAAAATTAGAAGCAAGTAAGATACCATTTTATTCCCAATGGATTGAGGGTAGGGTGAGAATAAATCAAATCATAACAAGTGCTGCTCAGGGAGCTTACATGGCTATAATCATCCAGGAAAATAATTTGGCACTGTCTTACAAAGTTGAACATTTGCATACCCCACGAGCCAGCAATTCTACTCTTAAGTATAAATCCTTGAAAAAAGCTTCACACATGCACCAAGGCACACATACAAACATGACTGCAGCAGCACGGTTCATAATGACCCAAACTGGAAACAAATCAAATATCCCTTAACAGGAGAATAGCCAAATAGACTGTGCTGCCTGTCACAACAGATAATTAAACCACCAGGAAAATGAATAAACTGCACAGCTCAGCTTAACAGCCTGGATGAATCCCAGAGACATTATGATGAGTGAAAAAAAAGGAAGTTATCAAAGACAACATATAGATTTCAAATCATTTGTAAGCCTCAAAGACAAGCAAAACTAAACAATATATTCCTTAAAAACTACGCATTTGTGATAAGATCATTTATTTAAAAAACAGGTATGTGATAAACCGAAAATTCAGAGTAGTGGTTACTTCCAGAGGCCGATAGTGTTGGGAAGGCCGGCGATGGGAGACGGGAGGCACGCGCAGTGGTACAAGCAGTGTTCCAATTCTAAAGCTCAATGTTGGGCTCACAGTGTTCATTTTGTCTCCATAAATTACATATATGCTACATACATATTCTTTTGTATGGCTCAAATCTATAGAATGACAATTTTTTAAATAGAAAGAAAACATCCTAATTTTTTTAAAGTAATGGAAAACATATTTTCATTATTGTAAACATCTTTTCCCTACTAAAATGTAGTGGAAGTTCTGTAATTGCTGATATTGACATTTAGACATTTGCACAATGAACTGCTTCCCCCCAAATCATCACCCAATCATGAAAGCTGAAAATAAAGTTTCTAGGGAGCCTCCACCTGATTGGACTGATGGGACTGACACAATGCTGGTGAGTTGTAGTCTAGATCAAAGTGACCCTCCTTATTAGAAGGCTACATCAGAATTTAAAATTCTCACTCTTTTAATGATTTATATAGTGTTATATTTATATATTATTCGATATATTATTAATGATTTATTTATTATTAGAGCTGAAAGGAACTTAGAAATCATCTGGTCCATGCCTCTTACTTTACTGATGAGCAAACTGAGACCCTCAAAGGGCAAATGGTTTTCCCAAACACAGAGATGACTAAGTGTGGGGTTCCTGTTAGAGTAGCCCCCTACTTCTCTAAGGAAAAGGACAGCCTTGTTCTGACAGGCTGATTTCCTCAGTAGTATACATTGAGATGAGGAAATTAGTGGATGAGAAATGTATGGATCTTACAGAAGAGCAGCTACAACAAAGGCAACTGCGGGTGTCTGTCTCAGTAGGCATACCCAAGAAGGAATCAAAGGAAGAAGGCATGAGCGGGAAAGAGATCACTCCTGGCCAAGGAGTACATTGAAAGGGAGTGTGAAAGTGACCCGTGAGATTCGTGACATCAAAGGAATCAGCATAAATTAACCAGAACATTAACTTGGGTAAGGTGCAAACAAATTGGATAAAGAGCTTCTGCCATGCTTCCTTTCCCACACCTGCTCTGGCAACATAGGGTGGTCTCTGCTCCACCACGGTGGCCTGCAGCTCCTAGGGAGCTGGTCGGGATAGCAGAGCTCAGTTCTAGCCAACTTTTAGTCCAAGCTGATAGCTGGAACAGAAGTAAAGAGGAGAATATAGCAAATATGAAAATTGAATAATTCTTATAAGTACATTATTAAAATCTACTTTAAAGGTCTCATACCTGAGATTTGGTAACTGGGGCTTCTGAATATCATCAGCAAATAACTGGTCATGTTCCCTGCTAACTGTGGTGTTCTCTAGCATGTCATCTCACTTATGCTCTAATTCCTTGAAGAGTCTGCTTATCTGAGCTATCCATTATGGTACCCGCGAGCCACATGTGGCTAGCCCAAATTGATTTTTTTAATTTAAAAAATATTTTTATTTTATTAATTTTTTTTTTAAGAGACGAGATCTCACTGTGTTGCCCAGGCTAGTCTCGACTTCCTGGGCTCAAGTGATCCTCTCACCTCAACCTCCTGAGTAGCTGGGACTAAAGGTACATGCCACCATGGCTGCCTTTTTTGTGTTTATTTTTAATTTATTTTTATTTTTTAGAGATAGCTCAAATTGAGATGTGTGCTGGGAACACTGGAATTCAAAGATTTAGTATTCAAACAAATGTAAAATATCTCATTAACAATTTTTATAATGATCGTGCATTGAAATAATAATATTGTGGATATACTGGGTTAAACATAATATATTATTAAACATTAATTCCACCTGCTTCTTTTTACTTTTTAAATTTTTCTGCTACTAGAAAATTAAAAATTACATATGTAGTTATTATATTTCTTTTGGACAGTGCTATTTCAAATACTCAGGGTTTCTTCATGCCACATTCCAATCATCCTCGTGTTCAATTTTTTTTTTTGAGACAGAGTCTTACTCTGTTGCCTGGAGCAGAGTGCAGTATATGTAGCTCACTGTAACCTCAAACTCCTCGGCTCAATCCATCCTCCTGCCTCAGCCTCCCGAGGAGGTGGGACTATAGGTGTGCACCACGATGCTAACTAATTTTTCTATTTTTAGTAGAGACAGGGTCTCGCTATTGTACAAGCTGGCCTGGAACTCCTAAGCCCAAGTGATCCTGCCTCCTTGGCCTCCCAGAGTGTTAGGTTTACAGGCGTGAGCCACCACACCTGGCCTCCTGTTCAATTCTCTTGTCATAATTGACTTTGGAAATGATGGAACTTGAAGTCTTTTAGCTTAGCATTCAGGCACGTGTCTCAGTCAATCAGTGGGCAAAGTTTCACCTATACAACCTTGCCTCAAGTTTCCAAGTGCACAGCTGACTTGTAAAACTTCACAGTATTAGTAAATTTGCCACCTGCTAATTATAGTAATTGCATTCTACCCAGAATGTAATTAACTGTCAAGATTTTTCTCCAACTTTTGCTGTCTTGTTCATTTTTGCACCAGGAGAGAACTGTGGAAAGGGCTATAAAAATGATTAGTATTCATACAATAAATTATTATGTGTCAGGTACAATAAAAAGCAAATAGTAAATGCCATAAGAGAAATCCACAGGAACTTAGTAAATATTCCTAACATTTGACTCTCTAGGCAGTTTTTGCACAACTTTTGATTCCATCTTATTTCTAAGCCAAAGAAAGCTAACATAAGAAACTACTTTACGGCTTTTAAAGCTATGGGGTATGTATGTACCCAATAAGATATTTTACATCAGAATGGACAAAAATATTAGGCTTCTTTCCTCTATATTTCCGACACAGAGAAATGTTCTTAAAATAAAGGTCACAATGGAGATGATCTATTCCTAGTATTGAAGACCAAGAAAGAATTTCCAAATGAATTATCTGTAAAATGAAAACTAGATATTTTTAATTACAACTATTTTTAAATATTAAAAAATTTTAAAATATTTTTAAATAAAAATTAAAGCAAAATAATTTTTCCCTGTATTTTAAGTGTTTTTATTATAGCACAAGTGTTTTTATTGTGGCAATGCTTCTCATACCTTTCCCCACTCTGAAGATAGTACAAGGACACAAATTGTGAAATCACTGGGGAGGATGGCAGAATTAGCTAGATCCTCAAAAAATGTCTCCATCACTTCATGAAGCAGGCACAGGGATTGAAAATCACAAAGAAACATTCCCAAAGCTTGACATGCTGTGCTTGGAGTTCCTGGTACTACTTGTGATAGGCAAGATTATGCTGCTGTACCTACCTAACAACCTCTACACCTTACAGCAACAAAAGGTCATTGTGCATGTGACATGTCCATTTGGGGGCCCTGCTCCTTTTCCTTCTTACCCAAGGACATGGCTCCATCATCTAGAATGTTATGAGTCACTGCTGAAAAAGAAGGGGGACAAGAGATCTGTGGCCTCTGCTCGGACCCACACAAGGTCTGCAGCTGCTTAGGTTATCTGCAGAAGCCAGTTCAATAGACTAAGAAATCTACCTTCCTTCACTGAAATGTCTACCTTTAATTCTGTTGTAAATTACCTTGGTCCACCAAAGGAAAAGCAACAACAGAAACAAAACAAAGCAAAACAAATGAAAATCTCTTCCCCTCCCTCATCCCCATCAAGACCTTCCCCCAGTTAGCCAAACCCACTTCCCTGCCTTTGAATATAAGGCCAGACTCCTGCTTCTTGCCTATATCAATGTTTTCCATTTCTGCAGCACATGAAATAATATTTTTTTCTATATTACGAAAATATTGTGCCCAGTCAAGAAATTTTAAAAGGTGGGAGAGTTTCTCTTCTTAGTGTTTTTACATTTGCTTAATCATCATGGAGGTTACAAAATATAGAAATATTATGTTTCTGTAATATTCTAGTGTAAATTTTCCCCCATCTTTTTAAAGCTTTTGGCTTTACAAAATACAAGATCATAAACAGGAGGGCAACAGTCTTTAAGCAGCAGTTTGCATCTCCATTTGTAAGGGAGAGAAAAGTAAATCCCTACCAATTATATTTGTTTGCCAGGAAAAATATCTTTTCAGATATAAACAATGGCTATTCTAACAGCTCTTTTTTAGCCCTATCTAGCAGGAAGGTCAAAACTAAATTCTATTGAAAATTAACTCCTAACCCTGGTACATTCAATTCCCTGTTCTTTTTGTAGCAAAAGCCCCTGCATAGGCTATAGCAGGATTCATCTGAGTATTCAGGCATGTCTAGGAGACTAGAAGGGAATAGCCATGAAGAATGTGGTTCCACGCAGAACTTACGTATTTCAAGAAGGAACAGAAAGCGTGGGTGTACAAACTGGTTCAAAGATAATGTGTCAACAAGAAAGGAGCTTCCATTTAGCCTGGTGTCCTTCAGGGTGAACTTTGAGCCCATGGACTTCCTTCCCCTTGAAGTCTAGTGCTGGGAACAATTGCTAATTGTCTGCTTTTACCATTCATCATTTCCAATGAATTTTGGTGGGACATGCATCACAGAATAAAAGGGAAAAATGAATTTGTAAAATTTTAATTCATTTGTAAAGGAACTCCATTTTTAGAGTACTGAAAACCAAATTTTTGAGAAAATCAATATATGCATAATATTGATAAATTATGCTCATTTACAAGGTGACTTTTTAAGAATATAAAAGATATTTTAAAATAAATACAATTCCATCTTATCATGATTCTAGTTTATAATTGGAATTTTGACGTCAAAGTCCCTAAAAGTTATACCACTAAATTTAGGGTACCTCTCAGCTATCTTGCCTTTTCGTCAAAGAGCAGATATAGAATTAGATTATCTTAACTGTTTTCAAAGGAAAAGAAGCCAAATTCTGTAAAATAATTTAAAGAGGTTTTTTCTGAGCCAAATTTGAGGACCATGGCCCAGAGCCATGCCTAAGAAGCCTTGAGCAAGTGGGCTCGCTGTGGTTGGGTTGCAGTTTGGTTTTATACATTTCAGGGAGACAGGAATTACAGGTAAAGTCATAAATCAATGCATGGAATGCATACATTGGTTTGGCCCAAAAAGGTGGAACATCTCAAAGTGGGGGCTTACTAGTCATAGGTGGTTTTAGGGATTCTTTAATTGACAATTTGTTGCAAAAGTTAGGCTTTATCTAAAAGACCAGGAGTCAGTGGAAAGGAGTTAAGATAAGGGTCTTCAGTCTTTCTTGTGATGCGTACTGGAATCAGGTTGGGAAGTAAAACACATTATATTGGCTTAACAAAGCCTATTTAGTAAGATTTTTATCATTTGTAGGTATGAGTCACTAGGCCCCCTTAGAAAGGAATTTGAGCAAAAGAAAAAGATCGAAGTTTAGTCTTCACTGTCCTATCATTTGACAATCTCATTGAAAAGTATAAGAAGACATTTAAAATATACATCTTCACCCAAAATTTTGCATTATGCAAGATGTGGGGATGAATGGTTTATAAAATATATTATAAATATTCCCATCCCTGGATCTTATAACTAGTACTAATAAAATTGAGGTGACCAAATAATTTGCTGTTTTAATATCAAATAAATATATAAGATGAGAAAGATAATTGAATATTTCCAAGTGTATTCACTAATATTAATACAAACGTGTTTGTGGCAAAGAGGATTTACATATCACGTTGGATTAATGTGGAAATAGAATTGGGAAGACAAGAGATTTAGCGTCTATATACTTGGCGGGTTGGACATCTTTCCTGAAGAGTTCAGTCCACTTTAATTGCTGGGGACATTTTTGTTTCTGAGGACATCTGGGTGCTTTGAAGTAGTTAAAGAATACTTACAGGACCTCAGATAATTAGAACCCACAAGGCCTTCTGGATGCTCAGGGAGGAATCTCCGGGCCCTGCCAGGGGTCCTCAGCCTAGAGCTCCCCACAGCCACTTCTGGACTGGGTGGGAGGCCCTCTGGATCAGCAGGTAGGGGAAGGCCTGTGTGAAGTTTTGTATCCATGTGTGCAGGTTCTTTCCTCCCTGAAACCTTGGGACTGGAGGCTACCTAACCCCTACAACACAAGGAGTAAAAACTTCCAGTAGCAATAAGAGCATCAAGAACACAGGATGCATTTTAGGACGAAAGGAAGAGAAATTACTCAAAGACTGAGAACTTAAGGGTTTTTCCAGGTTCTTTGAAGGTCATGAGAAAATGAACACGAAACGAACAATACCCATTTTCAGAAGCCCTCTTGTGGAAATATCATCCATGTCATTAGCCATGCAAAACACAGATTTTTTTGGTTCTTGACCCCACCTCAAATTTTAAAAAGGTATCTTATTTTGTTTTAATGATTTTAAACACTATTATTTATTATCCCTTAATCAATCAATCAATCAAGTCATCAATTAACATTTAAAAATTCAATCTTACTTTTATCTGGACAAGCTTAATTTCATCAAATTTTATATCAGCAAGAGATTTCCTTGTCTGGCCTCTTCGATGTCCAAATTTACATTTATTTCTCATCACTTGTTCGTCATCTTCTATGGGTCTTCTAACATATTTAAAGCGATCTTTGAGGGCTCGTTTCCATAAAAACTGTGTAAAATAACAACACAGGCCAGTTAATCTAATAATCCCATATCTACAATAAAATCTTTATTTGTCTATCACCCTTGGGTTTGAAATTATTTTCACATCACAGTAATAGAAAATATACCTACCTTTCCATTTATCCTTATAAAAATCTTGTAACATTGCTATAAAAATTATAAACTCTAATTTATAGCTAAGGAAACAGAGCCAGAGAAATGAAAATATTTTCCCACTGTCATATAGTTAGTGAGTAAATATATTGGCTCCTAAGCCTAGATTTTCTAACTATCAAAATTGGTTACCTTCTACCATACTCTACTGTCTCCACAACCCATTCCGTTTTTCTAGTGAGTTCTAGAAAAGACCTGATACAGGCTTATGGATTGATGCATTTTCTTTAACAATTTTTTTCTTTCATATTCTTAAATTCTTTTTGGTGAGTACTATTGGCATTCACTCCCCAAATATTTGTGGTGCCTCTACTGTTTCAAACATAAAGTCCAAATTCCTATTCTGGGAGGGAGAGGGGTGCAGGTGGACCTTGCTTTTAGTCTAGCAGAGGGATAAATACTTTCAGTATACAGTGAAAGTGTTGTAATAGGAGAAGAGACAGCGTTAGTTTATAGTGTTAGAAGATCACAGAAGCCTTCCTGTAGGAAGTGCATCTAAACTGGGACCTAGGTCTCAGGGTCAGGTAACTATATGAGAGGATGGCCATAGCCCTGGGAAATGCCAGTTGGGTGGTGGACAGAAGTTCCAGAATGATGAAAAAGCATATACAGTGAAGTAGAGAGCTGGTGCCCTTTGAAGAACTGCAAAGAGTTGTGCATGACTGGAACACAGACCTCAGGATGCGGGAAGGACAGAGGACGGAGTAGAAAATAAGGTGGGGAGAGAGAAGCCAGCCCAATCCCAAAGGACCATGGTTATCCCGTTAAGGAGCTGCAACATAATCCTGAACCGGATCTTCTCCAATCCCTGTCTGTGGACAGGCCACATCATAATCTCATAGGGAACTTTTGCCCTTGGCCCTTCCTCTAAAGCAATGGTTCTCAAAATTTAGCCTGAGTCACAATTCCTGGAGGACTTGTTAGAGCACAGATTGCTGGGCCTTTCCTCAGAGTCTCTAATTCATGGGTCAGGGGTCAGGCTGAGAATCTACATTTCTTCCGGAGTTCCCTGATGAGCCTGATGCTGCTGGTCCAGACTCTAAAGGTTCTGGTTTGGTAGACCTGAATGGGGCCCAGATGTCTGTATTTTTTAAAGCTTTATAGATACTTTGGCTGCAAAGCCAGGTTGGGAAGTCCTCCCAGGCCATATTGAATCAGGAGAGTGCATGGTCAGATTGGAGCTCTGGAAGAATTTATCTGGCATGTGGAGTGTGTGGGATATCAGAGACACAACCAAAAGTTGGGGAGCACACCTGGGCTTCTTCCTCAACACTCCTTTCTGGTGGGCCTTCCGTTTGGGCCTGCAAAGCTCTACCCTTCTCCTTCCCAACGCGGCTGGTGTCGAGTTAACTATTCCTTTGCCTCCAGATCGCAGCTCAGCTTCGTGGAAGTTCCCTCTGTCCTCCCCAGAAGCTCATCTCCCTCGGTTCGGTTCTCACCTTTTCTTGTCAGCACTTATCACAGTAGTCATTTACCCTCAACTGTGGGATGCTTTTTTTGTTTGTTTCTTTTATTTTCCTTTCTATTTTTTCTTTTTCCTTCTTTCCTTTCCTTTCCTCCCTTCTGTCCTTTCCTCTAGGCTATAAGCACAAAAGGACAGGCTCATGTCTGCTTTGCCCACCAAGCCAAGCACAGTGCTCGATGCAAATTAGAGGATATGAATGTCTGACGCCGTGTGTCACTCCTCTCTGAGGCAGAGGGATTCAGGTGGCAATGCAACAGACTAGAAGCAAGACTTTGCCTCTTAGCCTTGCTTGGTAAGTGACTTATTGTGTGAATAATAGCACACAATTCTTGAAGCCTGCACCTCAGAACTGCTTCTTAGCGCTCAACTTCCCTGCAATGCCATGTGCCTGAATAGACTCCCACAGTGAGTGCAGGGCCAAAAAGACACCCTTTGCAGTCAGATAGGCCCATGTTTCCCTCTCAGCCCTCGCCACTAGAGAGGGTGGTAAACTGCTGCGTGGCTTTGGGCATGTTTTCTAAGCTCTCTTTCCTCATAGGCAAATGAGAACGCCACTGAAATAACATTAGTCAAGTGTGTGGCACTTAGATTTTGCCATTCCTGGTGACATGCAAGTCCCAACAAGAGTACTCTTTAGAAAGCACCCTGGCCTAAGCTGGGAAGACCCAGGACTACCTTGAGTACGTATTAGCCAAGTAACCTTCAAAAAGTAACCGCCCTCCCCCTGTCCCCATGGCCTTAGTTTCTTCAAGTATAAAATGGAACAATAAAATCTGTCCTGTCAAATGCACCGAGTTTTTGCGAAAGTCAAATAAGTAGCTACTCATGGAAGATATTTGTAAACTAAAGTGTTGTTCATAAAACCCTCCAACAGCCCCAGCGAGGAAGGCAGTGGGTTAGGGCTTGGCCTCAGCTCTGATTAAGCTCTTGGACGTGCCTGAGTCAGTGATGCTTCCTCCCCTCCCACAGGCGTGTGGGCCTGGACTCTGCTATCGCTGTTTTACAACAACACAGGGAAAACGGGTGGCTTGTATTTTTCTCAGCCCCCTAAATATGAACTAGTGCAAATACATTTTTTTACTCATGTTTCCTACAGCTCTGAAGGGCCTCTAAGCCTGCTGAACCTGGGGGGTGGCATTACAGCAATCAACTGCTAGGACATCTTTAAATTGCCAATTTCTTCTCCCCAGCCTCTCCAGTCTCCCCTGATTAACTATCTGATAGGAACAGAAAAAGGGTGAATCAAATACGATCTTCCACATGAGTGTTCAATCAGGAAGTATTTACTGAGCATCTGCTATATGCCTGGCACTCTGCAATACTTACACAGATACCTCAGGTAGACAGACTCAGGAGAAAATATTTGTGTTATAGAAAAAGTCATCCCTCTTCTCCATATGTTTCCAGCTAGAGGGGCTGTGGAATGTTCTACATGGATACAGCTCTTCTCCAATCACTCTGAAATAGAAAATAGCCCTGAAATTACGGGCCTCCAGCAGTGACATGTGAAGCAGTCCACAGCATCACGAGCAGGTCTTTGCCCAGTATCCCAAATACAATCCCAAATTGCATTTGGGATTGTATTAAATCCCAAATACAATCCTTAGGGTGCAGACAATTGCAGAATGGGGACCATCTTACATGGCAACCGGACTAGACTTATCCAAAAAGCAAGTATCAGGGGAAAAAAAAAAAAAAGGGCAGGGAGACACTGTCTAGACAGAAAGAAATTAAAGAGACATAATAACTAAATGCAATGCACAACACTCAATTAGATTTTATAGCAAAAAAACTATTTTAAAAACATTTTGAATAATGGGAGAATGTGAGTATGGATTGTCTATGACATTATGAAATTATTGTCAGTTATCTTAGGTATAAAAGTGGTATCGTGGTTATACAGGAGACTGTCCTTATCTTTAGAAGATGTGTGCTGAGGGAGTTAGGAATGACACCTACAGCTTGCTTTCCAATGCTCAGCCAAAACAAACTAACCAATGAATGTGAGAGAAGAGACATAAATGTGGCAAAATGTCAATACCTAGTGAATCTAGATCAGCGATTTTCAACTGAAGATGTGATGTTACCCCTCCCCTCCCACTGGTGAGGTTTGGGGACATGTTGGGTTCTTACACTGGGGTGTATGGGGTGCTACTCACACCTAGTGGGACCAAGGATGCTGCTAAATATCC